>LNAC01000191.1:106554-243087 GCA_002007465.1 Ailurus styani
ATCAGAGAAAGACAATTATCATATGATCTCTCTGATATGAGGAACTTGAGGGGCAGGGTGGGGGGGTCATGGGGGGTAGGGAGGGAAAAATAATGAAACAAGATGAGATGGGGAAGGAGACAAACCATAAGAGACTCCTAATCTCACAAAACAAACTGAGGGTTACTGGGGGTGGGAGGGTAGGGATAGGGTGGATGGGTTATGGACATTGGGGAGGGTTTGTGCTTTGGTGAATGCTGTGAAAGATGTAAGCCTGATGACTCACAGACCTGTACCCCTTGGGCAAAGAATAAAAATAAAATTAAAAAAAACTCATTGAGTTGTATACTTTAAGTATATATTGTTTAGTGTACATAAACAATACCTCAATAAAGTAATTTGAAAACTAAAAAAAGAAGAGGAAGAAGAAGAAGAAAAGTTCTTCCTTCTTCCCAGGGGTTATTGGCTGTATTTGAATTGAGTGTATTTGTAAGACAGGCCACTCCCAGCTTCACCCTTGGTTCTGACCAAGAGTTTCTATCTGACCAAACTTTAGTCATGCTTCTTTGGGTGCTCTTCTCAACAAGGCCCTGACATTTGAACTTTCGTGTTTCTCTCTGCCTTGTTCAATTTTAGCAAGAACCCTGCTAAATAAGTTTAGCCATAATCCCCCATCCTCAATATCTGATCAGGATCTTAATCTTCATAACCACCCCCCATATGATGTCTAATGTCATTGGCCTGCCTTCAGCAATAATTTACTTAGCAACGTTGGGTTAGCCAGAATCCCCTTTCCCCCTGATGTTTCCTCTAAGTAATTTTCCATCCACTGCCCCTCACCTGCTCCTTGTCTATAAATTCTCACTTTTCCTTATTGTATTCTTCTTTCTCTTTCCCACTATAAAACCCCATTGTAGTATTCTCTCTCTCTCTCTCTTTTTAAAGATTATATTTATTTCTTTTAGACAGAGAGAGTGCCCAAGCAGGGGGAGTGGCAGAGGCAAAGGGAGAAACAGGCTCCCCTTGGAGCAGAGAGCCCAATGCTGGGATCAGTCCAAGAGCCCTGGGATCATGACCTGAGGCAAAGGCAGATGCTTAACTGGCTCAGCCACCCCGGCATCCTATAGTATTCTCTGTTAAATAAAGTATTCTTTACCATCTTTAACAAGAATCATAATAATTTTTTTCTTAGACTTCCAGACCTCACCATTCTAGCTACAAAGATGATACCATCACAAAAGATAGCACTCCAAAATTTGTAGAGTATTATCTTTCCACTAGCTTCATAGCTGAGCCATCACCAAGTCAGTCCACCATTCTGTTAAGTAGCTTCTAGGTGATGTGGAACATGATAAAACCAATGAATTCCATAGATATGAGCTGATTATGGCACATTTTTTTTGTTGGAAATGTGACCCTGAGTCAGAAGCAATATTGGGGTACTACTGTGATGGCAGAAGAGCAGAGAGCGGGGAAAGGATATATACACATGAGGGGCGCCTTGGTGGCTCAGTGGGTTAAGCCTCTGCCTTTGGCTCAGGTCATGATCTCAGGGTTCTGGGATCAAGCCCCACATTGGGCACTCTGCTCAGCAGGGAGCCTGCTTCCCCCTCTCCCTCTGCCTGCCTCTCTGCCTACTTGTGATCACTCTGTCAAATAAATAAATAAAATCTTTTTTTTAAAAAAAGGATATATACACATGAAATATGTCTTTATCCTTTGAAGACAAATCAAAGTCCCCTCCATGATATAAGAGATCCAATGTAATGAATCTGTCACCAAGTGGCCATATGTTCACTTTAAACAATGGTCACATGTAGCTGGGAATTTAGCATTAGCCTCTATTGTGGGCAGACTGAACACCAAGTTTTTTGAAAGGACGTCTATGTTGTTGAGCTCAGGAATAATAATCTCTCCTTGCCCTTTAGCCATTTGTACAAGATCCCATTGAGTGAGTACTGGGGCATCCACAGAATGGGTATCTTGCCCACATGGTTACCTAGGGCTTTATTCACAATGGATGCTCTCTACAATAACATGGAATACAAATATCTATGTTCACTCCAGAAAAGCTTATCCACATACTTCTCTCCCAGAATTCTGATGCCCTTAGGGTGCCCACTCCCACTGTCCAAACTGAACCCGAAACCAGTGGGGAAGGATGCCAATTAACACAGTTCATAAGTCATCCTCCCAGAATATAGAACAAGCTAGGCCAGAAGGCAGATACTCCACTCAGCAGATGTTATTGTCCCTTTTTTCAGATAAGGAAACTGAGACACAAAAGGCTAAATAGTTTCCCTGAAGTCACACAGCTAAACAAGAAAGTTGAGATTCAAATCTTCCATTCTAAAGCTTGTACTCTTCTTTAGGCCATTAATACCACAAGGAGGAATGGAAAGCCTCTCGGATTCCTGTCAAGGAGAATTAAGTTCGTCTGAGAAGCAAACCAATTACCAGCTTTAAAATGTTTTTACATTGATAAGTAAAACCCAAAATTCCCTCCTGTGGTCATTAAAATTAAATCTGAAAGATCATGATGAGCAAGGGATTTAAAGAGCATTATTAGCTCACTCAGTGGAATACGTACTTAAAGATGGCTTCACCTCCAATTGTCAGTCCCACAGTTCCTATATTATAGGACTATAATGGAGCAATATTAGTAATTTTAAACTTTCTAGTAGTCATATATTAAAAATCAAGAAGAACACAGATGAAATTAATTTTAATAATGTATTTTATTTAACCCAATATGTCCAAAATGTTATCATTTCAACATGTAATCAATATAAAAATATTCATGGGATTTTTACATTCTTTATTTAAACCAAGTCCTCAAAAATCCAGTGTGCATTTCATACTTCGAGCACATCTCAGTTCAGACCAGCCACATTTCAAGTATTCAATAGCTGCACATGGTTAATCCATATTGGATTATACCGTTCTAAAGATAAAAAGGTTTTCATCCGACTGGCTATGTCTTCTCAATGTCCCTCATATTCCTCAACTTGAAAATGAGGAGAATCGCACTCTTGGGAGTAAAATTGATAATAACAATAAGAAGAAGAATAACTAAAACTTGTCATGTGACAGGCACTCCACACTCTTAGAAAACTTACAGCGTTTAATTCTTTTTTTTTAATGAGCCAAATCTTCTTTTTTAAGATTTTATTTATTTATTTGACACAGAGAGAGAGAGAGATCACAAGTAGGCAGAGAGGCAGGCAGAGGAAGAAGGGGAAGCAGGCTCCCTGCTGAGCAGAGAGCCCGACGCGGGGCTCGATCCCAGGACCCTGAGATCATGACCTGAGTCAAAGGCAGAGGCTTAACCCACTGAGCCACCCAGGCACCCCTACAGCGTTTAATTCTTATAAGCAAATATAAGTAAAATCAAGACAAGGGATACATGGGTGGCTCAGTCAGTTAAGTGTCCAACTCTTGGTTTCAACTCAGGCTGTGATCTCATGGATCATGAGATTGAATTGGGCTCTGCATTCAGTGGTAAGTCTGCTTGAAGATTCTCTCCCTCTGCCCCTTCCCTACTCACATGTGAGTGCAAGCTCCCCCCCCTCTCTATCTCTCAAATAAATAAAGCTTAAAAAAAAAGAAAAAGAAAAATCAAGACAAAAAAATAATTAAGTATCTTGCCCTAGGTCACAGCTAGGAACTAACAATTTAAGCACTGGCAATATGATTTCAGTATCTGAACTCTTTGAGAATAATAATAATAATAATAGCTACCAAATATTATATTTTAATGCCCAGTAAGTTAATAGAACTGTGATTCAAACCTCAGCAAGGCCAATCTTGCATGATATATGGAGCCATTATTATGACTTTGTCCCAAGAAGTTTATAATGTTATGGGGAGAAAGAACATGGCAAGAAATAATTAATCACAAAAGGCAGTTTATAGCATGTAACAGGCAAATAAAGGTGAGCTCTACAGAAATACAGGGCAGTGATCCAGCAGTAGTAATCAATTTGGGCTATCACAATCAAGAATGTCTTCCAAGAAGGAGCTGGGTCTTAGGATCCTGTAAGGAAGCTAGTATTTGACCAGCAAATATAAGCAGGGTCAGTTTCATAGAGATGTGACCTGTGTAGTCACACAGAATCCTGTGATCAGAAGGGCCCCATACTTGTTTAATGCTGATTTGAAATCCTTAGTAATTTTATCTTTGAGCTTTTTTTTTTTTAAGTGAAATGTGCTGGGACAATGGAGAATGTGCACGAGCAGAAGAAATATATGTAATATGCAATATAATTGCCCACCTCCATTTCTTGCCATTCCATTTGCATATTATGCTCAAAATACCCTATGAGTACAGAATTCCAGTAGACCCACAATGTGTGGAAGTCCAGTAAGACTCAAAGTGAGTATAAGCTAAGTATGATTATGACTACAACTGAGTAAGTGAACAGCCCCAAGAGGCCACAATTTTCCTTTGAACCAGAACTCGTTTTGAACACAGAAAGAGAACAAGAGCATCCTAAGAAACATGAACAACCAATGAACCCTATGATACCTTTCCTTATTTAGTTACTTCCCTGTATTAGCCAACCATTCATCCTGAAAATGAGGACACAGAGGAAAAGAGAAAGATATGGCTAATCATAGTTTCTTTTTTTTTTTCAGTCCTTTCTTACTCATCAGTAACCCTAAGGTAGAGAGTATTGATAGAATGTTTGCATACCAGGAAGTGAAACAATACTAGTAGATATAGTTCTGTGAAACATTTTCACTGCTCTGATAAGAATATATATGTACAAGCTATGAAAAACAAATTGAGTAATTTTGGTGACTTTGCCTACAAGTTAAATGCCTTTATATTTGTATTTAAAGCTGGCATTGAACAATACAAGATGAATGGTAAAATTCATGCAATTAATTCAAATTTTTATTTTAAAATTTAGAATATTAAATAGCAAATAAAAATACCATGACAAGGGCGCCTGGGTGGCTCAGTCGTTAAGTATCTGCCTTTGGCTCGGGTCATGATCCCAAGGTCCTGGGATCGAGTCCCACATCGGGCTCTCTGCTTGGCAGGAGGCCTGCTTCTCTCTCTCCCACTCTCCTGCTTGTGTTCCCTCTCTCGCTGTGTCTCTCTCTGTCAAACAAATAAATAAAATCTTAAAAAAAAAATAACTGTGGGGAGATGCCTTAAAAAAAATACCATGACAAATCAAGACATAGAGACGATGGAGGAAAGGAAAAAGCTTAATGATCCCTTTTTTACTGCTTTTGAACAAGTGTGCCTACATTTTTATTTTGCACTGGTTTACACAAATTATGTGGCCAATCCTGATAGCAAGCATGCAGCTTCCCCCTTTCCTACACTTATGGCAGATGTTACTGACTGCATACGGCACTGTTTTCCATTGAGCCCAAATATGACACCAGAATCCTTCTCAAAGTGGTGCTGCAAGGGGCAATCTAAGCAGGCACATAAGTTAAATTTATGGACATCCCCCAAAATCAAACCAGGCAGATAGAAGGGGGGTGGTATTCCAGGGAAAGAAAACACTGGATAGTGTGCACCAGGGCATGAATAGGTCAAACTTACTAATCTATCTGTAAACTATCAACTCCCTGTTAACCTACCTCTCCATCTCCAAGTATTAAACAACATAACAAAAGTCAGCTTGAGGACTGAGGTAATTAGATTCTTGTTTTGTTAGTTACAGAAATGATCCATAATTTAGAGCTTTTTAAAACTACATTAGAGTAGAAACCTTTAAAAAATGTACAACAAAATAAACTGATCAATACTTTTATGGTGATTATTATGTACCGGACACTATCTTAACTGATTTGTGTATATCAACTCAATCTACACAACCCATGAGTTAGGTACTGTGATTATCCCATTTTTCTATGTGAGAAAACAAGCCCAACAGAGGGATTAAATAACTAGCCCCCAGCCATCAGCTAATCAATAGCAAAGCCAGCGATAGAACCCAGGCAGTGTGGATCTAGAGTTTGTACCACTACAGTCTCCTAAAGGAGTCTCTGCATGTGTCTATCACAAACATGGCAATGTTTTGCCAAAGACATTGCATATGGATGCCCTTGGTGGCATGGATTTCTTACAGTCTCGGAGGGAATGGCCTCTCCCAGATGACATTCTTTGTCATCTGGACTCTAGAGCAGTTCTACTTGAGCTTCCTCAAATTGTCTAGTGAGCAATTTCACCCTTTTCAGTCCTTCCCACTCTAACCATAGAAGTTTAGTCTCAGCCCAAGAAACATAAACATCCAGGACACTAGCTCAGCCAGCCAAAATACCCTATATTCCAGTTTGGGTAAATATTATCTAATGCCTTTCTTCAACCCTTAAAATTACTTACAGGAATCTTAGAACCAAAAGAGTCCTTAGAGATTATTTAATTCAGGGATAATTTTTAAAAATTTATCTTAAATGCCCACTCTGATCTGATCAATTGGTGTTTGCATGGAGCAATCAGATGAGAAGGATTTTGAGGACATTAAGACAGAGTATGTGTCTGATTAGGAATAGGTAAAGGAAGGTAGAAGCAGAAACCCATATGCTATTCTGGCAATATGATGTAGTACTCAAGAATACAGGCTCTGGTGTTAGATTTCTAAGGATCAAATTCTTGCTTCACTGTTCCCTGATGGTGCAACCTTGACCAAGTTACTAAATCTCTCTAACCATCAGTTCTCTTATTTATAAAATGAGGATAATAAAACTATCTCATAGGTTAGGTATAAGAGTTTAATAGAATAATGTATGTAATGTGTTTACTGGAACATCTAGCATACCCAAGTACTTGACATATTATTATATTATTATGTACTGGCCATAAGCTATTCATGGTATCTGGTCTGAGTCCTGAAGGAGACAGAGACAGCAATAATGCCATGCATATAGCATTTCTTTCTCTTTTTTTTTCAAGTTTTTATTTAAATTCCAGTTAGTTAACATACCAAATAATATTAGTTCAGGTGTAGAATTTACTGATTTATCACTTACATATAACATCCAGTGCTCATCACACTAGTACACTAGTGCCTTCCTTAATACTCATCACCCTTTTAACCAATCCCACCACCCATGTCCCCTCCAATAACCCTCAGTTTGTTCTCTATAGTTAACAGTCTGTTTTCTGGTTTGCCTCTCTTTTTCCTCTTATGCTCATCTGTTTTGTTTCTTAAATTCCACATACAAGTGAAATCATACAGTATTTGTCTTTCTCTGACTGACTTATTTTGCTTAGCATAATACACTCTGGCTCCATCATGGCATTGTGAATGGCAAGATTTCATTGTTTTTGGCAGCTGAGTAACATTCCATTGTGTGTGTGTACACATACATTCATATATATATGAATACACACACACACACACACACACACACACACACATCTTCTTGTTCATTCATCAGTCAGTAGGCATTCTTCCCATAATTTGGTTTCCATAATTTGGCTATTGTAGATAATGCTGTTATAAATGTCAGGGTGCATGTAATGTATCCCTTTGAATCAGTATTTTTGTATCCTTTGGGTAAGTACCTAGTAGTACAAATGCTGGGTGAAAGGGTACTTCTATTTTTAACTTTTTGAGGAACCTCCATATTATTTTCCAGAGTAGCTGCACCAGTTTACATTCTCACCCACAGTGAAAGAGGAGGTTCCCCTTTCTCCACATCCTCGCCAACGTCTGTTGTTTCCCTTGTTGTTAATTTTAACCATTCTGACGGGTGTGAGGTGATATCTCATTGTAGTTTGGATTTGTATTTCCCTGATGATAAGAGATGTAAAGAATCTTTTCATGTGTCTTTTAGCCATCTGGATGCCTTCTTTGGAAAAATGTCTATTCATGTCTTCTGCCCTTTTTTAACGGAATTATTTGTTTTTCAGATGTTGAATTTGGTAAGTTCTTTATATATTTTGGATACTAACCCTTTATCAGATATGTCATTTGCAAATATCTTCTCCCATTCTGCAGGTTGCCTTTTAATTTTGTTGACGGTTTCCTTCTCTGTGTAGAAAGTTTTTATCTTGATGAAGTTCCAATAGCTTACGTACACAACATTTCTGACCTAGTCACATCTCTTTAAAGATACAGATAGAGAAACTGAAGCTGTGCAAATTTGGGGACATTCCCTAAATGACATTTGTTGTCTCCCTCAAAAGTGAAGGAAGGCCCTCAAGGAGCACCCTGTTGTGGCCCTGACTCTGCTCATGATCTGTATGCAAACCTGGGCATGTCACTACTCTCTAGATTTCAACTTCTTCATTCATAAAATAAAGGAATTAGAATCTAATCGAGCTCCCCAGAGCAGTCATTCCCAAAGAGTCCTGTGTTTCCAGAGGGTGAGGACCATTTTTACCCACACTTCAGTGGATGTCACAAACAGCAATTCTTTCTTTCCAGTTTTTTTTTAAGATTTTTGTTTATTTATTTGAGAAAGAGAGGGAGAGAGCATGAGCAAGGGAGAGAAGCAGAAGGAAAGGGAGAAACAGACTCCCTGCTGAGCAGAGAGCCAGATGCTGATGATCCCGGGACTCCAGGATCATGGCCTGAGCCAAAGGTGGCCACTTAACCAACTGAGCCACCCAGATGCCCCTCTTTCCTTCCAGTTTTGGCACCTTTGGTGTAAACTAACCACTCGAGTGCTCCTTTCACAAAATGTATGTTCCATTTGCTTTATTCTCAAAATTCAGATTTTTAGTAATGAATTCCACAGCTGGACACCAAAAGATCATACAGTAATTTTTTCAGCAGACCTCAAAGAGTCTATTAGGCTGTGACCCACAATGGTCACATCAGCAGCTTTTCACTTCTTCTTGCATCTTAGGCAAGGTAGTATTGACGTGCATTTCCCAGCTTATCTCTCTCCAACTCCTTCACTAAATTCAGACTTCCTGGACCTATGATTATACTTCTAAAAACATTTTTACTGACATGTAATTGACAAACAGACCTATGATAATACTTTAACCAACTTTTTTTTTTTAATTGAGTCCAGCATAAGCAGAAGCCCTGCTTCAAAATCTCAAGGCAGAATCTAAAACACTGGAAAAAATCCAGACTTTTATCAATTTTCTGATAGGCATTAAATTCTAATTAAGCACCCAAACAATTTTATGAAAAGGAAAAAATACAGCTTTAACATTAAGCACGAATATACTTTATATATTATAATAGGAATAAACACATATATCATAAAACACACATTTGTACTTGATAATTTTGTATACATATTTTAAAGGCTGTCTATGCTCAAGGATTATTAAAGTAGTGGCTTTGTAAACGAGGGGTCACATATTCAAATTTTTCTAAGACCTTCCCAATAGATTTTAGAGAAGTATAAGATAGATGTTAAAAATTTGAACTCAAAGCCATATTATCTAGGTTCAAATGCAGACTCCTCCACTTTCTAGCTGGTGAACTTTAGCAAGTTATTAAATTGTTTTACCTCGGTTGGCTCATCCATAAAATGGGAATGATAATGACTACCGCATACGAGTTGTGAGGATTCAGTAAGGTAATACATATCAAGTGCTTAGTCTAACTATTGCACAATGGTCTAACGATTGATAATGGTGATTTCAAGCCTGTTGGAATGACTTCAGTTATCAACTTCTTTGATTCTTCTTATTTTGCAGATAAAGCAATTGAATTTCAAAAAAAAAAAAGAGTTACGTCACTTGCCTAAAGTAGCCTTCATTCAGCAGGCCAGGGTAGGATGGCACTTTGCAGCAGCCAGGACCAGAATCCAATTTTCTTCAGACTTCTGCTTTCAAACTTCAGACCACTGCTTTCCTCAGGTCAGTGCTCTTTCTGCTTCATTTGGGGCAATAATACTTCACCACCTGGTTCTAGTTAGATGGGCTTCTTGAGAAGGAGTTTGTATCATTGTATTTTATTGCCTGGCATAGTTCCCAGCACAGAGTATAATTAATTAATGTTTATTGTTGAATTAAATTCTTTACTTTATACATCTGAGCTCTTTTTAGACGTTGCAAAGAAGTTGATGGCCAGTTATTTAGTTCTTAGGAAGAGAGTATACTATAGTAGTCAAGAGAAAGGGTTCTAAAGCCAAAATGTATGGGCTCAAATTATACTTCTGCTACTTACTATTTAATGTAACTGTGGGCAAATTACTTTCCCTCAGTTTCTTCAGTTATAAAATGGAGATAACAATGCCTCTGTCACAGAGTTATGAGTAATAAATTGGATAATATGTGAAGGTCAGTTTTTTTGTGTCTACTTGGTTAGCCTCTAATTCCCAATTAATCAATCAAATGCTAATCTGGATGTTGCTGCAAAGGTATTTTGTAGAGGTGGTTCACATTTATAGTCAGTTGACTTTAAATAAGAGAGGTCGTTATAATATGAGTGGACATGATCCAGTCATTTGAAAGGAGGAAAAGGAGAACTGAGGTTTCCCTGAGGAAGAAGAAATCCCACCTGTGAACTGCAGTGTCATTTTCCACTTTAGAGTTTCCAGGCTTCCTAGTGGCTTGACCTACAGATTTTGGACCCGTAGTCATAGTCACATAAGACAATTTCTTGTATGTGTACATACACACATATATTTATATGTGGCATATATAAATATCCTACTGGCTCTGTTTTTCCAGTGGGACCCTGACTGATACATAAGTACATACATGGGCATACAGCACTTACTCCATCAATGTTAAGTCCTAATAGTGTTAGTAGTGTTTTGTTATTTTACTATTATTATTTACTAAATATGTAGAAAAAGCTTTCAACACATGACTGTAAAAATACATTTTTTTTACAGTTTTGTCTTTGTCTACAACTCTCCCGAAAGGGATCGTGCCTGCAATGTTTGAACAACTAAGTAGAAAAACTATATATAGGTAGATAATACTAAAGCAAATGTGGGAAAATATTAACATTTAGAGAACCTGGTAAAGGATATATGGGAATTCTTTGCACAATTTTTGCAATTTTTTATGTCTGAAATTATTTTAAAATAAAAAGGTAAAAATTTTAAATGATGAAAATTAATAGAATTAATTTAAATTAAATTTTAAAATTTCTAATATTTACTCTGTCAGAATCTAAAGGTCTGACACAAGGATTGCTGATATGAAGTGAGAGAAAACTATAAAATGCCTATTTTAAAATTACTAATACTATTTAATAACCAACTCTATTGCTCCTATTTTAATTGTGTAGTATTACCTTTATGAACTCTTAAAAAATAAAGGTTCAAAGGAGAAAGAGATTACATTATGCTTGGGCAGAATAGAGGGAGAAAGGGCATGATTTTACTACAGAAAAATGAAAGATGGAAAAGGAGGGCCTTTTTGACAAGTGCAACTGGCTAAGTCAGTCTATTTTAGATGATAAAATCTATGTCTATTTAAACTCTTTTTCTATGTAATAAGTGCCCAGTGGATAAATGACCAGACAGGCTCACTGCCTGGCAGGAGTCCATATACTTAAAAGTTCCTCTTGGAGGCCGAGTGTTAAGAAGTTTATTTAGAAAATACCTAGAAGTTTCCTGGGTCTAGGCCTTTCTGCTGGATCAAAGTGCACCCTATGGATAAATGTACCCAGACTGAAAAGGCTGAAATCCTGAGCTATCTGCTGGGACTCGGCTTTGTTCTAACACTTCACTTTTGATTAAGAGATTGCAAGCTGCCTTATTATTAAAATTGTAATTCAAACTTTCTTGGCGGCTACACAATTGGAACCTCACAGACAGGCCGCCTACCCTTTAAACATGACATTTGAGCTAATACGCTGTCCTTTTGCCAAGACACACATTGCTAAAAATCACTGGAATCTAAAAGCACCAAAAGTTCAGCAATCAAACCCCAAATGCTGATTGCCACTGCTCAGTACCCATGGTGAGGAGTTTCATTTAGGCTTATGAGAATGCATTAGCAGACCAGAGCTCATCACCAGGGCACCTGAAGACTGTACCCCAGCATGACTGTGAAACACTCCCCCAAAAAAAACCCAAAGAAAAAATCTACACGCTTTGTGATTTCATCTAATTTCCCCAGTCTTCTACTATCACTATCTTCCATTTGCAATCTGTTCCAAGGAGAGCACAGACTATCCAAAATTGGGGTATCAAAGTAGAACTTAAATTCTGACTTCTATATTTTACAAAGTATTCTTTGAAAGTCTAACAAATACACAATGCTTTGTTAGTTACTATACAAAGATATATGAGACATCATCTATATCTTTCTATTAAAAGAGGTATATAATCTAGGAGAGATAAGACATATAAACCAGAAACAAGTATGACATCATCTTCGGCACACAGCCATTCCAAAAACAAAGAGGTTAGGGTTGGACTTTGTGGTGTGTCCACCATAATGTTAACTTGTTTTCTCTGAGTGGTGGGATTTGGGTTGATTTTCACTTTTATAGTACTTTATATCTTGTTTCAATTTTTATAGTAAGCATGAGTAGTTTTTACAAAAACAATATTGCTATTTCAAAAAGAAAAGGGCTTGGTGGAGGAAATGAAACTTTTTAAATGGCTGTAATTTGGAAGAATAATAGTAAATTTGTTGGGTAACTAGCCCCCACTCTACCTTCTTTGGAAATCAGGAATCAAAGGAAGAGAGGAATCTCTTCCTTGAGCCTCAGCAAATTCACAACTCCCTATTACTTGCTCCTAATTACTGTGCCAGTGAAGTCCAGGCAACTGCAAGTGGCATAAAAGGCAAGGCTCTTTTCAAACCACCAGGTCCAACAGAATCACTAAAGGAGATACACAGAAGCAGGTCTTTTCATGAAATGTAATTTGCCAAAGAGAAAACCTCAGCTAACAAGAATCAACTGATGGTTCTGATCTGCCTGTGAGCAATCATCCATTCAGTGGTCATAGCAGCCAATGAGATGACATCTACTCAGAGAAGATAATTCACTTCTGCTGCGGAGAATCTGCATATAATAAAACCCTTCCAGATGCAAAAACTTAAAACAATATATGCTTAAATTGCTTGACTGGTAAGAACTAAAGCTTTTCCAGAAAAAAAGGCAAGGTGATAAAGTAGACAAAGCATAGGACTAAGAAACAGAAGATCTAGGTTTCTTCTCAACTTGTGCACTTAGCACAATGTGTGATCTTTGATCCATAGAGCCTCTCTTGAATTCAATTAGCAATATTACTCTGTAAATTAGGAATATTATTACCCTGCCCTTACTACTTTACAAAGTTATTTTAGAGATTGGTATATAATTTTTGCTAAGGTTCTTGGTACCTTGCGAAGATAAGGAATCTCACTTATGATCACTAGAGTTTAGAAAACCATACTGTGTGGTTATCGTATTTAAAGATGAGAAGAGGACATTTTTCTCCAGAAATGCCAATCCCATATCCTTTCTGGTTTTAAACATAACAGGTAAGGTGTCAAACAGACCATCTTAAATTTTCAAGTGACTATAAGTCAATGAAATTTAATGAAATTTTACATGATGTGTCTTGATGCATTTATTCAAGAAATGAACATTGCCCATCTACCCTATGCCATCTTCTATCTTAGTATAGAAGATCCATTCCTTTATTGCAAACTCTGACACAGCTTAGGGGTGAGCCACTCAGGTAATAAAGGCATCACCAAATAGGGGAAACTGAAACATGGTATTTAAGGCACTGAATTGTTATAAATGTAATGAGACAAAGAACATGAGACATTTGTCAAAATTCAAGTAGGGAAAAAAAATATACGTGGCTGGAAATAGTTACTTTATAAACTGCTTCGGAAGCTCTGTGAAACTCTACAAAGCTACACTCAAAATAATTGCCTTCCAAAGAGGGTGGATATGAGAAACTCGGGGGTTTGTTTTCACTGAGTGGAAAATATAAATTTGGGAGCCAGGTTAGAAAATAGAGATGAAGTTGAAGGCTGCTATCAGTACTCATCTTTTTCTACCCATACACTGCTCAAACTCACCTCTAAATGAACAAAGTCCATTCTTAGTCTTTCAATCAATTCCATGTTTCTTATACTTTACCAAAATCACCCGAGACAAGACTGATATCATACAGCAACATATGAAAAAAACAGTAATGTTAAGGATACTTAGTGTTCTTTGTTCTCCCTTGTATTTTAAATTTCTTTTTAACTAAAGAACTACAAATATGAAACATACAGCTGTTTTGATACAAAGCCCCAAAAGAACAGATATGTTATTTTTTTTCATTATATTGTACATCTTTCTATGAAAATAGATAATGCCCCAACGATCTGATATTAGAATCAATAATTCCTTTACTCCTCCTTCCAGGAAACCAACATATATACCACCCAAACACAAAAAAGTATAAAAATTGAAATCGGCCAATGCCTGGTTTGATATTAGAATCAATAATTCCTTTCCTTCTCCTTCTTTCAGAAAACCAACAAATACACAGACCATCAAAAGATCAAAAAAGTATACAAAATTGAAATTTGCAAATGTCTGAGGTAAAGCTCAGTTCTGGGAAACAATGGATGTATCCCTTGGTGCAAGTTAATGCCAATTACCTCCAAAGAGATCCAATGAGTCTGAGATTTTAAACACAGAGAACACAGGAACAAGGGCGATTAAACAAGCTAGCTGATGAGGCAAATATCCATTACCCAAACTGTAATATTTAAAATACTAAGACAACAGCCCTATACTATTTATACAACCCAGAATCAGAAGGAAATGAAATTATCATCATTAAGTTCTAATAAACTCAAACCCAAAACAGGAAATACAAGAATCCCAAAACCACATTTAGTTTTTAGCTTCTTCTCCACTTTATGTAGGGACTTTATACCCTTGGAAAGTCATTTCACCTCTCTGGTACTCACTTTCCTCTGTAAAATTAAGAAGTTGGATTAGATGATATTTACAATGCTGAATGGCTGCATAATATAACACAAGGGAGTTAGAAAGCCTGCTATCCAATGCCTGATCTGCCGTTAAATGTTAGGCAAGTCATTTAACCTTCCCTGAGCCCCAAAATTCCTCATCTATTAAATGGAGACAGAATCACCTGCTCTGACTACCTTATGCAGTTGAAGATAATTGGATTGAAAGTGGTTAGAGAACTGCAAATGTCATACAATTATAATGAAGTAGAAGGATTATGATCATTTTAACTTCCAAAACATCTAATAGAAAAGTTTTTTTTTCCTAATTTCGAAAGGGAAAACAAAATGTGATGATTCTATTGCTCTGAGCAACTGTGGAGCCAACAGCTGATGAAGTTATTGAGGATACAATATAGGACAGTGAGAATCAGAAGACAGGTTGCAATACAGACTCTGTATGAGCTTGAACAAGGCACATAGTCTGACTGATCTCCCTTAGCTTCTGGATCTCCCAGACACAGAGCTGGGCAAATGATAATACCTAACATTTATTGAATGCCCAATACTTGGCATGCACTGCTTTTCCCATACCTTCTCTCAGTTATAACTCAAAATAGTCCTGTGAGATAGATAGTATGATCTTTCTCATTTTAAAGGTAAAGTAACTGGCACTGTGGGTATATAACCCTTAGGGTCACCTAGTACTTGGTAACAGGTGATCAGCCTGATTTCAATGTCCACACTCTTGACCTCAAACCAACAGCTCTTCAAGTCTTAAAAATTATCGAGGACCCCAAAGAGATTTTGTTCAGAGTTACAACTATTGATATTTACTATATTAGAAATTAAAATTAGGAAACATTTAAACTTTATGAACTTATTTTAAAAAAAGAATCATAAACCCATTACATGTTAATATAAGTAAAATATAAACTATTTTGTGAAAAAATTTTTTCCAAAAACTAAGATAATGAGAAGAGTGGCAGTATTTTACAGTTTGCAAGTCTCTTTAATGTCCAGCTTCAGAGAAGGCATTACCTCCCAACCCCATTCCCCAATGGCAATAAAACAAAATATTATAAAAGCAAATGGAAAAGAAACTAGAAAAAGATCATCACAATTATACCAGCACCATTTTAACATTTATCTAATAAGCATCTTAAATTTCTAAATTAGAAGGTCACCATATTTAGTGAATCAAATGGAATAATAATCATAATGAGATTCTAAATTACATTTTATAGTTCAGTGATAATCCCAGACAAATCAGCCGTTACTAGCAATTACTGATAATTTATTTTTGTTAACAGCCTGAAAAAGTTTTTGAAGGGAAATTAATGATAGAGAGATTGATTAGAAAAAAATGTACATGCCTATTTGATTCTAAAAAGGTCTAATATAAATCCTTCTAAACAGAAGCATAATCTAAGGGAGAAAAATGATGACAGGTGTAGGACTGGTAAGGCAGGGAGAACTTTTCTTACAAGACCTTCTCCTATGAGAGGATAGAGTGCCAGGTAGCCTCTGAACCAGTATTAGGTGAGCATTCTGTCTGAACATCTGTGATTTACTTCCACCATTTCCTTCCTCAAGCCTCAGCCAGGCCATTCCTTCCTTCGCCATATTCCTTCTACTCCCCATGTTCAGGTACAGCCAGTCTGCTTTTTACGATGCCATGAAATTGACATGTGACCTCAGGGAATAGGCAAAAATAATATTCGGAACTCCTTTCCCTGTTTGGTCCACTAGGTAAACAATCTTTACTCACTCAATTCACCAAAACAATTTTTATTCACTCAACAAATGCTTTGTAAACAATAATTATGTGCCTTTGTTTCTTTCAAGTCTTAATGTAAATATCACCTTCTCAGTGAGGCTGTCAGTGGCCATCAAATTGTAAGCACCATCACCATCATCACGTGGCTGCTACATCCCTCTCCTCTCCTCTTCCTTTATTTTCTCGATAATTTTTACCCATAGCACATTTAAAATTTCATTCATCGGGCGCCTGGGTGGCTCAGTGGGTTAAAGCCGCTGCCTTCGGCTCAGGTCATGATCCCAGGGTCCTGGGATCGAGGCCCGCATCGGGCTCTCTGCTCAGCAGGGAGCCTGCTTCCTCCTCTCTCCTCTCTCTCTCCTGCCTTTCTGCCTACTTGTAATCTCTCTCTCTGTGTCAAATGAATAAATAAAATCTTAAAAAAAAAATTTCATTCATCTTATTTACTTTTTATCTCCCCAACAAAATGTAGGTTCCATGAAGACACGTATTGTTTTGCATGCTTCCCTCACAGTTAATTCCCCAGAACCTATGATGGAGGCTGATATAACTTTATTTCTGTCTTTATTGCACAAGATTCCTTCCTTACTGAAGAGAGTTTTACAAGCCTAGGTCTCCAAACTGCCTGTCCTAGTCAGATTCCTCACCTGCTTTCACACTCACAAGCACTTTAATGCTAAACAGATAGATTGGAGGAGAGAAAACCACAAAACACATTTGTTGAGTGAGTGAATGAACAAATGGATGTAGCATTTTATCTCTGTGAAGAGAAAAAGAAATAAATAAGTCACAGACTACGCTCTCAAGAAGCTCATGGTCCATCAATTACTCTAAATCAGGAACATGTGACAGATGACATTCACATCTGTCAGACAGTTCCACAGCCATGCTTGATATTACAAACTCTGGCATTAATAAAATGAACAAGAGACTATGTGCAATTCTCCCTTCTGTTTCCTGAAATTCCATCCTTTTGTTCTTACTCAAGAAAGCATTAAGACTGAGGAATTCAAGAGAGTGAACGTGGTATTCCCATGGGGGTAACCTTAAATCTGTCCTATTTTATAAGGTAATTTTTCCTAAAATTTAATACACTGTGATTAGTAATCGATTACTTATACCTAAATCATGACCATTGGCAACATTCCGAAATGTCTAATTCATTTTGTAAAACTTCTTGTCTAGAAGACAGGATGAAGAATGTCACTTCATAAATAAGGAAAGCTACTTGGTCTATTATATGTAATAACCGCCTGGAAAACACTTGGATCACACAGAAAAATACAGGACATTGTTCTTGACTCTACCTTACTCTATAAATGTGAGCTTTTATTCTTTGTTCCTTCCCAAATGCCTCTGCAACACAGAACCCTTATATACCTGAACTCCAGGGTTTTACAAATCAATCACTGAATAAAAAGCTGAAACACAAAACAAAGGAAGAATAATGAATATGTCATTAACAATTTGCCAGAGACCGAGGGGTTAGGCCCCTTGGAAAATAAAATAGAGCTACTCTGTGACCCAGCAACTGCACTACTGAGTATTTACTCCAAAGATACAGATGTAGTGAAAAGAAGGGGCACGTGCACCCCAATGTTCAAAGCAGCAATGTCCACGATAGCCAAAATGTAAAAAGAGCCAAGATGCCCTTCAACAGATAAATAGATAAAGGAGATGTGGTCCATATACATGTAATATTACTCAGCCATCAGAAAGGATGAATGCCCAACATTTGCATCAACATGGATGGAACTGGAGGCGATGACTCTAAGTGAAATAAGTCAAGCAGAGAAAGTCAATTATCATACGGTTTCACTTACTTGTGGAAGATAAGGAATAGCATGACATTAGGAGAAGGGGAAAATGAAGGGGGAGAAATCAGAGTGGGAGATGAACCATGAGAGACTATGGACTTCAGGAAACAAACAGAGTGTCTTAGAAGGGAGGGGGATCAGGGATGAGTAAGCCTGGTGATGGGTATAACATAACACAATTAAAAAAATATATGCCAGAGATTCTAAATGCCCCAAAACATATAACTCACAACTCACTCTTCAGAACCAGCCACCACCTCCTAGCAAAGTCTCTCTGACTTTCCCAACCCAAATCTCATTTTTGCTACCCCTTGATCACATCTTTTGTTAGTTCCTTCCTTAAACTCATCACATTTCACTTTGTGACAGTCCTTCAATTTCAACGCCAGCGTCCTTTAATTCCCTAAACACCACTGCGATCTTAGACTAGTTCCTTTGTTACACGTACACATAGAACCATGTTATTTTCTTCCAGGGAATTATCTCAGCTGTAGTTGTACATTTGTCTATTTGGGCATTTGACCTGAACTGTCTCCCTCACGAAACTTCAAGCTCCATGAGCTGAGTGACCATAATTTTGTTCACCAGGCATTCCAATCATGAGTACAGTGCTGGCCAGAGATACTCCATTAATATTTGTTTAATTAAGTAATTAATTAACATGTAACTCATGTATATGTAGCATCTTCCCTAAAAACTATTAGCTCCTTTTACCTCTTATAACATGTAGTTTAATGCCTTGAACATGATAATGACTCAGTAAATATTAGAGTGGATATATTTGTCTAAAAGCTGTGTATCTGTGCATAAAAATGTATGTACATCTGTGTGGCAGGGAAAAGACAGGAGTTACATAGGAAACTGAATGCACCTTTAAAAATTCATCACAGCTTTCTGTCTTTAGGCCTCCATCTTCCTTAAGAAAATTCCTCTTTTTTTAAGTTCAAACTGAACTAATTTAAGCCATTACAAGATATTACACTGTTGACAAAAGAACCTGTTGTATCTTTTAAAACAACCTCAAATGGGAAAATAGTCCTCTGTAACTGGAACAAAAATTCATTTTTATTGAAATTAAACAGCATGCACCAGAAGCTGAAAGAAAAAAGTAATTTTACCAGACATGGTAGCTTGGCTGGACCAGTTTGTGCACCATATTCACTGGTAATAATGGTTATGTACAAGGCCCCTTGGGACCATGATTTACTCACAAGGACAAAACTTCATAGCCTACTTCAGAACACATTCATTATTCTGGATGCTTCAATTTCATTTCAACTGTGTTTTTTGAGCATGTAATGTTTTCAAAAGAAGAAAACATCTTCAGGAGACCATTAAGTAATTCTTGAGCCCTTCAAAGGACAGATGAAATACATTTAGACACTTAGCCAGGCAGTTTTCACCTCTTCTCCCAAAAGGCCAAGTCAGCAGAAAAAAGGAAGAGATTGGAAAATCCTTGCCTGGCATCTCAGCCAGGCATCCACTTGGCCTGATGTAGTGTACAGACCAACTATCAACAATCAGTTCTTTAATCCTCTCTTGGGGCTGCTTGGATGCTGGTCCTGCTTCAAGCTCACTGTCATAGTCTCCTTTAAAACCCTGTGGCATCTAAAAAGCAATTCCACACAGAGTCAGGATTCCATTCTGGAACACTTTTAAGTGTGAAGTATTTGCATTTGACCCTTCACATGTTCACTCACAGATGTCCCTTTCCATAATAGAAATAGCACAGGACCTGAAATAATCAGGAGATCCAAGTTCTCTGTCCAGGCTCTGCTGCACAGGCTGGGGGATTCTGAATAATAACAGAGGATGTCCCTCAGTTTCCTCCTGTTTTCAGAGGGAGGTGAATTACATGACTTCAAAGGATTCTTTCAAGTACAGAGTCTATGCAATTCGTGAGATCACTGTTTTGATCTGCCAGGGCTATTTTTTTTTTTATGTTTCCTCCTTGTTAAAAATAGTTAACCCCTTCCTTAGTGAAGAGAATTTGACAATGATAAGTCTTAAAATTAGTTAACTTTGTCAGATTCTNTAGTTAACCCTTTCCTTAGTGAAGAGAATTTGACAATGATAAGTCTTAAAATTAGTTAACTTTGTCAGATTCTTAGCCTACCTCCAATCTTGTAGAGACTCATATAAAAAAAACAACAACAAAAGCAACCAACTACATATGGTATTAAACCAAAAATTTTTATCAAAGTTTTATTAAGTACCCAAAACTGTAATGTGTATTATTGGGGAAGGGGTGGAGAGTCATTTAAATGGAGAACACAGTGCAAGTCCAGAGAGAATCAAGAAATAGGATTTGAAAAATGATACATGTCAAACTATTCATGTTAAAGTACTGAACTTTGTGAAACATGGCCAAATGGGTGAATACTAGAAGGTAAGGCTGATATAGTCATGGAACAAATGGGTAGGAAATAAATTTTGGCCTGTGCCATAAAATATTAAAAAATATTTTATATAAAAGAAAAAATTGAGGAAGAAGTTCTTCCACAAACATGCCAATGTTTGAATAAATATGTAAGTACTTAAAAGAATGAGCTTTCCAATTCGGTAGCCTGACTTCTGATCCTGGTTCTGTCATACGGTTCTCTGTCCTTGGGTAAGTTACTTAACCTCCCTGAGCCTCTACCTTTCCTCACGTGTAAAATGGCAATATTAAGAATGCCTATCTGAAGTAGTGTATGGGGGATTAAATTAAATGAGGCAACACATAGCACATAGCAAGTACTCAATAAACATTCATTATTTCAATACCACTATCAATTAATATTTGTTGAGAACTTACTATATACTTTTTCTTAGGCCCAAGAGATACAAATAAAGTAAAACTATGTCCCTAGCCTCAAGAAACTTAACCTGAAATAGAAACAGACTAGTCAATAATTCACTGTGATAAATATTGTACTAGAGCTTTATAAACAGAAGCACAGAGAATACCCAACAGTGGTTGGGGAGTAGAGAAGGATGAAGAAAAAGATGGCAGAGAAGGTAATGATTATGATAAGTCTAAAAGATTGAGTAGGAATATATAAGTCATAAAAGAGACAAGTTTCTCTAAACAGAATAAACATCACATGCAAAGGCATAGATGTTTAAATGATCTGAGAATTGCAAACAGTTTGATGGTGGATGGAATGCATGATATAAAAGAGAAATAGGGGCGCCCGGGTGGCTCAGTGGGTTAAAGCCTCTGCCTTCGGCTCAGGTCATGATCTCAGGGTCCTGGGATCGAGGCCCCCATCGGGCTCTCTGTTCAGCAGGGAGCCTGCTTCCTCCTCTCCCTGTCTCTCTGCCTGCCTCTCTGCCTACTTGTAATCTCTCTCTCTGTGTCAAATAAATAAATAAAATCTTCAAAAAAATAAAAAAATAAAGGAGAAATAGCAAGGGACAAGGCTGGAAAATGATAAAGAACCAGATTTGAACCTACTTTTTTAGGCAAAGGAATCAGATATAAGGACTAAGAATTCTAAAGAAGAGGAATAAAAAATCCAAAAAAGCAAGGATGAATCTGTAAATTATACCCAATTATTGAAGGGCTTGAGATGTCAGTTTGAGTTTGGATTTTAGCCTATGGGCTATTGGAAATACTGAAATTGTATTTTATGTGGACTAGGCCAATATATGGCCAAAAGAGGAATCAAAAAGAAATTCAAAACAAGATATTTAGGAGACTACAGCATACATCCAAAAATAGTACAATAGACCCTGGACCTGGATTTTGACAGTGGTAATGAAGAAGAAGGAAATCTATGGGTTACCTAAATAGTCCCTGACATAGAAAATATATAAAAGAGAGAGTCAAAACTGCCTAGAGGAAGTCAGATTTATGAGGAATATGTGATGGTGAAATGGACTAAGTTTAGACCATTTGTTTTAAGAGGAGAAAAAAGTTTTAAGAGGAGAAAAACAGTTGATAAGGCTATCAGTCTTTTGGTGCTGAGATCATTTATCCATCCCTAGATTCACTCATTCATTCAAAACTATTAATCAGTACTTATTATGACAGAGTAATATGTATAGGCACTGGACATAGAAAGATGTTGTATATGTAGATCATGTCCTCATGAGCTTAGAGCCTAATGAGGGAGATATGGAATATACATCTAAGTAACTATTAAGACAAGGTATAAAATGATAGATTTAATAAAAGGGATTTCAGTGCAGTGAATTACTTCCAATTGAGGAAACCAAAAACATCATGGAGAGGTTAGGATGTGAGCTAGGCTTTGAAGGCAAGGTGAGTTCATCAAACACAGNTTGAGGAAACCAAAAAAGTCATCATGGAGAGGTTAGGATGTGAGCTAGGCTTTGAAGGCAAGGTGAGTTCATCAAACACAGGGTGACCATATGTCCCAATTCACCCAATAGGCCCAATTATACCTTTTGTGAAGGATCATTATTAATAGAAGCCCCCTTCTTTCTCTCAAGTATCTCAGTTTAGATGTTAAAGTATGTGGTAACCCTAGTCACGGTGAATGAGTGCTCATAATCGATGTCAGTAAGAAGCTTGAACAGTGAAGTCAAAGGCTGTTAATAATATAACATCTAATGGTGAGTACTGTAAAATGTGTAATTCACAGACCTATATACCCCTGGCGCAAATAATACATCATATGTTAATTTTAAAAGAATAAATAAATAAATAAAACATCTAAGGATGCCTGGGTGGCTCAGTCGGTTAAGCATCTGCTTTCGGCTCCAGTCATGATCCCGGGGTCCTGGGATCCAGCCCTGTGTCAAGCTCCTTGCTCTTTGGGGAGCCTGATTCTCCCTCTCCCTCTGCCTGCCACTCCCCCTGCTTGTGCTCTCTCTCTCTCTGTCAAATAAATGAATAAAATCTTAAAAAAATAATAATAGTATAATGTCTATAGCTAAGGAGATAATAACAGCATTCTCCATGGTCTAAAGTCATCTATTCACTTCTAAGTTCCAACTATCCCCTTGGGGAATGGAGAAGTATGTTCAAAGGAGAGGAACTCTCCTAAGATGTAACCATGTTAACCAAACATGTTAACATGTTAACCAAACCATGTTAACAATGATTTTCACCATGGAACTCTACTTTGAGGAAGCAGCTCATGGAACCAGGATTCTATAGAACACACTTAAAGAAACTCAGGACCTTGTGACAAATTATCAATGACATTATAAAGAGAAAAAATATTGAATGGGGTACTGATCATAAGTAAGGTATTTCTAAATATGAGTGTCTAGGATAATTCTATGTCACCTACAGTGTAATCTGAAAATTCTTATATAGCACAAATCTATCTAAAATACAAGTCTTTTTAACAATTTCTTGGCTTCTTCAAAGACATAATTACTGAATTTAATAAGACATAATTGTGTGTAGGTATAGTATATCTATTGGTCCTAACCTAGGTTTCAAACTTTAAAATGGTTTTTAAAATTCTGACCATGGGACACGATAAGTAACAGAACAAATGGTGTTCTGCTTTCTTGTTCAAAAGGATTATTGTACAAGCCATCTCTATGAATGTAAATGCCAGAAACCTCCTTAGCTGCAGAAAAATCTAGTGCCTTTCAAAGTTTTATTTTGAAAGCTCTGAAGAATGAGATTGATGATAGAATCCCTAATGTCTCTTTTCTTTGTAATCCACACCACACAAGATTTAAGAGCTAAGCCAGAAAACATCAAACAACATGTTCAGAATTGTTCAAGGAGAAACATTGATGTTTTTTGCCACCAACGAGAACACTAAAATATAAAAGGTAAAGCTATAAAATAAAAAAAAGTAAAAATAAAAGTTATAAAAGGTAAAAATAGATATGACCAGCAGCATGTCTGCTACAAGATGCTGTTACACCAACTACTGTAAGCAGATCAATATAAAATTCATATTTCTGACTGCCTGAAAGGAGAAAGACCCTCACAAATTCACAGTGCATGAAAGAAAAATGGTGTTAGCAGATAATGAATATAAAGCTGGGTCCCAGTGACCTCCAAGACTATAAAAATCAAACACTTTTTTATATAACTTTATTTCTTGTTTAGAGCTAGTGGTGGATAACTCTAGTATTCATTGAATAAGGGATAGCAAGATATTCTTTTATCATTTTAAGGGCCTACTTGACCATATCTTGTTGTAATGAATTTTCTCTTTACTCTTTAAAAACAGAAACCATATCACCATCAGAAAATACAACTAAAAAAAAAAAAAAAAAAAGAAAAGAGAAAAGAAAAGAAAATACAACTAACTATAGTGTGGATTATACTGGTCACAATGTGAAGAAAAATACCTAGACATAGCCCACCAATTAGGATGTCACATGAACATCATATCTAAATTTGTAAAGTTTTTATCATCTTCTAACCTGGCTCATTTACATTAGTACATTTGAGCTTCTTAACAAGCTTGTAAGATTGAAAAGGCAGGTGATACAATTCAAATCAAAGGAGGAAGCCAAGCGTAACCAGCCATCATGCCTGAGAACATACAATGAGTGCCTAGTTGGGACTACAACCCAAGGACCCTGATTCCCTTCCCAAGGGTCTTTCTCTAACACTACGGCTAACAAGCAGTTAAGTTTTCTACACCTTCTCCTCCATACCAAACTTGACACATGTCTCTTTCACATTTCACAGTTTTCAAATGAATGATGACAACTTAGAGTTATATTCACTGAGTCAGAAAAAAATGGGCGAAACATGGGGATGGGCAGTTTTTATAGGTCCCTACCCAGGTAGCAAACACTAGCATATAGGCTCAGTCTTCATACAGCCAATCCACAGAGCAGCTTGTCCACAAACACTTGAGATCAATACTTAAGCAAGGACTCAATGCAAAGAAATCTAACTCCCTTTGTAGATTACAACGATAGCCATTGTCTTCATGAGGACATATGACTGAAATGAGGAGGGTGAATCCTGTAAAAATAAGGCCACAAAAACAATCCCAGTGGCATTTTGCCTGAAGAATGAGTCACAAATAGAAATGTCAACAGAGATCTGACAGATAACAGTGAGAGAAATGGGCTGGGTGGGAACTGGGGTGAGCTGTTTGATGGGAGGGGCATTATTTAGTTCTAGTTGAATACTGCCATGCAAGAGATCATGTTTGGTGTTGCCAAATCTCCTCCTCCCCTGAATTTTTTAAAAAGAAAAACTGGATTATTATGAGAAATTTGATTTATAAATGCTAGCAAGAAATCAATAATATTAACAGTATGGATTAAGCTGAACTTGTCTATTGACTAAATCTGACCTGAGTGTCAGATTGAGCCTATAAACTAACAATTTTCAGACACAAATTTTGGTTTAAAACTTCCAGTTTAAGCAATAAGAAGTCTTTTATCCCTTCCCAGTTGAACACAAATTGTAACTAATTGTTCAAAAATGACAAATACAGGGCCCTTACAAGTAGACTAGAGTTTTCACATACTCACTGGGTTGGGGCATAGGAAGAGATGGCCTGACTGTAACCCACTAACAGCTTATTTCCTTAAAATCTCTGGTTTTATCTTAAAAATGCATGTGATTTTTCCCTTCCAATTCAAAATACATCCATGTTTCCATGTTTTTTCCCTTTTATTTTATCTATTTATTTATTCATGTGTTTCCTTTTAATATCAGAAAGATGTTTTTTACCTCAAATCCTACAGTAAAATTGACCTTCCAGGAAAACATTTATCCTGCGCCTTCCAAAATCTTCAAGAAGCATAGCCCCATATTAACCAGAGTTCTCTCAGCTCCAGCTGTCCCTGAACCTAAAGCCTTAGCTCCAGCTATCCATCAGACTGACAACAGCCAAGGGCCAGGGCTGGTGTGGCATACATAAAGAGAGACACACTCCCAGTAATTCTCAGGGCTCACTCAAAGTACAGCCTGCCGGTCTTGCTTAATCTGATCAACACCCCCAATTGCTGTCAAATACAATGGTCATGATTTCTCAGGCCTTCTCTGGCCTTTTGCCTTTCAAAACAGTGTTTCTGCCAAAGCACCTTAGAAGAATAACTCATCTTCCCCTTGGGGTTGAGAATACAAAGCTTCCTTTCTCCAGAGTTGTTTCACACCACTTTCATCTTTCATACTAAAATTCACACAGAAGTCAACCCCAGAACAGCTCAGTGAGAGAGTGTCAAATGGAAACTGAGGCTCCTATAATTCTATGGCTTATAGCAAGTGCTGAGGTATTTCATTTCCTCAGGTTATTCTTGGAGCTATCTCTTCCGAGGAGCAACAAAATTACAAAATGTACTTAATGTCTAGAAGCACATTTGCTTCTAAGTAGTGGATACCTCTAATAAACCAGATTAAGAACCAGCACACATACACATTTCAAAGGTATAGACATACATGGACACATATCATTATATATTAATATGTGGAAGAGCCTGAAAAAATTGTTTTTATTTGTTTGCTCCAGCTAAGAGTTGTTTTTAACTCTCTATTTCATTTCAAAGTGAACTCCCAAATGTATTTCCTTTGTATTCTTCAAGATACCAGAAACACCTTTTGTGAGAGAATGATTAATGTTTTCGAGATACACACACACACACACACACACACACACACACACACACACACACACAATGGTTTGAGAGGCAAAAGAGGCTGTTTCCTCTGAAATCTTTCTGGGACTCTAAATGCACACAATTTTTTTTCTGTACTAAATGTCTTCATATTTTTATGCACAGTATCTTTTTCTCTGGCAACTACATGATCATGTTAGCTAAATGTTGGTACAGGATTTTCCTTTGAGAACTTCAGATATTTCTTCCATCTACCAAGAAAGACTCTGAAGATAATTTATCCTTTATGGTTACAAGCAAAAAGGGAAAAAAATTGTAAAGATTAAAACTGCCAGAGAACCATGACCTCCATTCATAGACCTCAGACGATGCCACAAAGGAATAGCTGACAATTACAATTTGTCTTAAATATGCCAATGCACTGCTCACATTCAAGACTCATTAAGCAGATCTGTAGCATTCAGTTCACATCTGATGTACTAGATCCCCAGAAAATGGATTTTTTTAACCTATTAGTGACACTGAAGGAGACTGGCCCCTGCAGCCCTTAGCAAAAACAACATCAAGCCTATCCTTCATGAGTCATGAAATGGCATGAGAAAAGACCAAAATCCGTCCAGATGTACTGCCCAGTTAATAGTGACCTCCATAGAATCAATTCTGCTTCCAAATCAGGAGCTAGATGAAAACACATGCTTGTGGAGTATAAACTAACCCCTTACTCTGTACACTCTTCCACTCCCCTCCCCAGCAAGATATGATGAGAAGGTAGTTGATAATCTGGGCTTTGGATACAAATGACTAAACTCAATTTTAGTAGCAACATAACCTTGGAGAAATTACTTTCCTTGTCTGGGTTTAAATTTCTTCATTTTTAAAATGGAGATAATAGGATTATATGCTTTAAAGCATTGTTATGAAGAATAATGTATATAAAGCTTTCACTTAGCATCTGCCACAAGGTAAGTGACCTATCAAAGTTTTTGTTGTTGTTGTTGTTAGTTACTAAGGACCCACTGAGATTAGAACACTCTTCCAGTGATGGTATAACATAAAAATAAGAATGAAGATGGCTTCTCTTTGACCTCATTCTGATTCAGGGCTCCCAGAAACAATTTAGCCTCATTCCACAGCCTTCTCTCAGAAATCCAACGTGGATTATCCAGGTTCTATGCTTTCCTGACTTGAGGGACTGGTACAATCAGCACGCTAAAGATGAAGATATGCTGCCCTAGAAGCCAATAAAATGGCATGAAATTCCTTTGCTGGCTCTGTTAAATATTGGTTGGGTCGCATGCAATCTCTGTGCCTCTGTTTGCCTGGGTGAAAAGTGGAAGAAATAATATTTTATACAATTTCATGTGCAATTTCCTCCTTCTACCTCTTTCCTCTTTTATTCACAGCCACATTTCTCAAAAGAGTACCTCATGTTTTTCACTCCCCTCTCATTCATCAATGAACCTTGACCTAAAGTTGCATTGTTCCAATAATTAATTAAATGCTATTATATGTGTAATGCACCCAAGAGTAGCCAACACATGAGATACTACAGAATTGTCACCTATTAATATCATTAATTGGCATTATCTAATAAATTGCTTGAGACGAGCAACAGCACAAAATACCTTTCTTTCTTCATGGTTGCATACATATTTTGTGCTGTATATTACATGCTATAATTGGAGATGTCTCAGGATATTTATCTAGCAAGACTCAATTATCTGTTGTTTCTTCCTCTGTTCTCTGTTTTCATTTGATAGTAGAGATCTGGTTAGTTATTTTCTAGATATAATTATCATATGAATTTGCAACACATAGCTATGTGACCCCCTCCTGTCCTTTAAGCTACATTGACTCTAAAATAAGGAATTTTCAGAGAGGCAAAGAATGTGAGTTTTCCTTAAAATGAAAACTTGTATATAATAATTCTGGGCTGTGCTCCTTAATGTCATTAAATCCATACAAAGACTTCTATTGGTACCAACTTATCACTCCAAACTTGATACTGAAAAATCAGGAGTTTGTCAGAGACATGAGTAAGCATTGTTTTTTTGGGGTTTCTTTAAACATTTATTTTTAAAGATTTTATTTATTTATTTATTTGACAGACAGAGATCACAAGTATGCAGAGAGGTAGGCAGAGAGAGAGAGGAGGAAGCAGGCTCCCCAGCGAGCAGGGAGCCCAATGCAGGCCTCAATCCCAGGACCCTGAGATCATGACCTGAGCCAAAGACAGAGGCTTTAACCCACTGAGCCACCCAGGCGCCCATGAGTAAGCATTGTTAAGAACAGCTTAACACCAGATGTTTTTCTTGAAAGCTTTGAAAAACAGGTCAATGCCAAAGAGGCCTTCAAGAAACCCTTAATGTGAATATAAGCTCCATTAAGTTAACCTCACTATAGCAAATATCCTGGAAACCCCAGAACACTAGGGTAGCGTCCATCCTTCTTTTGGCTTTATGGCATACTGCCCACTAAGCCAGCAATGAGGGTATCGTCTCATCTTTATTTCTGGCCATTTGCCAACTCTTTTCTTGTTGAGGTCTTGCCTATTTCTCAAAAGTTATCTTTCTATAGTACAAATACCCAGAGACTTCAAATGTGACTTTCTAATAGTACTTAATATTTTCTACATTCTATAGCATTATACATGGAATCATTATGACTACTGTTAATTTATTCATGTGCCCTATCTCCCCAACTCTACCTTAAACTCTACGAGGGCAGAGTCTCTATCTTTTCCATCCATGTGCATCCCTCCAGCCATAGCACAGTACCTGGTAGCTCTTCAATAAATTACTGCAGCTTAATTGATGGGGTGAAGAAAGGAGTGGGGAGGAAGAGAAGGAAGGAAGGAAAAAAGGAAGAAAGGAAGAAAAGGAGGAATGGGAAGAAGGCAGGCAGGCAGGGAGGGAGGCAAGCAGTAAGAGAGGGTGGTAACACCAAACATTAATAAGTACTTCTAAGAATTAAAAAACAAAAAGATTATGTCGGTCCTCAAAAAGCTTCTGATCTAGTTGGGTAAAGAGAAATACATGCTTTTATATATCAGGAGGCTGGAATAAAGTGACCTATAAAACCACACAATCTAGTATTTGGCCTCTAAAAAAAATGTGAATAGAGACTCAAAGAAGTTCTGTTGGACTGCAGAATTGGAAAAGGCTTTAAAAAAAAAGGTGCTTTTTTTGCTAGAACTTTAAGAAAGTGGAGAATTGCAAAAGCAAAAATGAAAGAGGATGGCCAGTCCTAGAATGCTGCTTCATACTCTATCTCACGTCTTGTATTCGTCATTAGTAATTAAAGAATTCTCATTTGAATAGCACAGTGATTACAGCTTGACTCTCTTTCTTAGGCTTGGAGAATAATTTTCATCACAATAGAGAATAAACATTAATATTTAATGAGTATACTTACTATGCATCAGGTCCTGTTCTAGGAGCTAAACATAAATTATTTCGTCTAATCCTTATTAAAACTACTACAATCATGTCTACTCTATGGATATAAAAATTGAGACTGAGAGGCTAAGCATTTTGCTCAAGACCACACAGTTAGAAGGCAATTAATGTAAGAATCTGGAAAAGCCAAAACTGAACCTTCTATTCCCTTCTCATTTTTCACTTTCATGATAACAGTCTGGCAGCAAAATTTACTTTGATTAAAATAAGTTTTTGTCCATACATCCTACATCTGTGTTTTCAGACGTCCAAACATTAGAAGATGAGATAGCATGCAGCATTTCCATGTAGACCTGCAGACACACACCCCACTCTTCTCCACCCTGCTCTGTTCCCCAGCTGCTGACCTGTAGGACCTGCGACAATGCTCCTGCTCTTTGGCTTTCCACTGAGGTTATCCAGAGGTAGGCATCAACAGAAAATCAGAAAGGAGAGAAGTCAGGATACATATTCCCCAGACACTTCACTATTGGACTCCTGAGGTTAGTTGTGTCATCAGCTAAAGGTAGAGGATTCTTGGTTATTCTCTCTCTCTCTCTCTCTCTCTCTCTCTCTCTCTCTCTCTCTCTCTCTCTTTTCTTTCTCTTGAGATGGGTGATGAGCTCCTGGGCTCTGCAGGGAACATTCCACCCTCGCTGTGGCCTCTAGTGCCAGATTCATCAGCTGCCCTTCCAGCCTGGCCTCCTGGGCCCTTCCGTGACAGAGTCATTATTGACTGACTGCAGGGGCCCGGATCCAGGGAGGGCCCGAAGGGTCACAAGCCAGGGGGCCTCCATTCAGAGTGTTCTGGAGGGGATGTGAGACCCAGAAATCCCCCGGTGGCTCGCACTGCATTCGTGCTGCCTCTTACCACCTGGGGGCCCCTGTGTGGTCACCCAGCCTTTTTGGAGTTTATTTGCCTCATACATTAAAGGGGAGTCACTGTTCCACTGACCTCCCTGAGTTGACGTGAGGATAAAATAGTTAAAACATGGAGAGGACTAAGCGTTTCTTTAAAAGTATAGAGTAAGATCTAATTTCCTTTCCCTTGGCCACTAGGCTCACCTTGCCAGTCCTCTCCAGCCTCTCCTACACGGCTCCCCCCCACCCCCTTTGCTCAGTCGACCCAGCAGCGTCCTGTTTCTTTTGCTGTAACTCAGGAGTGTGATGCTGCCCTTGGGGCCTTGGCACGTGCCGTTCCCTTGGCCTGGACCAGTCTCCCCCTCTGTGGGACCATCCCTCAGCTTTCAGGGCTCATCAGAGAGGTCTCTTCCTATCAGAAGTAACGGTTTGTTCACTCATGCAACAGGTGTTTCTTCAGCATTGTTTTAAGCACCAGGAAGTCAGCGTACAAAGGCCCCTGCCTTCCTGGAGTCTCCCCCAAGGGGCTGGCAGGCCAGAGACTGATAATAACAGTAAGTAAGCAAAATACAGAGCATGTCAGGCAGTGATACATGCTATGGGTGGGGGGGGCAGGGGGGAAAGGAGGGAAGGAGGATGGGGAATGCAGGGCTGTGGAGATGTCCCTGGGAAGATAACACTTGAGTAAAGACCTTGAGGAGATGAACCAGGGCGTTCATGTCGATGCGGAAGAAGAGCCTCGGATGCAGAGGAAGCTGCAAGTGCAAAGGCTCTGGGGCAGCAGCGGTGTCCCCAGAGCACTGAGGAGTGGTAAGGAGGCGAGCGTGGCTGGGGCCCAGTGAGCCAGGGGCTGTGACCCCTCACTGGCAGAGGAGGTCAGAACAGTGGCCAGGCTCAGACCTCGCCAGACCTTGAGAGCCACGGGAAGGACATTGGCTCCTACCCTGAGTGAGATGGGAGATCTGGGAGGCTTGGGAGCAGAGGAGGAGACCTCTGATCCGCGTAACTGACAGGATCCCTCGGGCCATATGTGAGAATGACTGGGTCTGGGGACCAGCCCAGGAGGCGTTGCCTTGGACCGGGGCAGGGAGAAGGGGCAGATTCTGGACTGGATTTGAGGGTAGAGCTGACAGAATACCCACCCACACGGTTCTGTGTCCTGTTTTCTTCATCATCCTCCTCTCTGTCAGAAGGTACGTGTTTGTTCACCTGTCGTGTATCGTGCCCCCGGCCTGCATGTTAGTCCTCAGAAAGGCAGACCAGGCCCACCTCAGTCACCTGTATACCCCCCTGCTGAGAACAGTGTGTGACACCTCGTAGGTGCTTCAGAAATCCTCCATATGAGTGAGGACAGCAGGCGGAGCCCTGCCCGCTCCCCTCTGTCAGCCCCGTGCGCCTTCACACCTCACAGTCCTCGCCACCCTGCGCCCCTGCCCAAGAGCCCTTCCTTTCCCTCTCTTTCTCTGTGACACATCAGTTTCTGCTCACCAGCCAACACTTACACACGCGATCCTTACAGAGACCTGAAACACTGGGCCACATCTACCTGAGACGGGTGTCTCTTCCCTTCCCGGGAAGTAACCACTGGAGCCTGTTTTGTGTGTCTGTCGAGACCTTTTTGTAAGCAGTCACATTTGTATCAGCGTGTATCTATGTGACTTAGGTGTGTATGCCTTTATATACTTGTATGTTTACTGAGGAAATGACAGTAGCGCTGGAAAAAAATCAAATACGAAAGCAATCGCTTATGTAATACTTATTTGTTATAACTTGCTCTGCTCACTCAGGACCCATCAAGTAATGATTTGCCTCTTTTGTGTTTGACCGAATAATATCCCAGAGAACGATGGTGCCCCAGTTCGTGAAGCCATCCCCCTGGGGAGGAGAATGAGGTTATCTGTAATTTTTTGTTCTTACAGACCGTGCTGCCAGGGGTACCGTCATGCACGCTGCTGTTTAAACATGTGTCCTGTTTCTCTAGGGAAGAGGCTGAGAGGTGGAAGGGCTTCCCTATCTTTTCTTGGCCTTACAAACTCCCCCACTGCCTCACTGCGAAACCTCCCGAGCCCCTCCGGAGGGTTGGTAGTTTCTGGTTCATTCCTTTGTTTCTGCAGCCATGTGGTCAACAGGTTGTTTGATGCACCTGCTGGGCACGAGGCGCTGGGGACCCCCCTACTGCCTGCCTTCAGGGCCTTTGCAAGTCACTCTGCTCCCAGAGGCACTTCTTGCATCTCCCCATGGTCGCTGCACCCCACATCCTACAGGGTTTGGGCTCAATCTGAGCTGCGTGCGTATCCCAGCTCTGCCACTTGCTCCCTGTGTGAACTTGATCAAATTCCTATTCTCTGCGAACCTGCGTCCTCACCTAGAGAATGAAGATATGTTTGCTACACGTGTGTTTGGTAAATTGTTCCAGAATGTCTGCTGTGAGCCAGCACCCATTGTGGGTGGTGGGGTATACCGGCGAATAAGACCGACGAGTCCCCCTCCCCGGGCTTCTCTTCTAGTGGAAGAGACAGGTACTGAATTTTTAAACCAATAGGGATTTCAGATGGTGGTGGTTTCTATGAGGAAGTAAAGCAGGGATGTGATAGTGACCTGCAGGCGGGGCCAGTGATTAGAAGGGCTTTCACATGATTATGCTAAAGCCTCTCAGGGTGCTTAGAAAACACTCAGTAGAGCTTAGCTCTGTGTCTCTCCCTCTTTAAGGTGCATAGACTCAGCCGGGAACCTTGTCAAATTGCAGACCTGATCTAGCCTGAGTCCGAGTTTCTAACAGTCTCCCAGGCAAAATTGATGCTTGGCTTCACCAGCCACTCTGAAGAGCAAGGCACTAGGTTGGTGTTGCTCAAATTTTCCTGTGCATCGGAATCACTTTGCAAGTTTTGTTAGCACACACGTGGCAGGACCCCACTCCTAGCATTGCTGCTGTGTTTGGTCTGGGGGGCAAGAATTTGTGTTTCTAACAAGTTCAAGATAATACTGATGCCGCTGGTCCAAGGACCACACTCTGAGAACAAGGCTTCTGCATTGGTTTTACACCTGGCTGCACACCAGCATCTCCTGGGAAGTTTGAAAAAGTTTTTTAAAAGGCTCATATCCAGATCCCACACCCAGAGACTCTGATTTAATTGGTCAGAAGTATGACCCAAGCAATGGGATTTTTCTAAAGCTCTCCAGATGAGTTTATTGTGTACCCAGGACTGAGAACGGTTGTTTTAGATGGTGAATTCCTCCAGGACATGGACAGTTTTTTATTCTGTGTTTTATTTTAAATACATAAATTATTGTCCCTGATTAGCACACAACTCAGTCTATGACTCAGTAGATCCTTAAAGATTATTAATGGGTGGATACGTAGATAGATTAATGGATGGAAGAATAGGGGATGGATGGATGGATGGATGGATGGATGGATGGATGGATGGATGGATGATGGATAGATGGGTGGAAGATGGATACGGATCAGTGGAGGGTGGCTGCATGGATGGGTGAANTGGATACGGATCAGTGGAGGGTGGTTGCATGGATGGGTGAAGGATTGTGGATGGATGGGAGAATGAATGGATGAGAGAAGAATGGATGTGGATGGGTGGAGGATGGGTGAATGGGTGGGTGGATGGATGGATCAAGGATGGGAGGATGGATGATGAGTGGAGGATAGATGTGTGGATGAGTGAGTAGATGGATGGTTGGGTGTGTGGATGAATATAGGGTGGTCTTGAGGAATTACAGATAACTTTAAGCTGATTTAGCTTTGAATCCTTAGTAAAGTTTCCTTAATTTCCCCTGCCTTATTTCCGTATCTGTAAAATACAGATAATAACTTTCTCATTGGATTGTTATGGACAATGATAGAAGTCTCATGCAGTCCTTAGCACAGTGCCTGACTTATAGAAACCACTTGAGAAATATTAGCTATCATTCATTACTATTCAAGGGAAAATTGGATTTGAATTGTATCCTGTTTTCTGGAAGGAGAAGAAAAAATGTTACAGAACTGAGAAAGCAAAACTGAATGGAGAAAATTTTTTGTTTAAAATGCAGATACAGGGGCACCTGGGTGGCTCCATCGGTTAAGTGGCTGCCTTCGGCTCAGGTCATGATTCCAGGGCCCTGGGATCGAGTCCCACACTGGGCTCCCTGCTCAGTGGGGAGCCCACTTCTCCCTCTCCCTCTGCGTGCTGCTCCCCCTACTTGTGTGCTCTCTCTCTCAAATAAATAAAATCTTTTTTTTTAATTTAAAAAATAAAAAATAAAATGCTGATACCAAAAAAAATGCAGATACGTTTTGCAGAAGCCAAGGCTATCTTCTCATTCAGGGCTTCCTCTGAGAGGTGAGACCGTGCCCACGGGACAAGTTGGGCTCTCTTCCCTCGGACCTCCCGTACTTCCTCTGCACTGGGCATGATAAGGTCTGATTTTTGGTTCCTGTCTCACCGGTTCCAGCCTGGAGCTGGCAGGTTTTGATCTCATCCAAGCCCAGACTTCTGCCCAAGTCCTCACCTGGGGAGACACAGATCAGCTTCACCTCTGTCACACTGTGGTTTTTCCCAGCCGGCTTCCGGGGGCCTGAGCGCCCAGAGCCACCTCTACCTGAACAGAACAGAAATCCCACTCCGGGGGTATGGGCGTGTGAAGGAAATTGCCAATCCCCTCTTAATGAGAAAGGGCACGGATGAGTATTAATTACTGAACGCCTTCCCTGCGTGAAGAGCTCTCGCCCCAGCGGTGTCTCGGGGACTCCCCACCTCTCCAGCCACTCTCTGCGGTGTGTTCATACCACCTCTCCTGTTGCTGGCTTACTGATTTTTCTTTAAAACAATCCCCTTTCGGTACATTCATTTTAAAAGGATGACTGAACACCTGTTCCAGAAATGAAAAATTATGCCTTTGATAGTCTTGCTATGGTTCTAATATATGCATTCAGATAAATCGGGGATGATTTAAATAGAAGAGCCTGTATATACGTACCCTCTCAAATCCTCATACTCTGGGATATCCTGGCCTTGTTCCTTTCAGTCCTCCAGAACACCCCTACAAGGGACAGATGCCTTGTTCACTGTCACATAGCCACTCAACAAGAGTCAAAACTGGAGTTAGCGCTTCTGGACTCCTAATACAGTGCTCTCTCCTGCTGTCATTGTCCCTGGCCCGAGAGCACTTTAAATCACCCAGACAGAGGAGATGAGCTGATTCGGTTAATAGACTTGCACCTTTGGTAGCAAAGACCTGGCTCGAGACCTCTTGCACTAGAAACTGTCTTATCTCTTGGGGATCACTTAGAATGTGCCCCTGGGGTACAGTTAGGCAACATAATAGTGGCTGCTGCTTTCAGAATCATTAGCTTCTTAATCCTCCCAGTGAGAGGTAAAAAAGTGTGAACATTCAAATTGGGCTCTCGGATTCAAGTGGCTTAAGCAAGGGCCCCAGGAGAATGGAAAGCTAATAAGAGCTCCTGGGCATGGAGCCCTTACCGCTAGGTACTTTGCCTTTGGAATGCTGGCAGCAGCCCTGCAGGTATGAGGTATGGTCCCATCTTGTGGATGTGGAAACCAGGCCTTAGAGAGAGGAAGTGACAGGCACAAGGTCATGTGGTTAGCTTGCTGCAGCTGCAGCAGGATTTGAATTTGGGTCTGATCCCTTAAGCCCATGTGCTTTTTTAGGGGAACAAATTAGAGAGATATGGGTTGTAGATCTGGCCCACAGCAGGTGCATGAATGCCCAAATGAAGGAACAAAGTATGAAGGCCCTTGCACAAGTTTCTTCACACCATCACGTGTATGCACAGTCACACACGAGTATGCATTCACAGACAAAGACCTAGCTTTAGTTGTCTTATTTTAAAAATCAGATCTTATGCCTTGCTCATTTATATTGCCTTCTGGGACCCATATGCATTTGACTTTGTGACTTCTAGAAGGGAGATTTATTTTTATGAATCTGGAATTGTGATACTTTTTAATGATTTGCAGTTTTTTTGTTAGCCTGTAGCCCAAACTCACCGTTCCAAAGTGTGGTTTCCTGGACTGTTGTGTCAGCCTCACCTGGGAGCTTGCTTTCTTTTTTCTTTTTTTTTTCTTTTCCCTTTTTCTTTCAGGATTTCACTTAAATTCAAGTTAGTTAACATCTAGTGTAGTACTAGTTTCAGGGATAGAATTTAGTGATTCATCAGTGCTCTTCCATCAAGTGCCCTCCTTTTTTTTTTTTTTTAAAGATTTTATTTATTTATTTCACAGAGGGAGAGAGATCACAAGGAGGCAGAGAGGCAGGCAGAGAGAGAGAGGGGGAAGCAGGCTCCCTGCCGAGCAGGGAGCCCGATGCGGGCCTCGATCCCAGGACCCTGAGATCATGACCTGAGCCGAAAGCAGAGGCATTNGAGAGAGGGGGAAGCAGGCTCCCTGCCGAGCAGGGAGCCCGATGTGGGCCTCGATCCGAGGACCCTGAGATCATGACCTGAGCCGAAGGCAGAGGCTTTAACCCACTGAGCCACCCAGGCGCCCTCAAGTGCCCTCCTTAATGCCCATCACCCAGTTACCCCAGCCCCCCACCCACCTCCCCTCCAGCAACCTTCAGTTTGTTTCCTAGAGTTAAGAGTCCCCTATGGTTTGTCTCCCTCTATTTTCATTTATTTTTCCTGGTGCAGGTAGGCAATGAAAAAGTGAATGAGTGAATGAATGAATGAATGAGCTCATTCCAGAGGCTTTAGCCATCCGTTTAGCTAATCCTTCTCCCTTTACCCAGGGGAAGCTGGGGAGGAAGAGGAGACTTAAGAGTTTTAAATTCAGAAGTAAATGGAGGAGGCTCTGTCTCCCTCCTCCCTTGAGAGCTAGCTGTCCCATTTTATATGTCAGCTACATCCCCCAAGACACATGGTGAGACTCGGAGATTGGCTACCTCGGGTCAGGTCACCAGGGATAGTTTCACCTCTGGCAATATCGGTACAGTTGATGCCCTCATTGAACTCAGCCTCATCCATCATGGCTAGTTCCGTGGCACTAACAAGGTTGAGAGCAAGAAGCTGTGGTCAGTGCAAGTCCACGTCCATCTAGCAGGCTCCAGATCCCACCAATAGGAGTGTGGGCTGCTGCAGTCTGAATACAGTGTTTCCAGCACCCTGAAGATGCTGGGGGCTCATTTGATGAGTGGAGTCCGAGCGTCACTGAGGGTCCTTGTGCTGGTGGTGGCCCCATGTTGGTGTTGGGGTAACTACGAGTAGTATGACCTCCCTCTAGATTGTGCTCCCGCTACTCCCACTGCCGGACTCTGTAACACTCTGGCATCGTGCAGGGACTCATGATCATGGTCCACCCACTGTCCGCCCCTCTGGCAAGCTGTGTGGCATGGTTGTGCGGTTGGCCGGGATGTCATGCCGGCGTGCAACAGCGACACCCCCAGGGCTGTGGGCAGGATTATTCCTCACTGCATGGAGAGCTCCGTGGCCTGGCCTCCCGCATCTCCACCCTCAGTGCGTCTCTCTGGCTCTGATTGCCATCCAGAGAAAGCTGTCAGATACAGTGGCATTCAGAAAGTCACGAAGCGGGCCTCTGGGGGATCACCGAAAGCCGTCCTGGGCTGCACTGAGGTCCAGGTTATCGCCTATGAGTTGAGCACTGGGGCTGGCATTGCCCACGGGACTGTTCCATCAGACCCACTTCCTAGTATGCAGATGATGACAACTGCAGGCAGGCCTCCTGGTCCTCACGACCTCCAAGAGCATAGCCTTGGACCAGAGCAGGAGCACGGGACAGAGAGAGAAGCTCTCCGCTCCTGGCAAGTTCCCTGCCTCCCCTCTGTGCCCAAAGCACTGAGCATCCCTCTCCTTGACACAGCCCCACCCAGGCCCCCTGAAGAAGGGAAGGAGCTTGAAAGCCCCACCTTGTCACCGGCCATCAGGATTCCCAATGAGGTGTACAGCATCGCCACCTGGAGTAAAAGGCAGAAGGGAGGGCGGCAAGTAGGGAAGGAGGAAGGGGATTGTTCCATACATAATGTACTCATTTTTCAGGTTTCCCTGCCCCCAGGTCTCCTGGGATGAAAAGTCCAAAAAGATACCACTCCACAAAGATAAAAGCCTGTGTTTTTCAAAAGTCCCACAGCCTGCAGAAGGCACATCTTTCACTGAATACCCGTCTCTCGTTTGCACAGTCGTCTCGGGGGTTTGCTGGGGCGGGCAGGGGAGAGGATTGCAGGTTTGCACAGCAGGAGAGGGAGACCTGCCCACGTGGGGAAGGCAGGTTGCTCAGCAATTCCGAACAGAGGAAGCTGGAGTGAGGCAAACATGCAAATCACGGTGCGGAGACTGGGGCAGAAAGATGCTTCAAATTTACAGAACGCCAAGTTCATCCAAGCCCATAGGAATGTTTCCATAAGATGCGATTTTTATGAATATTTACATATTTATTTAAGAAAACATATTTGAAATGTTTAATTCAGTAACTTATGTATTACTAAATGCACTGAGATCATGGGCTTTTACCAATAATGACACTGTGGTTGCTTCTGAATGAGGCAGTGCGTTCTCTAGTCCGGGGGGAGGATGAGGACGGGTGCTGGAGGTCCCGCCGGGGGCAGCATGCCCCAACTAAGGAAACTAGCATTGAGTGAGCACCTACTGCATGCCAGAGGCTCTCCTTGGCATTAGACCACAGCTGTTCTCGACACATAGTAAGAAATGTGTTTTTGCGTGCCAGTCAGCACACACACATGCACACACACACACGCCTGTGCACACACACCTCTGCAGCACATTCTCATGTCTGTAACAAGAACAAAAGTCTCACCCAAACCCTTCTTACTCTGGGCAATACATGCTGCTGTTGTCTATTCAATTTTCTTGTTTGTCTCTAGCAACTCCCACCCTTGACCCAGGGGTTTGGGACCCCCAACAGAATTTGATTCAGCCAGGGAGGCGGTGCAGGGAATGGACTCGGGACTGACGCGGCCCTGGGGTTCAAGTCCCAGTTCTAGTGCCTTGAGGCTATGTGGCCTGAGCAAGGTCCTTAGTCTTCCCGTTTCTTCATCTGTACAGTGGGGACAGTGACATCGGCTCCCTTGCAGCATTGTTGCGGGGATTGAGTGAGGTTATGCATGTGAGCAGTTAGCTCAGGGCCTGGCACGAAGCGAGCTCCTACGTGGATGCTTGTCACTGTTGCTACGATGAGTGCCAGTGTGGGCTGCAGCGCCCCACGGCCAGACAACCTGAGTTCAGATCACAGATCTGCCCCTTCTGCCCCCCCCCCACCCACCGTGGCCTTCGGTGAGTTAGTTAAATTCTCTGTGCCTCTAGCTCTTCCTCTGTAACATGGAGGTATGAATAGAATCCCTCTCATGAGGTGATTATGAGGATTAATAATAACTAATCCAGGTAACAGACTTAGAAGAGAGCTTGGCACGTAACAGGCACCGGGTAAGTGACAGACGTCATCGTCATCTTCCCATTTAAGCCACATGCATCCTCACGGGATCGGTTTTTCCCCATTTGGCAAGAGGGAACACTGAGGTCCAGAGACTCGAGGCGAGCTGCCCGAAGTCTCATTGCTGCTGAGTGATAAAGTCGGAATTGCAAGTTGCTGTTCTGAACCTCCAGCTCTGGGGCTAGAGAGGGTCAGAGCCCTGGAGACCTTGGAGCATTTCTCAAGAGGCACAGGGTCACCCCAGCCACATACCCCAGGACATAGGCACTGCCCTGCATGCGAGGGAGTGTGAATCAGCAGGCTGATATAATCAGAAGATGTGTTATCTGGTATTTGCCAGGCTTCCCTGTGAGGACATTGAGTTGCACTGTTAAAGATGACAGAGCACAGTTCCCAGTGCCAGTGGACTATCCATTTGTAAAATTAGTCTCTCGAAAATCTCCCACCCAGCTTAATTCCAACACCTGTTCATCACCTCTTACATTATTGTCTCCGACTGACAGTTGCATGCTCTGTGCCTGGGGATACACTTGAATGAGGAGCTCAGGCCCCTTCTGTCTTCCTGCTCCACACCCTAGCTGGAGCCTAGGAGATAAGCCAAGATGTGCCTTCCCCTAAGTGCTGGAGCCAGCCCCACCTGAACCCCATGCACCAAAACTAGGGTGGGAGAAGAAGAGCATCAAGGTGATGTCATCAGAAGAAGGGAAATGGCACCAGCCTGGGAGTCAGGAAACCTGGGTCAGGTCCCAGCTGCACTGCTTTCTAATTATGTGACCTCCCTCGAGCATGTTCTTTCTGTCCCTTTGGCCTCAGTGTCCCCATCTGTGCAAGAGGTAAGGGTGAGTGTTCTACTCTGATGTTTCAAGATGCTATAGACTCTTCACACATAGTCCTTCAATTAGTGCCTGGAGACAGAAGTCACCCAGAAAGGGTTTTCAAGGAAAGTGCTCAAATGTTGTGCCTCGGATGAGCTTTTGTGGCTGAGAAAGTCCCTGGCAGCAGTTCTCTGAGTTTCTTCCCACTCAGGTCAGCGTCTGAAGCCGCAGCTTCTGTGGGTCATCACTCTGACAGCTAAAGCTCTTCCAATTTTTCTTTTCCTTCTAGGCATCACCACATCGGCCTCTCCGAGTGTGTCTCAGCTCTTCGCAAGGTGAGCACCCTGGCCCGACTCCTCCTGCCTCTCTCCCTTTCTCCCCCTTGCCGGGCAAAGGCTCTGGGGCCAGAGTCCCCGGAGAAAAATCCCAGCGCCAGCACTTCCCAGCTGCACCACCTTGAGCACGTGATGCCACCTCATGGGCCTCAGTCTCCCCATCCTTAAAAGGGGAACCATCACGATGCCTGCCCCACGACATGGGCTAGAACATGTCAGAAGGGCTTAGAATGAAGCCTGGAGCAGTCTTGAGTGTTGGCTGTTTTCTCCTTTCCTGTCTTTGTTCTTTTTGTTAGTCTTTTCCTTCTCTTTCCCTCCCCTTCCTCCCCTTTCCTGGGCAGACTCTTTCTCAGTTCTGTCCACCCCGCCTTCGTCCCCGCCTCCCTCCTTCTGTTCCTTCCTCCTTCCTTTCCCCTCCCTTCATTCTGTCTCCCCCTTCCCTCCTTGTCCTGCTCTTTCTGCCTCCCTCTCACCTAACCCCCTCTCCTCCCTCTTTCATCCTCTCTTCCGGCCCCGACACCCACCGAGCACTCCTTCAGGCCACCTCCCCCATGGGACCCCATGTCACGGAGATGGGTGAGGCGGTGCCCCTGCCCTCGGGAAGCTGCCCATCGAAGGGAGGAGGCAGGCTGGTAAAGCAGAGGCCCCCTCACATGGGAGGGCAGCAGCGCTGTGGGCCGTGTACACGGGGCAGAGCCAGCTCCCTGATGGCCACGGCTCCCTGAGAGCCCGCACGGAGCTGCCAGCCTGCAGCCCACAGCATGGGAAGCCTGCAGTGGGCCCGGCCGGGTGGCAAGGTGGCCTCGGTCTAGAAGGTCAGCTCCTCCCAATGTGGATGCACGCGTCCCTTGACAACACTGGAGAAGCTGCTTTGAAGGAGCACCCTTCCTCAGCCTTCCTCTCCCTGCAGATGATTTGGCGGTGGTTAGTAGCAGCGGAGGTCTGTCAAATGTACCTCAACTTTTCTTCGAGGCCTTGGGGTTCTGCTCCTCTTTCTCCAGGTTTTCACTGTAGTCCCACCCACTTTGATCTGAGAGGGGGACGGGGCCTCCAATGGGAAGCCGGAGGTGATCTCTGGGAATTGCCACCTCCTAGTTCTGAGGACAAGTGTAAATTGGGAGCAGGGTCAGATAAGTTCTGTGCTCAGCACTAAGTCCTGACCCTCGGGACTCATCCTCGGACACTGCACTGAATGGGGACACTGGCGGATGAAACCCTCTAGGACTGGGCCTGGCCTCTGCGAGTCAAAGTCACACACTTTGGAACAAGTTCCCCCAACCCTCTATCACAGTAGTAGTCGAAAGGAAAGAAGGGCAGAACAACTTTGTAATTCCGTAAAGTTTTGTACCCATCTCACACCTGCCACAAGGCTTCTTATGGAGGAGGAATTCCAGAAATGAACAGGTTTTAACCAAAGTGATGTAACCAGAATGGAACCCGGTCCAGAGATGGGGATCTCATTACCATCTACTGGCAGAGCAGCTAGATAGGGGATGTCGGGTGCAGATGACCCTAGTGTCCAGGTGTGCGAGCTCATGGGAGAGAGGGGCACCGTGGAGTCATGAAGGGCACGGCCCCTGCATCAGCTGTGCACCATTAGTATGTTCCTTAGTCTCTCTCAGCCTCTGTTTTCTTTTCTGTAAAATGGGAACAGGAACAGGAACTACCTCCAGGGGTTGTAATTGTTATGAGGTTTAAGTGAGCCAATATACAGAAAGGAATTAGGACAGTGCCTGGCACATAATAGGCACAACAATTTTTAGCTGTTTTGTCACTAAAGGAGGTGGACCCTGGAGGGGCTGGTTGCAGATGAAATGTGATAGAGAAGTAGCCACTGCTCGGATCAATTGATAATGTCATACAGGAGTGCAGACCTAGGCTTGCTAATGGTTCTGCTTTGTAGGGGTGTGTGTGTGAGAGAGAGAGAGAGGGGAGAGAGAGGAAGAGAGAAGCTTCATGGTTTGAAAATAATAGTGATGAATTCAAATTTTAAAAAATCAACCATACTAGCCAAAGAAATTATATCCATGGATCCAGGCACCGCCTATGGCTCCCGGACCACCATTTTGTCCCCTTCCTGCTAGAACAACCCACCTTGACCTTACTTATTGCCGCGTGTAGGCCTGGGTCAATCTCAGTCCCCTAAGTGAGAAGCAGCACAGTTACAAGTGCAGACACTGGAGTCAGGGTCCCGAGTTGAAATTCTAGATTCCCCCACTTTCTAGCTGTAACTTCGTGTCTCTGAGCTTTGGTTTCCTCTTCTCGGAAATGGGAGTTTCAAGAACCCCCCCCCCAGGGAGTTGATGTGAGCGTCCAGTGAGATACACAGGATGTATCAGGCCTGTGGGACACAATTCGAGCCTGTGGTGAAAACACAGTGATTAGAAACACTGGTTATATTACAGCTATCGTAGGAAACGGCCCTTTAAATCCTAGGCCTTCGTGGAACCTGTCACTCACCATGGAGAGCAGAATCCATTTGTGTTCTTGGGTTGCATGTAACAGAATATAGGCTCCAGCTGATGTCAGCCCAAAAGGACTTTCTTGGAAAATCTGGAGTAGCTTCCAGTGTAAGTGAAAGCAGAATAATCGGGTCTTGAGAAAGACCCAAGAAAAGAATAGCTTCTGGGATCCAAGCAATAGGAAGGAACGAAAAGACAGTCTTCAGAGTGTAGCTGCTGGAATGAACTATGCAGCCCAAGTTTTAAATTCCTGGGACAGAACGTGATTGGATGCTCTTCCATCACAAGCCCAGCCCTTGGCTAAGAGCAGGGAAGCAGTTGGGAGGGTGTCTAAGTTAGGGTAGGTAAGATAGGACAGGTAGGCTTCAGTCATCAGTGGTGTAGACCCAGTGACATCACACAACAAAGGCTTATTTCTGGCTCACTGAAAGTTCAGTGTGGACTGAATGAAACTCCCCAGGGGGCTGTCCTCTACGTGCTGACGCAGGATCCGGGAGCTAATCCATCCTAGAGCTCTGTCACCTAAGGCTTGACAGTTGCAGCCAAAAGAGGAGAGAGGACGGGAGAGTCGCAGGGGATGGTTTTATTGGCCAGAACTGGGAGAGGCTTATACATTCTATGGGAAGGAATCCTGTCACATAGTGTATCTGACTGCAAGGCAGACAAGAAATAAAATCTTCCTGGTGCCCAGGAAGAGGAAAATGAAATGGGATTTGATAAACACGTAAGTTGTCTCTGCCTTGGAAAGAGTAAATACCCAAAGGAAAATAAAGGGAAAGGGATGCTGGGCTAGGACTGGGGATTTCATCTTGTCTCTTTCCCTGCAGGCCTTGCCCACACGTCCTGCCCAGCCAGCCTGCCACGGCCATGGCAGCCTACGGCCAGACTCAGTACAGTGCGGGGATCCAGCAAGCTGCCCCCTACACCACCTACCCACCCCCGGCACAAGCCTACGGAATCCCTTCTTACAGTGAGTACCAGACCAAGCCCTGGCTTTCCCGCTGTGGTCCCCGATATCATGGTCTTTCTTTTGTCCTCTTGCCTCAGTTAAATGCAAAATGGCAAATGCAGCCAGCCTAATTTTGGGTTGGAAATAGAGGGAAAGGACGACACATTTAAATATGGTTCTAATTCAGTGAACTGTATCAAGGCCTCTTTTGATTGCAAGACTAAGAAACTTAACCCAAGCTGACTTAGGAAAAAGGGAAATTTAGGGATTCACATACTGAGCAATCTAGAGGTGCAACTAACATCAAGTATGGCTGGATCCAGGTGCTCAAATGCTGTCCGGACAGCAGGGTGTCCCACAGCCACTCCAGGTTTGGATGTTTTCCTCTGAGTTGGTGCCAGTCCCACACAGTTTCTTCCCATGTGGCAGCAAAGATGGTCCCTGTCCCCCTTTGTTGGTATCCATTCAGCTCAGCGAACCCAGTGGAAAGAGAGCACCTCTTTCCCAGTAATCCCACCAGAATCCCCAGTGGCCCTCATTGGCCCAGGTTGGGTCATATGGCAATGCTTCAGTCTGGGCAAGGAAGTGAAAGTGCGAGAAATAAGGAGGCTGAAGTATGTGGATTATATCCGAGGGAGAAATGTTTCTCTCAAAGGAAAATTAATGGATGCCAGGAAGACAAAAACAATAGACCCACAGACCTTGTCTATGAGATCCTTCCTGCTAAGAACCAGAGAGTCAGTGAACCTGGCCTACCACCCTTGGCTCACCTGCCCCCATCTGTACTGGCAGGGTTCTCCAGAGAAGAGGAACCAATGGGTTGAAGATGTCTGTATCTCTACATTGACATCTAGGGAGAAAGAGGTACCACAGGAATTGGCTCACCCAATTATGGAGGTGGAGAAGTTACAAGATCTGTGGTCGGCAAGCTGGAGACGCAGGAAAGCCAATGGTGTCATGCCAGTTTGAGTCCAAAGGCCTGAGAACAAGAGGGCTGATGGCGTCAATTCTGGTCTAAAAGCAGACAGGCCCAAGACTCAAGAAGGGCTGACTTTTCAGCTCCAGTCTGAAGGCAGGAAAAGACCGATGTCCCAGCTCAAACACTCAGGCAGAAGGAGTCCCCTCTTACTCAGCCTTCTTCTGTTCTCTTCAGGTATTCAGCTGATGAGGTGAGGCCCACCCACATTAGGGAGGGCAGTCTGCTTTATTCAGTCTACAGATTCAAATGTTAATCTCCTTCAAAGACACTCTCACACAGATACACCCACAATAATGTTTGACCAAATGTCTGAGCACCTTGGGGCCCAGTGAAGGTGACACATCAAATTAACTATCACACTGCCTTTGGCTGTTACTCATGCTAGTCCTTCCCATCATAACTGATGTATCAACCAAAAGCTCTTTGGGTAGCAAATGACAAAAACCCAGTGTTAATTAGCTTAAGGAAATAAGGGTGTTTATTGCAAACATAGCTGAACAATCTTAGGGCACTAGCTTCAGGCAGAGCTGAATTCAGGTACTCAAGTGATAATATGAGGCATCAGTCTCTCTGCTTCCCTTTGGGAGGTGAAGCATCAGTCTTAGGCCTTCCCACTGAGGTGCCAAAAATAGCCCCAGCAGTACCAAGTTGTAACTCCCTGCAAAAGAGAGCTTCTCTCATCTGGGACTTCCTGCACCATCCCAGGGATTCCTCTGACCGGACTCCCACAGCCATCACTGACCCAGACACTGGTGCACAGAAATAGAATGCTCTGGATGGCCACATTGGGCCACATGTCCACCCATGGAACCAGGAGTCAGGGCAAGCTCACCCAAGAAAGAGAACTGATCTGAATGTGAGGAAGGGGAGGAAGAGGGGGAAGGGAGAAACCACAGATGTCTAGTGGACAGAATGTAGGATTGGTAGGCAGGACACCTAGCTTCCAGGTCCACCTGCCTCTGATCTCCCCATCCTCAGTGTCCTCAACTGTTACATTAATGTCTCATGTCATCTTTCCATCCAGATGGTATGGCTTGAGTACAGAGACCCAATCTTGTATTTTTTTTTTTCCCTGCCCTTTTCTCCCTTTCTATCTCTGCTGTCTTCATGTGTTCTTTTATTCATTCTTTCATTCCTTCACGACACTGGGTCATGTGCTAGCCAGATAGAGGTCAACAAAGCAGAGTTGAGCCCTCCCTGAAGCTTATAGTCTGGAACAGAGGCTGAAAAGTGAAAGCCAATGGGTAATGTGGGTAGCTCTCTTAACCTATAAAATACACTTCACATTTTAAAAATTAATTGCCAATTTTAAAATGTGCAATGCTAACATAAAAACGTATAATTCTAATACCTTTAAAAAGAGAGATGATCAGGCACACTGAGCCCACACTTTTTGTACTGGGAATAGGTGGCTCTGAGTAGGGTTGACCCCATTAGCCTAAATTCGTCATGCTCCCCACCCAGCCCACATGACTCATTTGAATTATCTGCTGATCCCCTGAAGACATTTGAGTTTGCAACCCCCAGCCTAAAGGGAGAAAAAAAATTAAAGATTTAAAAATCTTTATGTGTTTCAAACTATGATGCATGATGTAAGGAAGAGAAGTAGGTCATGCGAAAGAACAGAAGAAGGAAGACTTCATCTCAGATCCAGCAGCAGGGAGGGCTTTTAGATGAGGAGCTGATTCAGCTAAGAATTGAGACAACATCCAGGCAGGGGGACCACCTGTGGGAAGGCCCCTGAGTTGGGGAGGAATTTGGCGAGTCCAAGAAACCCAGTAGCTGAAGCACAGTGGGGGATGAGGTAGGAGAGGTGGGCAGAGCCCCGGAGGCCTGGGAAGGATTTGGGATTTTATTCCAAGTGAAAAGGGAACTCACTGGCGGGTTTATAAGCAGAGGGCTGTGTCCTATAATCTGGGTTTTTTCAAGATCACTTTGGCCACTGTGGGGAGCCTGGTTCGGGGGAAGGAAGAGGGAAGCAGGCGGGCCAGTGGGAGACTGAACAAGCGGTTAGCAGGGTAACGGTGGAGGCCTGGGGCAGGACAGTGCACACACAGTGCACAGATTGAGTAAGACAGACACAGGAACAAGTGTAGGCGTAGGAGTGATGTGCCCTGGGGGAGCAACAGGCCAGGTGTTGGTAATAGTCACCAGCAGGGGACTGCCACCCGCAGTCCCTCAGTGCTCTGTGTCCTTGCCGGAGAGGGCACATAAATCGCCCAGGGTCGTCCAGCTGGTCGGTGGCATTAAACTCAGGCAGCCTGGCCCTGGAGTCCAAACTCTTAACCAGTGAGCTCCGCTGCCCAGGCCGCTGCCCATAAACGCTGGGGGATTACCAATGACAGACTCCACCAACAGGTGTGGGCACCGTTTCCAGTTTTCTGTCCCTCCTGTGCTGGAAGACTCGTGATAAAATCACACTAAGTTAGCCCACCTGGCTGAGAGCCAGGGAAAATGAAGCCATATTATTTTTTGCCATAAAGGAGAAAAGTAGCCCTGTTCCCAGACAAAGCATGGCAACTGGTAAGAGCACGTGTCCTGGCCTCACACGCCACCCCTGCCACTTGCTGGTCCTAACACACTGGGCAACCCACCTGTTTCCTCGTTCATACAGTGGAAGGGATACCAAGTCTGGCCTCCTCATGGTTATTGTGAAGATTAAATGAGACTATCTGTATCAGAGGTCAGCTACCCTTTTCTGTAAAGGTCTGAGGGTTATTTTTGGCTTCGCAGACCATACAGCCTCAGTCACAGCTATTCGACTCTGTTACCGTAGTGTGAAAGCAGTCAGGCAATATGTAAACAAATGAGTGTGTCTGTGTTCCAATAAAACTTTATTTACACAAACAGGAAGTGAGTTAGATTTGGTCCACAGACCATAATTTGTCAGCCCTGGATCTATATGAAGGGCTTAGCTCACAGGGCTGGCCCAGGGAAATACTCAGTCAGTGCTGTAGGAGCCAGGCTGCTACACACACCTGGAATGTTCATGTCACCGAATAATGACAGGTGAGATGAAAAGCCATTTTCCTTCACATGCACCTATGCCTGAGCAAGCAGTGTTTGCTCATTGTCTGGACAAACCTTGTTGAATCTTGTTAGGGAACTTTTCTCATTGCTGCTTGGCAAATAGCATTATTTACTTTTGTTGAAATAGGGTCAAGGAAATAACACATTTGAGCACACTAGAGGGAAGGGGGTTGGGGTATTGAATATGTTTTTCCTCAGTTTACTATGCAACATTTAAGACATCTGTAAAAGCATAAAGAGTAATACTACAAATGCCCATGAGCTGACCATCCAACTTAAGAAGTAAAAAACAAAAGGTTATTTTCCTTTCTACTCAGAGATACCCACAGTCCTGGATTTGATGTTTATCATTCGCCTGCGTTTCTTTACGTAAAACAGAGGTCAGCAAATTTTTTCTGCAAAGAGCCTGACAGTAAATATTTTTAGTTTTGCAGGTCATACACTATCACAACCATTCAGCTGTTCCACGGTAGTACAGAAGCAGCCTGTAGTACATAAATGAATAGTTGTGTCTGTTTCAATAAAACTTCATTTACAAAAACAGGCAGCAGGTCACATTTGGTCATGGGCTTACATAGAGTATTATTCTGCATGTATAACAACTTTATGTACATTGTTTCATTTGGTATCCATTCTTTTTTTGAGAGAGAGCATGCAAGCCAGCCTGGGTGGGGGGGTAGGAGGGGCAGAGAGAGAAGGGGAGAGAGAATCCCAAGCCGACTCTATGCCCAGCAGAGCCTGACACGGGGCTCGATCCCCTGACCCTGTAATCATGACCTGAGCCAAACACTCAGAGAGTTGGATGCTTAACCGACTGAGCCACCCAGGCGCCCCTAGTGTCCATTCTTTTGACACTTGCTTTTTCCACCCAACCCATGTCTGTGAAATTTATCCCTGTTCATGCATGTCACTATAGTTCATTCATTTTCACTGCTGTTTAATATTCCATTATTTAACTGCACCACAACTCATTTATCTATTGTACCCAAAACTTAATCACTTAAAACAACACCCTGATATATTATTTCTGGTACTTCTTTGGGTTGACTGGGTAGGCTTTCTGCAGGTCTCCCCTGGTCTCTCAAATGCAGCTGCATTTGGCTGGCAGGTTAGCTGGCATGACTGAGTCTCTCTCTCAACCTGGGTTTTCATCCTATGCTTGCTCACACCATGCTGGTCTCAGGTTTCCAGAAGAGCAGAGGTAGAAATTTCAAAGCCTCTCAGCGCCTAGTCTCCAAAATTCCCATCACTCAGCCACATCTACCAGTCAAAACAAGTCATAAGGCCAGTGGAGATTCTAGGAGTGTGAAGCTAGACTCTACCTCTTGACAAGAGGATCTGCAAAATATTGTGATTGTGTTTTTCGATCTACCCAAGTACATCTGAATTTCTTAACAAAGAAGCGGGAGTCTGCCCAAACAGGAAGTGGATCTGTTAGAATTGGATGGTGAGTGACATTGGAAACTCAGGAACCAGAAGAAAGAGCTCAGTCCTCTGAGCATGCAGTAGACTTCCCCATGTCTATCTTACAGAATCCTTTGACATCTTCCTGTGCTGCTCAAGAGAGAACAGTGGGCCAGCCTCAGTGCTGCCTCTAAAATGCAAGGGTGGACTTTTCTTCCAGAAACGTTTCTGGGGGCAGAAAGCAGGGACTTTCCTCCTCCTTTCCTTTGCTCCCCTGTGACTTGCAGGCATTGTCTTTATTCGCAAGACTGAATGGGTGAAAAGAAAGGAACCAGTTACAAAACTGGCCCGAGAACTAAAAATGTCCTTTAAAGAGATGTAAACAATATTAAGATACTATTTGACACCTATAAGATAAACAGAGCTTATTACATTTTCAATAAAGATACAATATGTGGGCTACTGATGCTAGATCAGGCCCCCTCCCTCAATACAGTCCCTTCTCCAACCTGTTGCTCATAGAATTGGTGCCTGTGCTTTGGGGAAGCATGTCAGATTTTGGCTGGAGAGGGGGCACATTTTTAGCAGTGGCCTTTGGAGAAATGTGTTCCCCGCCCAGTAAGAATGGAAACTGTGTTAAGTGGCAGCATGTTTACAGAGGAAGGATGATTCATTTGACACATTCCCTTAAATACTTTTGGACATTAACCATACATGGGCTACTGTGTAGGTAGGGGGTTGAAAACTTGCTACCCTTTGAGCTAGGCAGGAAGCATGAAGCTGACTGCATGGGCAGAATATGAGCCCCTCTTGACCTGCCTTTCCCTTACCTACTTTTGACAAGGTCCTACGATGTAAAAAAAAAAAAAAAAAAAGGACAACTGCAACAACAACAAAAAAATAGCACCTTAATACCAGCATTAATGTCTCAGAGACAGTATAATATTTGTGGTGCCCTGGGGAACCTACCCGGATGGTCTGTCGTCCCAAGGGAATAGAGGCATGGTGTTGCTAGACCATCTTGTTGTTCAATTGAAGCCATAAGTCCAAATTTTTTGGTGAAATCTCCTGATTTTTAAACAAAAGCAACTTACTTCAGATTTTCCTTAAAAATATACAGGCCAAGCAAAATACATCTATAGGCTAACTTTGCCTGACAAGCTACTAGTTTGCAGCTCCTGGTTTAGAAGCTGATCTTGACTCAGTAACTCTTCTGTAAGTGACAAGGAAGCATCCTAATCATGTGTCCCTGGTGCTTCTTTTTCCTCCTTCCAAGGCATCAAGACAGAAGATAGCTTGAACCATTCCCCCAGCCAGAGTGGATTCCTCAGCTATGGCTCCAGCTTCAGCACCCCATCCACTGGACAGAGCCCATACACCTACCAGATGCACGGTCAGTGTGGCGCCGCGGCCCCTTCCTGTCCATCTCCAAGGCACTGCCTAAGTCATTCATTCATTTACTGGCCAGATTTCTTGAGCACCTACTGTGTGCCAGAGTCTATCTCAAAGAGTTAGAGTGGCGAACAGAACAGAATAGATATGACACCTGCCTTCCTGGCAATTACATAGTAGGAGGGAGAGATTGACAATAAACAAGGCAACAAATAAACAGCTAATTTTGGAAGAGGTTGAGTGCCATGAAGCAAATCAACATGGTGTTTAGGTAGAGAGTGATGGGCCGTTGAAGGGTCAAGACTGGTGGGATATGTAATTGTGGAGGGAATCATCAGGGAAGACTCTGAAGAGATGACATTGGACAGAGACCCAAAGGGTGAGCCGGAGCCAGCCCTGGGCAGACCTGGAGGAATAGCATTCCAGGCAGAGGGAACACCCTGTGCAAAAACTGTATGCGGGGAAAGGTCTTGATATGTTTGTGGCATGGAACGGAGACTAGCAAGGCTGGAGCGGGGTCAGGGGATGTGGGAAGGAGAGAGCCTTAGAGAGAGAACAGAGCCAAATCATGCAGGGTCCTGAGGGCTGTGAGTAGGAGCTGGCTTTGATTTGAGTGTGATAGAATAGGCAAGTCCATCGTAGACTCAGAGAAATGCCAAGTGGTGGGAGTTAGGGGCAGGGAGGTAAAGAGGCTATAATTGGAGGCAGAAGGTTCAGCGCTCTATGTCACCCTAGAGTGGCCTTAGGGAAGAAAACTCCAGTATATAGTTACTCCCACCTCATATCCCCTAACCATCTGACTTGCTGAATTCTTCTGTCCCCACCTCTGCTCTGTGAACATCCTAGGCCCCCTTCTCTTCTCAGAACCCCTTGGGAGCATGTTGGGGCTGATGCATGGAGTAGAGGGCTGGTGGCAGTAATTTGGGGGATCCTCCTCATATTTTTTCCCCTTCACGAAAGCTAGTAAAAATGACCATCAAGGATCTGAAAAGTAGTATGCAAGAATGAAAGAGTAATAATAAGGCCGTGGGCTAATGAGTGGTTGTACTTTTCTTGAAAAACAACAAAAAACACAAAAACCTATTCACAAGTCTTGTCAGTTCATCTTTTTAAATTTTTTATTACGGAATTAAGGGAACAATAAAGATGGAAATCAAGGGCAGCCTTTCAGGCAAAAACATTGCAACGGAACAGCAAAAGATCTTAGGAGTTTGTATAGAGAAAGGGGCTGATGAGAATTTATGCCCAGCACTTGGAATAGCTTCCTCGTAAAGGCCCGCATCAGAGTTTGTTGGTGACACCATCAGCTAACATTGACCGTACATTTAGCCCGCGCCACATGGTGTTGTGTGGATCATCTTATACAAACTTCTTATACAATCTCCGATTGTATAAGACAATCTTATACAATCTGTATATAATCTGTCTATAATACAATCTGTATACAATCTTATGCAATCTTCAAACCTCTTAGGGGTCTGGTGTAATTCCATCCCCCCCCCCCTTACCCAAAGCCCATGCATGCTCCTTTGCTTCTGCTGTCACCTCTGACTCCCCACAGTAGCCTTTCTGAGTCCCACTGAAGGGTACAAATGCTGGGACCCATCTTCAAGTGAAAAGTAAATTATGGCACCAATCCTAATAATAAAGACTTGTGAAGACACTGAACTTGAACTTGGCATTTGGATCACTCTCAAGCCAGTGTTTTCTAGCTCTGCAAATAGAGATAGGATTTACTGCCTTAGGACTCCTGAGGTTGTGGAGGTTGAAAAGCAAACACAGTCCCCCCTCCCCCACATCCCCCATGGCCTTGCAGGATAAGAAGTGCGTTCAGTTCTTTCACTGTGTAATATTGAGTACAAGTTCTATGCCTGGTACCCTTTAGGCACTGAGGGGCACAGCCATCAACAACAACAATCTGTCATGGAGACAGATAGACAATAATCGATTGAGAAATGAGCAGATAATTAAAGATTTTGATAGAGTTTGTGAAGGACAAAGACAGGGCAGTGCTATGGGCAGTAATGAAGGGAGTCGTGGTTGATACCACCCGGGTTGTTAGGGAGACCTGAGTGACAAAAAGGAGCCAGCCACGTAAGCAGCTGGAGGCTCTCCCAAAGGAGAATCATGAATCGGGGGGCAGGAAGTAGGGGGGATGAGACTGGAAAGCAAACCAGGAACCACCCCACCCCCAGGCCAGGACGTATAGAATATGTTCTTTCTTCTCCAGTCCTTACAGGAGCTCCATGTGGAGGGCACCATTACGTCTGTCTCACACATGATGAAAGCAAGGCTCAGAGAGGGAAGTGACTTACCCAAGCTCACACAGCCAATAAGTGTTCAGAGCTGAGATTCAGACTCGGGTTTCTAGAATTCCAGAGCCTATGCTGTTTCCTCCAAGTGCTATTTCCTAGACTCCTTCAGGACTCCACAGAGCATCCTAAGCTGCATATACACTGCACACTATTCCCCTCAATCCTCCCGATAGCCCTATGACATAGGTTCTATCATTATCCCCATCTTACAGATGGGGAAACTGAGGCACAAATTGGTAAAGTAACATGCCTCGGGTCACATGGCTGTGGCAGTGGAATTTGAAGCCAGGCAGTTGCTTTCCAGAGCCCAGGCACGAAACCTCCACACCATCCTGCCCTTCCTCCTCTTGCAGAACCGTCTAGAAGACGATCCTCCATGGTGGACCCCTGGCCTACACCCTACCTCCCCACCTCAATCCCCATCAGCTCTTCATAAGTCAAAAACCGTCTCCTGCTCTGTTCCCACTGGACCATGGGAATAATCCAGGTTATTTTCTTATCGTCTTTGTGGCCCAGATGCCAGAAGGGCTGTGGCAGCAGCTGGACTCTGTCCCACTTAACTCCCTTCAGTTTAATGCTAATGGCCATAAACTGCTCGTGAGACAGCCCAGGCATTTTGCAAGCCTGACATATTCCTCCTTAAGTATTTTTTTCAAACACAAACACACAGAACACTCACACACCATGCCCATGTGCTTCCTATTAACTTTTTTTTTCAAGTTGTTCCAGAGGAGAAATAAACTCAAACTACTCCGTGTGTGTTTCAGAATGGAAGACGTCAGCTGAGCTTAGTTTTTCAGACAAGGAAGAGAATGAAGAGGGGACCTGAAAACAAAAATAGAGTGAAATTGGTCCATGTTTAGAAGCTGGGATGAGTCTTTCTCCTCTCTAGGAATTAAAATAATAATTTCATGGAAGCAAAAAGCACCCAGACAGGACTACTGCCTCATTTTACAGATGAGTAAACTGAAGCACTGACATGGAGTGGCTTGTGTAAGGTCACAGAGCAAGCATTAGATAAGCTGGGATGTCTTCTACCTGCTCTCATAAACTTCATGAAACTTCCACGGGGTCATCACCCCTCAAGTCCCTGCTTTGAGATCTGTATCTGTTTGGATAGCACTGCCCCTCCACCAAATGTACAATAAACGTAAAAGAGAAGAGTTCACAGCACTCGTTCAGCCTTTGCTTGGTTGTTTATTTTCTTTTTTTAAGTTCACCCAAGGGTTTTTATAACTGAAATGTATTTATTATGGGTTTGGTTTTTTTGTTGTTTCTTTTCACTTCTGCTGAAATGCTGCTATTCACAAAACTGGCCCCAATGATTAAAAAGAAAAGAAGAAAATATGTAAGAACTTGCTGGAGTCATGGAGGGGTTGAGAGCCAGACCTGGGCTGCAGTCAGGACTTGCTGTGTCCCACACACGACATGAACTTGGGGGAGGCACTTGACTTCTGTGTGTTCCCTCACCCGTGAACTGGCATCCTAGCAAGAGAGATGACCTCCTGGGTCTCTCAGGAATTCTAACTGGATTGATTCCTGGGCACATCAGAGGATGTTCATAAAGGCCGGGTGCTCTTTTTATTATTCCTATGATTTTTTATATATATATAACATAGGTGTTAAAAGCAGTAACCCTGAAGTCAGGCTAAGTGAACTTCCCAGTTCTGCAGTATACCAGCTTGTGACATTGAACCCATTACTTCTCAGTATCGCAGATTCTTCCCCTGTAAAATAAGATACTGGTAGTACTTACACATGGAGTGCGATGACAATTAAATGAGTTAATTAATGTATGGGAAGTATTTAGAGCAGTGCCTGGCATAAACTAAGTGCTCTACAGATGTTAGTTGTTAATACAGTTGACTTTTAAGCAACACAGGCTTGTACTGCACCTGTCTACTTATATACAAACTTTTCTCGATAAGTACAGGACAGTCCTATAAATATATTTAAGGTTCCTCATGATTTTCTTAAGAACATTTTCATTTCTTGGCTTACCTTATTANAAAAAAAAAAAAAAGAACATTTTCATTTCTTGGCTTACCTTATTATAAGAATACAGTATGTAATGCATATAAAACACAAAATATGTGTTGATTGACTATTTAGGTTATTGGTAAGGCAATGTAGACTATGAGTAGTTTTCTTTTTATCATTTTTTTCCCCATCATGTTAAGCATACTCTGTAGTAGTTAAGTTCTTGGGGAGTCAAAAGTCATACAGGGAATTTTAACTGCATGGGTTTTTGGCATCCCTAGCCCTCATGTGTTCAAGAGACAACTGTACTCCTCTCCTAATTTCAGGCCTGACGGTCTGTGTTCTTCCCAAGTTCACCTGTATTTCCTGAACTTTGCTTTACTAAGTAGTCCTGGTAAGAGAAAAGAGGAATATAAATTTGAGACTGTTGAATCTTCCACAACAGCATAAACTCCCCTTCTGGTGAAATCTGCGTTATAGGGGGACTTTAAAATAGTAGGAGAGCTCTTCAATGGGGATTCCTCTTGTAGTTGCCAAAGGCCAGGAACCATTAATACTGTTAATACCAAGGCTCAGAACCCACCTTGAACCATTGAGGAACATGGGAAGCATGTGATTCTGGGATGTGTAGGAGAATTAAAAGCCTATCACTAGGTTTGTAAGCCAGTGATCTCAGCCAGGTCTGGCATGGTTTCTGACACCAGAAAGCTTCATGACTTTGGACAAGTCATTGAACTTCCAAGATCTGTATCTCACTGCTCTGTTGCTCACAGATGCTCACTGGAAAAATAGGTCAGAAAAGTTCACGGTCAGCTGCATCAGATTCATTTGGTAAATAGTGAGAAGCATAGAGTGAAATAGATGTATTTGCTGCAGGACTTTTCAGATCTTTCACAGCCTGATAATGTCTTGTGGCTCTTGAGGAGTGGAATTCGGTAGCTAGTTTTTCCAGGGAGATCTGAATAGGGACCTTCTCCAAAAATGACTCCTCCATACTCAGCGGGAAGTCTTGGGTGTGATGGTCCTTAGAACCCTTTCTGTGTTAAAATTGTTTGAGTCTCTAATTTAAAAAAGAAAAAATGGTGAGTTGTACCTGGGTGGTTCAGTCGGTTAAGCTTTCAGTCTGCTTTCAGCTCAGGTCATGATTCCCAGGGTCCTGGGATGGAGTCCTGCATCAGGGTCCCTGCTCAGTGGGGAGCCTGCTTCTCCCTCTCCCTCTGCCACTCCCCTGCTTGTGCTCACTCTCTCACTATCTCTCTCTCTTTCTGTCAAATAGATGAATAAAAGCTTTTAAAAATAAATAAAAATGGTGAACATGCATGTATTTTCTTTTTTATGTATTTTAGTTTGATTTTGCAGAGATATAATTCACATATTGTAAAATTCATTCTTTTAAGTATACAGTTCAGTGCTTTTACTATATTCACAAAGTTGGGCAACCATCACTACTCTCTAATTCCACATTTTCCTTATACCTTTTTTGGGGTTCCTGGACCCAAATCCAATGGGGGGAGTCCCATACACACACACCAAGCAATTCTTGGACACCAACATGGTGTCCAAGATGACAGCTCAATTCTGACACTGTCTACCTGGAAACAGCATCAGACTCCGCATGTTAAGGGTTCAGTTCTGCAAGACTACCTCATCCTCCCTTCAGATCCGAGGCACAAGCCCTGGCTGTTATCTCTCCTTCTGACCAACTGGCTACAGATTGGAGCTTCCAGGGACTCCCTCCTTAGGTTCAATTTATTTGCTAGAGTGGCTCTCAGAACTCAGGGAAACATGTTTACCAGTTTATTAGAAGATATGAATCAATAGCCAGATGAGGAGATACATAGGGCAAAGTCCCAAACAAAGGGGCTTCTGTCCTCATGGAGCTTTGGGCCTGGCTCTGTGACACATGGAAACATCCTGGTTCCCCAGGCATGGAAGCTCCCTGACAAAAACCAAGAAACTGCTCTCTTGGGTTTTTGTGGAGGCTTCATGATGTAGTAATGATCAGCTAAGTCATTGGGCCTTGGCTGATTCAACCTCCCTCCCGACCCCTCTGCTCCACAGAGATCAGGCGATGGAACCAAAAGTTCCAGCCCTTTAATCTCATGGGTGTTCCTCCTGATGACCAGCTCTCACCCTTGCATATGTCCAAAAGTCACTTCCATTAATAACAAGACACCTGTTTCACTTTAATGGCTCTGAAGTGTTTTCAGAAACTAGATGAAGACCACATGTATATGAGAATTATAGTTTGGTCATCTGAAAGGTCAACTATACATTTCTTATAAATTATTACACCATAACCCTAGAATGAAACCCCATGCCCATTAGCTATCACTCTCTATTTCCCTCCCACCAATATATTTTCTTTTGTAATAAGGGGGGGAAAGATACATTTAAAATTACTCTTCCTTTATATTGTTTTTTGAACAGTTTATGCATTTACTTAGTTTAAATATCTATAGAAATCTCTCTCCCATCCTTATCCTACAACCACTCTGTTTCCAAAGCCCCAGTGGTTAACCATTAATACTAGGTTCTTATGAACCCATCCAGAACTGGGTTTTTTTTGCAAGTATAGACAAACATGAACATAGTCAATTAGATTGTAAGTTTCTATGACAAGAATTAGCTCATATGTGATTCATAAGGAAGGAAATGATGTCAACTTTATTTTCAAATAATAACTCTGAAGTTGCATTGGTTCCTTTGCTTTTCAGATTTTCTCCTTATCACTGGTTTTAAGCAATTTCATTTTTGATGCCTTGGTGTCATTTTTTTCATGATTCTAGTGCTTTGGATTCATTGAGCTTCTTAATCAGAGAGTGTTTTTATCAAATTTGGAAATGTTTTGGCCATTATTTCTTTAAATACTTCCTCCCCACCATGTCTTCAAGTTCACTAACCTTTTCTTCTATAGTATCTGATCTGCTGTGAATTGCACTCAGGGCATTTTTTTTATCTTCAGGAATTTGATTTGTGTTTGTTTTTGTTTTTTGTTTTTCTTATCTTTCATGCCTCTATTGAACATGTCCAGTCTCTCTTGTGGCTCCTTAAACAGACAGTTATAGTAACTGTCTTAAAGTGTTTGTTGGCTAGTTTTGTCACTTATATCACTTCTGGGTTATTTTTCTTTGATTTTTCTCCTTGTTATAGGTCATATTTAGTGTTGCTTTGCATGCATGATAAGTTTTGATTGTATGCCAGATACTGAGAATTTACTTTGTTGGGTGCTGGACATTTTTATATTTCTATGAATATTCTTGAGCTCTGTTCTGAGATGCAGTTAAGGAGCATGGAAACAGTTTGATCCTCTCCAGTCTTGCTTTCGGTTTTGTTAGGTAGAGCAGACCAGTGTTTTGGTCTAGGGCTCTCTGGACCTAACAAAATTTCCCCATTACTGAGGAAGGCTTTCTGAGTGTTCTGTCCAATGCCCCATGAATTATGAGGTTCTTCCACTCTGGCTGGCAGGCGTAAGAACTATTTACAGCTCTGTTGTGAGCTCTGAGGATTGTTTCTTCTCATATTTTCAGGCGGTTCTCCTCTAGTCTTGGTAATTTCCTCCCAGGCTCATCAGGACATGGGTGGACACCCGAGGGGAAATGTCTGCAAATGTCCAGAACACTCTCGCAGTGCAGCTCTGTCTTCTGGTACTCTGCTCTGTGAATCCTCCCTGTTACTTTGGCTTCCCTGCACTTGCAGCTCTATCTGTTCAGCTTAGAGTGGGTGCCATCTGGGTGGCCCTTCCTGGAAACCCACCACATTGGAGCAGTCCCATGGCTCACCCCTCGTTTCCCCACTCTCAAGGACTGCTATCTTTCACTGTCTGATGCCCCATGTCTTGGGAATCTACTTTTTAAACTATTCCACGTGGGAGGATAAGTCCAGTCCCCATGACTCAGTCTTGGCCAGAAGTGGAAGTACAGCTGCATTGGTTTGTTTGCACTTTTTCCCAGCACATATGGTAACAGCACCTGAATGCAAAATACATAACACGGGTAAAGGCTACAAGCCTTAGAGTAATCCAGTTCTGTCCCTGGTGCCCTGTGTTCTTCCTCTGACCTCAGTTTTGCCACATGTTCTTGTTTTGAGGAATTTATTTTACAATTTCCCCTGGGCGCCTGGGTGGCTCAGTGGGTTAAAGCCTCTGCTTTCGGCTCAGGTCATGATCTCAGGGTCCTGGGATCGAGCCCCACATCTGGCTCCCTGCTCAGCGGGGAGCCTGCTTCCCCCTCTCTCTCTCTGCCTGCCTCTCTGCCTCCTTGTGATCTCTCTCCCTCTGTGAAATAAATAAATAAATAAATCTTTACAATTTCCCCAATCTCTGGTGCATTTTGCCCTGGTTTCCATAATTCAGCACCTCCACTGTCCTTATACCCCCTTCCATCAAGATCCTTCCACCTCCTTTTTAAAGCTGAGTACTCTAATGGGGTACTTCTCTAGGTATTACTCTTTTTTATTGAGATTATTATGGCTTTTGTGAATGCCCTGGTTACAAATTTGCATTGCTTTTGAGCAGTCTGCCTGGGCCCTACTTTCTCCCATAAGCTCTATTATTTCAGTGCCCAGTTTGCACAACACATGGCCTTTCAGGAAGACTTTATCACATTATGGCAGTAACACTTGTATATATTCTTATTTTCATAGGTAATGTCCATACATGATCTGCACTTCGCTTTCTTCATTTAGCAATATACTGAAGAACTTTCTAAGTCAGTGTCTAGAAAGAGCCTCCTCTGTTTTCACAGATGCCTGTTATTCCATTGAATGATGTGCTATAAATGATTTAATCAGTTCCTCATTGGGTATTTCCAATAACCACCAACACGACTGTGAATAACCCTGAATATGTATCTTTTTGTTTTTCTGCAAATACATCTGAATGGCAGGTTTTGCAGAAGTGGAATTCTGGGTTGAGGGGAATGTCTCTACTTAAATTTGGTAGATATCTCCAAGTCACTCTCCAGAAGAGTTCTACCAATTTAAACTCCCACCAGCAGTGTCCAAGAGTATCTATCTGGCCAAACCAGCATCATCTAGTTATTGCATGTTTCCCCCGATCATATGCATGAAAAACAGTTTCTCAGTGTTTCTGTGTGTTTTGTGAGATTGAGCATCTTTTCAGATCTTTAGCCAATTTGCGGTTACTTTTCTGTGAACTAGAAGATTAGATTTGAGACATTATGCAGAAGAAGAGAGATGAAGTGCCAGGCATACCAACATTTAAGCATATTATAAAGCTTTGATAACCAAAACAGCTTGGTTTGGGTACATAAATAGACTGAGTGACCAATATTGGGGAGCATGATGTCCAGAAAGAGACAAAACATATCCAGGAATTATGTACATGAGGCAGATGGCATGTCAGTGGGAAAAGATGGAATAGTCAATGAATGGTGCTGGAACAACTCATTAGCCATCTGGAAGGGGAAAAAAATCCATTCTTTTTACTATATACCAGGAAAAAAATTCAAATGGATCAACAGTTTATTTTTTTCTTGAAAATTTTATTTAAATTCTAGTTGGTTAACCTATAGTGTCATAATGGTTTCAGGAGCAGAATTTAGTGATTTATCACTTTCATATAACACCCAGTGCTCAACATAACAAGTGCCCTCCTTAATACCCATCACCCATCTGGCCCATCCCTCACCCACTCCGCTGCTGATTCAACAGTTTAAATGTCAAAAGTAAAATCATAAAAGAACTGGAATGAGAATAAGCAAAATTTATACAACCCTAGAGTAGAAAAGGCTTTTCTAACCCTGACTCAGAAATGCAAAGCCATCAATGAAAAGACAGCAAGTTTAACGACAGATTGGTTGCACAGGAGGGGGCACATGACAGAGAACACCAGAAATAAAGTCAAAACAACAAAAACATACAAACTAAACAAAAAACAAATGGCAAACTGAAAAGAAACATTTACATTTCAAATCACACACAAGTTGTTAACTCTTTTCAAAATGATTCTACAACTCTGTGGATTGAACCTGCTCTGGGATGTGATTCTTCTAAATAAGAAAGAGAAGCAAGTTAGGTATAATGTTACAGGGAGTGGTGGAACCTATGGCACAGTGAACACTACGTGCCCACTGGGGCTTTAGCCCATTGCAGCCACACTAGAATGGGCCCTAGGGAGGCTAAGTCTTTCCATATTTCAGGGTAATCCCCAAAATTGTATTCTACTGTGAGCTCTCATTCTTTTTCAGTATTGGCAAACTGATTTGAGCACTCTCTTTAAAATACCTCGTGAAACAGACCATGTGTTTAAGGCTGGTCTTCATGCTTCTATCTTACAATCTGGTTTCATAGTCTCTTAACTGACTTACATGGAGAAAATTACCAGCCAGGTGGCGATTTGGGGAACCAGAAAGATCACCCCCTTTCACCACCACCCCCCACCTCTTGCCTGTTTCATCAGTGAGGCATGTGCCAGGGGACTCGAGTGATGGGCATGGTTATGTTACAGGACTTTGTTCCTTAGTGCCCGAGGTTCTTGGCCATGCCACTTCGAAAAATGAATAGGTAGACCAGACCAAGAGTGGTGGGCAGCAAAGAAAAGTTTATAGAGCGATAGAACAAAGCTCTCAGAGAGGGAGGGGACCTGAGAGGGTTGCCATTTGGGCATTCGAATCCAGGGGTTTTTATAAGCTCTTTTGAGGAACTATCTTAAGCATTCTGAGTTTGGGCCCCCTGTGGACTGGCTGCTAAAGTGTGCCCGTCAGGGCTTTGATCATGCACCTGTCTCCTTATCAGGTTATTGTTCATGTGTTGCTGGTCTTTGGGGCTGACATTTGGAGACAAAGTGCTCAACTTGTGATAGTGACCGATGTTTTATGGTTGTGTTGTTTCAGGATGTTTTGCAAAAGTCACTCCTGTAGAGGCTGCTAGACAGGTTGCTCTTGTGGTTTCATCTAAGCTGAAAAGCAAGTTGCTCATGCTGTGTTGTCTTAGCTGTCCCAGGTTTTTTGCTTTCTTGCTGAGGACCCTGGCCCTGACTTCCTAAGTGTCCAATTAATTCCTAACCCTTATAGCTGAGCGGGAGCCCTGTGGCCTCCCCCCAGTGAAGTGGGGTGATTTCCCCATGTCTCCTTGGCAACAGCCAGCTGCATTTAGGCTGTCCCAGCCAGCCCGTCTCAAGCAGACCGAGTCCGCCTGGTCTCACTCTGTCAGTCGAGACAGAAGCCAGGCTTGGCATCCCATGGGTTCCTGGCCCGAGGTCAGATTTCCTGGTGTGAATCAGCAATTTTTCTGCACACGACAAAGTGGGTGAGGTTTCCCGATCCCTGTCAGCACTCTTGCACCATGTGGCACCGCCACCCTGGTGGTCACCTTCTTGTCACCTTCACAGGCGTTGGCAGACTCGCTGCTTCCTGCTTGCACCCAAGTCTTTCGGGTTTGGGGCATATAGGGTTTAAATGGATAGTCTTCTCCTCTGGTCACATAATGAGATGTATTTAGTCACCCCATCTCCAAACACTACTGGAAATGACAGATGGGAGCAGCTGGGGTGATGGGGCGAGCATTTGGGGGTCAGGAGGGAGTTTCATCAACAACGATCCATGAAGGCAAAGCTGGCTTGTAGACTTCCCGCAATGGTAGAGAAGTTCTGTATCCATACTGCACAGTGTGGGAGCCACGGGCCACGCACGGCTGTTGAGCATTAGCTCACACAGCTGAAGAACTGAAGGTGTCCTGTTTAATCTTTTTAGAACACCTGTAAATGCAGCCATCGTGGTGGCCACCGGCAGTGTAACTCCGAGAGATCATTAAAAGCCACCTCCCCTGGTTCATGATGGGGTCAGGGGTGGGTCATTAGCAGGTATTAGAGAATGAATATTCGTGTCCCCCTAAATCCATCTGTTGAAGCTCTGACCCCCGATGTGTCAATATCGGGAGACACCACCTTTGGCAGGCAGTTAGTGGTAAATGAGCCATGAGGAAGGGGCCCTCCTGAGGAGACTGGTGTTTTCTGGGAGGAGGGAGAGGGAGATCTGTGTCTCTCCCCCACCTCCCCGAGTGCGCACCCCAAGGAGAGGCTGTATGAGGGCACGGCAAGAAGGTGGCCCTATGCAATCCAGGAAGAGGGCTCTCACGAGGAACCAGACCAGTCGGCACCCTGATTTTGGACTCCCCAGCCTCCAGAGTTGTAGGAAGTAAATGTCTGCTGCTTAAAACAGCCAGTTTCTGGTATTTTGTCATGAAAGTCCAAGCTGACGAAGATGGTTTTTCTGAGACACACAAAAGCAGAAGTGGAAACACCGAGAGCTTGGAACATTGGGTTTTTTTGTTGTTATTTATCTTTTGGAGACACTCCACCTCCTTCTCTTCTTGCTGCAGAGCTGAGGGTATAGGAAGCTGCCCTCGGGGTCTGCCTATGGAGCCGAGAGCTCACGGGGGGCACAGCTGATGCCCTCCTGCAGCCATGATTGCAGCAGATGTTAACGGAGCCTCTTGCCTTCCAGACACCACACCAGGTGCTGGGAATGCAGAGGTGAGAGGGACAGATGTGGTCCCTGCCCCTGTGGCATTTGCAGCCCAGGGCAGGGAAGCAGATGGTAAATGACTGATGGCACAACATAGGTAAAACTGTGCCTGTGAAGTGCGAGCGGGCGACGGCAAGGGGGACTCCACGGCTGTGTGGCTTCGAGCCTGTCTCCTTCGTTCTGCCACTGGTCACAAACCAACGTGCCCACGAGCCCGGCCCACAGGTCAATGTGTGGGGCCGGTAGGGTGAGGCCCGTGGAGAATTGAGGCTCCCTATCCATCCATAAAGGGGTAGCCCTACTCCACTAAAACTGACGGGTGCCATCCAGTGGGTCAGTTATTCCAAAGTAAACAGACAAAAGTAAAAACCCAGAAACCTGCAACTTGGTAAGATCTTTCCCAATTTAAAGAACTTAAATTGGTAGCAACACATTGAAAAGAACTACTTCTGCCCATAGGCCGCCATTTTGCTGACCCAGTTCTACATGGTGGCCTGGAGAAGAATGGCGTCCAGGCAAGCTCTGAGCTCCTCCTATAGGCCCTGCCCTCAAGCAGCTGATAGTCCAGCCCACAGGAAATGGTGCCCCCCCAGTCCCAGCAAACAGCTCCCGGGACTTTGTCTCTGGGGCTAACTCTGAGGTGCTGGTGGAATGAGTTCATTCATTCATTTAACAAATATGTATGGACTAAAACAGGGAAAATCTCAGCCCTCCTGATGCTGGCGTTCTGTGGTAAGAGACAGGAAATAAGAGAAACAAGTTTTACAGTATGTGAGCAGGGGATAAGAATTAAGGGGAAAGCTAAAGAAGCAAATGCTGGGCTTGTGATGTTTTTTTGAGACAGTGTGATCAAGGAAGGCTTCGTGGAGGAAGAGAGTAGAATGGCAGTCTAGGGAAGGTGCAGGAGGGGCCGTCTGTTGGGGGAGAGCAGTCCCGGCCGCATGCACACGTGTCAGGATGGCCACGTGGCTGGAGTACAGTGAGTAGGGGGGTGGTGGGGGGAGATGAGGCTGCTCAGACAGGGCCCAGCAGGTCAGTAAGAGAACTTTGGCTTTTGCTCTGAGTATTCAAGGTGAGACAGTGGAGGGGTTTGAGCAGGAAGGTGATATGATACGTCTTAGTTTTAAGGCTTCCTCTGGCCGCCATGGGAGAAGAGGGTGTGGGGGGCAACAGGAAACATGAGACCAGTGAGGAGGCACCTGCCGTCGTCCAAGTGAGAGAGGATGGCCCTTGGCTTAGGGGTGATGGCGGAGGTGGGGAGACATGGGCAGGTTCTAGATGTATTGTGCATGTGAAATTGACTGCAATTGCTGATGGATTGGAAGTGGGAATGAACCAGAAGTATACATGGAGGGCGCGGGGGCGGAGCCAGGCTGGTCTGCTCCCTGTCTGGCATGCAGCCTGTTCCAGAGGGGAAGCTCTTCACCTCCAAACCCAGTTTCCCTTGGAAGGCAGTTGGGTCTGTAAGGGGAGAGCAGCTCTGTTGTTTTCTGCTTAATGTAACTGAATACTGTTAAACATTCAATTAAATATAATCGAAGACGTTACAGCATGATATAGTTGCCATTGACCTTGCTACGGTAGCTTTCCTGCTAGTTTTAACAGAAGTGAAAATCCTGAAAAAAAAATCCTTTGTAGGTTTGTGTGGAATGGACTGCTGTACTAGGATTGGGGTTAGCAAACCCTTTCTGTGAAAGAGCCAGAGAGCAAATACTTTAGATTTTGTGGGCTTAAGTCTCTGTTCTAATTACTTGTAACTCTGCCATTGTAGCTTGAAAGCGTAGATGATTTGCAATGAATGGGCAAAGCTGTTTCCCAATAAAATATTACTTCCAAAAGCAGGCGGTGGGCTGGACGTGGCCCTCGGATTATAGCTCGCTGACCCCTGTGTTGTAGGAGCACATCGTGAAAGCCAGGTCTTCACCTGTGTCAATGTCTGGCGGGACGTTGCAAAGCCAGTTGAGACTAGGGAAGACTCTCCATTTTTGCTGGATTCTTCCATGCCTTGCAGAACATCTGGGACCCCTGTCACCTACCCACTAAATGCTATTAATGTCCCCAATAAAAGTGTCCCCGCCAATTTCCAAGCACCCTTAGGGGCTCTACAGTGGCCTTGAGAACCACTGGTTTATGCGGCAGCAGGTACAGGCCTGGGGAGGAGTGTCTGTGTGTGTAGGTGAGACCATCTGTCATTCACTCAGCAAACATTCATGAGCACCAGCTCTGTTTCAGGCAGTGTCTGGGTGCAGGCCCTTCATTCCTGAGCTGACAGTGGAGCCCTGCTTTAATGGGGTTTTTGGGGCGCCTGGGTGGCTCAGTGGGTTAAAGCCTCTGCTTTCGGCTCAGGTCATGATCTCAGGGTCCTGGGATCGAGGCCCACATCGGGCTCCCTGCTCAGCGGGGAGCCTGCTTCCCCCTCTCTCTCTCTGCCTGCCTCTCTGCCTCCTTGTGATCTCTCACCCTCTGTGAAATAAATAAATAAAATCTTTNTTCCTGAGCTGACAGTGGAGCCCTGCTTTAATGGGGTTTCTGTCCCGATGAAGGGACACAGTGTACTCATCTAGGGCTGCCATAACAGATTCCACAGACTAGGGGCCAAACCTCAGACACTAATTTTCCCACACTTCTGGAGGTTCAGAGGCCCCAGACTGAGGTCCTGCAGATTTCAGTTTCCGGTGAGCGCTTTCTTCCTGGCATGAGGATGGCCACCTTCTCACTGCGTCCTCACATGACATGAAGACGGAAAGCCGTCCCTGGGATCTCTTTCTGTTCTTATGAGGACACCAGTCCTGTAGGATTGGAGCCCCACGCTATGACATCCTTTAACCTTAATTACCTCCCTTGAGGCCCCATCTCCAAATACAGTCTCATTGCGGGGGGTAGGGCTTCAACATATGAATTGGGGGGCATTTGGGGGGGAGGGCGGAATTCAGTCCATAACAGATGGTGAGCAAGGAAATAAACAAATGGCTGTGGTGAGTGCTCGGAGAAGAATGAGCAGGGAGGTGTGCAGAGGGTCTGGGGAAAGGGGTCCAGGTGGGGGGTGGGCAGAGCAGGGTCCCTGAGGAGGTGACAACAGAGCTGATCCATGTAAATTAAGGCAAGCAGTCATGGGTCAGGAGTGTTCCTGCCAAGAGGAAGCCAGGCGGCTCCTTCGTGGAGGGGAGAGGGTGGAGGGTAGGGCAGAAGGTGGGGAGACGGGACCTCACAGAGCCTTGGGGCCAAATGAAGGCATTTGGATTTTGTCTTGAGAGCGCCAGGCAGCCCTCGGGGGGGGGGGTTAAAACAGGGAGGTTGATCTGGTTTGCATCTTGGAAAGACCAGTTAGCTGCTCTGGGCTGAGTGCACTCTAGGGGGTCGTGGAAGAAGCAAGGAGACCTGGAGGAAGGTATCTCCTGGAGACCAGCTCCGGCCTTTCCTCCCTCCAGTCCTCGAGGTCAGACACAATGTAGCCAATGCCGAAATTCACAAAACTTGCCTTAATGACATCTGCCAGTTCCCGGCAACACCACTTAGAAAATTCTAGAATCACCCCAACTTATCCTTGGACTCCCCAAGGAGCAAAGCCTCAGAGGGGACTTTGACGTTGCTGCTCTGGTGTCATTTGTTTTTCATGCCTACTTCTGACATTTCAAGGAAATCGAAACTGAGCCCACACCAGGGTCTGGGTCTATAAAATTTGTTGAAAATATGGGAGAATTGGGGTACCGTGGATGGCTCAGTAGCTGGTAGCTTAAGTATCCAACTCTTGGTTTTGACTCAGGTTGTGATTTCATGCATCATGAGATCGAGCCTTGCACCAAGCTTCAAGCTCAGCGGGGAGTCTGCTTGAGATTTTCTCTCTCCCTCTGCCCCTTCCCCTGCTTGCTTTCACTCTCTCTCAAATAAATAAACAAATCTTTAAAAAAATAAAATTTGGGAGAATCAATCTCTCTGATAATTTTGGTGGGGGAGGGAAAGAATGAAAAAGAAAACAATGAACCAAAAACCTACAGACACACAGAAAGAGTCCTGTTCGAGGTACCAGTCCCACCGCAGTGATTTCTTAGAGACAGAAGTGGTGAGCAGCCTGCTCCCAACCCCGTCTGTCGGGCCTTCTGCTCAGGAGTTGGAAAAGATAATTAAGGGAGGGGTGAAATATGGCTTCAGGCTGGGAGCAATTGATTAGGTGGGACACACACACAGCAGCACTGCAAATCCATCTTCACTTGGAGAGAAGCCACAAGTCAACCGTCGGATACATAATTTACACCCTTAAAGCAAATCAAACTTTTTCTACTCCCAAAAGTTCAGTTGGTAAAGGAGAACAAGGGAACGTTCACTGAATTTCCCTGCTTCTCTCAGCATATGGGGCACTCAACCCCTCTCTCTCTGCCTTATTTCATGTCCCGTGCTATCTGCGAGCTGTGGGCATAATCCTCCAGGCCCTGATCCACCTGCCTTTCTCTGCTGCTTTTTCACTTTTCATGTATTTATTTTAAATCACATAAGCAGTACTAGTGTGTATCTTTCTGTACATGTGTATGTGTGTTTCCTCCCACAACTAGAGAATTCCTTTTTTTTTTTAACAAATGATATCTTGTTGTACTTGTTTGATAAATTGCCTTTTATATTTTTCACTAAAGAAGATGCTTTGGAGCTCTTGCAAAGTCAGTTCAAATAAACCCACCTTCTTCTGTTTTCTGGCTCCCTAGTATGCCACCGAGAAAGCTGGACACCTGGGTTTGAATCCCGGCCCCACCACCCGCTAGCTTTGTGACTTTAGGCAGCTAGGGTCTCTGAGACTTGATTTTAGTCCGTAGAAGGAGCTGACCTGGGGGGCTGCTGTGGAGCTGGGTGCCACACGGTCCGTGTGCGGAGCTTAGGGACAGGGGAGGGACCCCAGCAGCGTCAGCTGTTACTGTTCTTACAGATATATCACAGCGTTGAGCCATTCCCCTTGGATGGACAATTAGATTGTTTCCAGCATCTCACTACGTTTACCTCCTCTGAAGCTCTTACCTCTATACTTACTCTGGCCCTGGGTGTAGTCACTACCCTCGAGGATTGGTTGCTGTGCTACAACGATGGTTGTTGGGCCATGTGCTGTCCCTGCTGCTTTGTCCCAGGATCCTCATCTCTTCATGAATGTTTGTCTCCTTTTGTGGCACCCAGGGCCCCCCTCCAGCATTTTCAGCAAGAGGCCTCCCCAGGTCTCCCCAGACCTTGCATCTCTGCTAACCCAGGCCTAAATTATGGTCTCTAAGCCTGGCTGCTCAAAAGGATTGTGCAACCCCCAAAACCATAGCCCGGGGCCATCCCAGCTGCTGCTGCATTTGAGCCCCAGTCAGCTGCCTGCCCTTTAAATTCTCCAGGCTTCTCTGACTGGTCTTGTTACAGACCCTTGGGACCAACATAGGGATGTGGCTGCAAAGATGCACAGGAGGACTCCCTCTTGGGGGAGGGGGTGGGGTTTGTGACCTCAGGGGCCCAGATTCTTAGAATTGGCTGGTGCCAAGGCTTTAACTTCTCTCGAGCCTTGTAACCTGCTCCGGGGTCATCAATCCCAGGGACATTTGATATCGCACGTTGGAACAGCTGGCCAATTGCTCTGGCCTGGAACATTGAGGCAGGTTATTAAAAGCGAGGGGTGGGGCGTCTGGGTGGCTCAGTCGGTTAAGCATCTGCCTCTGGCTCATGTCATGATCTTGGGGTCCTGGGGTCAAGCCCTGTGTCAGCTCCCTGCTCTGCAGGAATTCTGCTTCTTCCTCTCCCTCTGACCCTCCCATCTACTTGTGCCTGCTCTCCTGCGTGCTCGCTTTCTCTCTCAAGTAAATAAAATTTTGTTTTTTAAAGGGAGGGGTGCTCATCTTCTGGTGTTTGCCCAGCATGAGACAGTATCAGGGATAACACACCCTTCTCTGCAGGACTCAGCTTTCTCATCTGTAAAATGGGAGAACTGAACTAGAAGGCAGTGGCTCTCAACGTTTTTTGATGACAGTCCACACTAAGAGGGACACCCTGCCTCACAGCCCCATATGTGATGTGTGGACATTTGCACATGTGACAGGTTACAAAGGCTGTACATAAATAACACACTCTTACTGTACTGTTTTATGCTCTGATATTTTCTATTTCACTGGAAAAAAAAAACAACAGAAACAAAACACTGTCCTCTTCTATTTCACATAAAGCGTTGCTGGTCAGGACACATCCATTGGTTTGTGCTGTCCAGTTTGGGACTCTGGACAAGATCTCTAAAGCACTTGACGGTGATGGCTTGGTGACAAGAGGGCTGAATTTTTTTTTAATGATAATTTCTTGCTTCACTGTACAAGTATTGTATGTTCATTGTGGAATCACTGGAAAATACTATAAAAGCACAGTAAAGAAAATTCTATTAATAGTCTTTATTCCCACCATTTGATTAAGCCACTTTATCTTTGGTTCTACCGGTTCCTTTTAAGATTTTAATTTAGTGTATTTATATAGTTGTGAGCAAATTAAGATTATATTGAATCCATAGATTTTGATTTTGTGGATTCTTTAGCATTGCATGTATTTTCTCATCTCATCGAACTTCCTTTGCAAACATGCTCTCGAGTGACTTTATAGTACTCCACTGAATCAATGTTGTGTAATTTATTTAACAACTTATAATGAGGGGCACTGAAGGAACTACCAGCCTTTTCCATCTCCTACAGGGGTCAGCAAACTATAGCTGACCAGCCTATAAATAAAGTTTTATTGGAACACCACCACACCCATTCATGTTTGTATTATCTACAGCTGCTTTCTCACTACCATGGCAGAGCTGAGTAGTTGCAAGACAGACCTAGTGGTCTGAAAGGCCTAAAATATTTACTGTTTGGCACTTCACAGAAAAAGTTAGCTGTCCCTGGCCCAATAGACGATGCCACAAGGATTTTATTTATATTCACAACATTGGGCCATGTTTGTCTATTTCCTTCTCAAGGACATATATTAAATGCATTAAAATGTAATTTGGTAAAACCCTGAAGTTTGGCTTGCTTTGGTTCCCAGAATGAAATGTAAATGACTAGGTTAAAATGAAGAAAAAAGACATTTCTTTTTATTTAATAATGCTGTGGTTGGAGTGACCATATAATTTATTGCCTGAACCTATACATTTTTTTGGTACGACAGGGAACACCATTAATAATTATGCTGGGACAACAGCCTAATCTGGAGTGGGCATAGGTCCACAGGACATACCCTAGCCATGGAGAATGCATGGAATCTTGTAGAAATCATGCTTAAATTATGATTCTGGAGAGGGTGTGGGTCCTGGTCTTCCACTAACTGCTGGGTGACTTGAGACAAGTCATTGTGCATGTGTGGTCCTTCATGTTCTCCCATGCCAACTACCCCCAACACTCTTCTGCAAGTTACCAAAACCCAATTCAGACTAGGTTAAGATTTAGAAAGGCATGTGTTGGCTCACAGAAGCAAACCGCCTAGAGAGGGGAGTACGGCTGACCTCAGGGACCCAGAACCAGGGGTTCAAACCCTCTTGTTAAGTTACTTAACCTTTCTTCAGTCAGAAGGACAACAATAAAACCTGCTTATAGGATTGTTGTGAAGATAAAAGGAGTTCATATTTAGGAATTACACTAGTGCCTGGCACATAATATATGCTTAATAAACACAAGCTGTTGTGTTTGACTAATTCTGTTATTTTTATTTTGAGGAGTACTTTATAATGTTAGAATAAGACTCAAGTCCATAGAGTATTTTTAGTCTCTCAAGGACAAAGGAATAGAGGGCAAGAAAAAGCAAATATCAAAATCTGCTAGAGATAACGCAGATTTCAGAACTGTACTTCTGGATGGGATGCGAAGGATCGTTTAGGTCATGGGTCAGAAAACGCTCTCTTTAAAAGGCCAAGTAGGAAATATTTTAGGCTTTACAAGCCACATAGTCTTTCACAACTACTCAACTTTGCCATTGTAGCATGAATGCGGCCATAGACCATACATTCACGAATGGCATGTCTGCATTCTAATAAAACTTTATTTACACAAACGGGTGGCCAGATCATAGTTTGCCAGCTCTTGGTAGGGTGATTTAGATCAACCCATCCCTAGGTCTGGGCGAGTCACTATGGCTGCCAATAGTACTATTTCCAACTTTTAGTGATCCAGAATGACGCAGAGTGGCAGGATTGAAGTTCTTGACCTTGCTGTGGCTGGGAGGGGTTGGAGGAGAGGCAACTAATCTGGCCACTGAGTTGCGAGCAGAAATGATATGCTGCCTCCGGGCCTCAGCATTCAGCAGCCGATACAAGACCCTCCAAGAGCTCTTTCCGCAGATTGGGATGCGGGGTACCCCTTTACTGATGTGCCTGAGTGACTCCAGTGAACAGAGCCCCTAGCTGCTCTTCAGTGAATAGGATGAGAGAGAAACCAATTTTGATTGTATTAAAGCCCTTGAAATATTGGGGATGCTTATTACCATAGCACACCACAACCAGCCCGGACTTATTTAACGTCCTAGAGATAATGTCACATAGTACAGGAATTTGGCAGCAAGAGCCTTCCCCTTTCTCTCCTGTTTCCGTCTTTCTGGTTCAGTGACAAAGCGAGTAGGGAAGTCTCTATCTGGTGCACAGGTCTTTAACACCTTCTAATCCCTGCAAATATTTGTTTCATTTTATTTATTTATCTTTTTTGGTTTTCTAAGGTTTTACTTATTTATTTGACAGAGAGAGAGATCACAAGTAGGCAGAGAGGCAGGCAGAGAGAGGAGGAAGCAGGCTCCCTGCCGAGCAGAGAGTCCGATGCGGGGCTCGATGCCAAGACCCTGAGATCATGACCTGAGCCGAAGGCAGAAGCTTTAACCCACTGAGCCACCCAGGCGCCCCTTCATTTTATTTTATTTTAAAATGAGAGGAAAGCTGAGGTTTGGGGTCTTTGGCAAACCACAATATTTCGCTGGAACTAAGATTTGTTTTCTGTGTATTTTCTGTTTCTTTGTTTTCATTATTGACGGCCAGTGGCACTGATGTTCTCTTTATAGTAGTGATATAAAGTCTTCTTCCCAGACAACTTTATTTAAATAAAAACCATGAGTGATTTTATAGATATTATGTCTGAGGAAAAAGCTCAGTTTTACAAAAATGTAAGTCCATCTGAAGTTGATTTAAGGGAAATACTAGATGAAATAGTAGAGCAGTTGGTTTGAAGACATGGTAAAAAGCATACAGCGGTAGGGGGATGAGTCAAGTCTGGATACACAGCACCAGTTCAGTTTCTTCCTGGCACCAATGTGGAAGTGGGGGCTCAGAGCACGTGTTCTGCCTGGGGTGACCCAGCTTCCCCGTAGCAGGGCCAGGAGGCATCCCCGAATTTTGCAATTCAGAGGCCAGGCTGCCCTCCTACCCATGGCCCTGTCCCTGCCAGAATTGAAAGGAAAACTGATGAATGCTGGCAAGGCAGCCAGATCACCTGTACAGCAGGCCCCTCATCGGTGGCTTCACTTTCCCTGATTCCAGTTACCTCAGTCAGCCGTGTTCCGGAAGCAGAGGACCTTCTTCCTGACACACGGTGGGAAGGGCGGTAATGGCCTCACGCCATGTCCTAGGGCCTCGCTGTATGTCACCGTGAAGGCATTTTGTCATCTCTCATCACAAGAAGAACAGTGAGGACAGTACAGTAAGCTATCCTGAGAGAGAGAAAGAAACCACATTCACGTAACTTATAGTGTACTGTTATAATTCCTCTGCTTTTATCATTAATCATTGTTGTTCATCTCTTACTGCACCTGATTTAGAAATTAAATTTCATCATCGCCATGTACGTATTTTTAGAATAAACATAGTACGTATACGGTTCAGTACCGTCCGTGGTTTCGGGCATCTCCTGGGGGTCTTAGACCATATCCCTCTGCAGACGAGGAATGACTGCATTAGTTTCCTAAAGCTGCCATAAGGCACCATAAACTGGGTGGCTTAAAAGAATGTAAATTCATCATCTCACAGTTCTGGAGGCTAGAAGTCTGAAATCAAGACGTTGGCGAGGCTGGTTCCTTCTGGAGGCTCTCAGGGACAATCTGTGCCTCTCTCCTAGCTTCTGGGGGCTGCTGGCAGCCCGTGGCGTTCCAGCTCTGCCTTGGTCCTCCCACGACAGTCTCCCTGTGTGTCCGTACCCAAATTCCCCTCTTCTGATAAAGGCACCAGTCACTGCACTGGGGACCTACCCTAATCCAGTGGGACCTCATCTTAGCTCAGTTACATCTGCCAAAACCCCATCTCAGTAGGGTCACTTTCACAGACACCAGGAGTTAGGAGTTGAACGTATCCTTGGGGGGGACACAATTCAGCCCACAGCATCACCCTCCCCATGCTCCCTGCCTGAGCACCGAAAGGCTTGGGGCCGGGTGCTATGTTCTGTCCCTACAATGGCTGGGCTTTGCAAAAATTAAAACCACCCAAGCGAGAGAGGTCAGTCAAGGCGTCCGCTGTTCAGCTGGCTTGCATTAGTCTCAGTCTAAGACTGTGGCGGCAAAGGCAGCCCAGACCCCAGCAAGTTCGACAAGGAGAAGCTGCCGCCAGCAAAGGTCAGGGCTCACTCTTTACAGTATAAATATAACCACCTTCCCGGCCACCCCCCCGCCACAGCCACACAATATCTCTTTCAAAGATCTCAAAACACTGAAGCAGACCATACCAAATTGACTTTATTGTTTTAAAACCAGCCCCTTCTGTCCGCCACCACCCGTCACCCCCTCCCCAAGGGGAAAAAAATTCATACTAGATGTCTCTCCAGCGTGTGCCCCAGCTCTAAGGCAGCTCGGGACCCTCAGGCGGTGACTCGAATAGTACGTCCTCTGAGCCAACATTCGTTTGCCAAATAGTCACTGACCACCAGCCTCATCATGGCTCCCATGAGTCAGTGGCCACCGTAGCGACAGAGCTAGCCTGAAGGGCTTCCAGGGACCAGGCACCGGGCTGAGCACTTGGCCGGCATCCACTCCCTCGCTCCTCACTTTAGTGCTTGCGGCAAGTTCATTGCCACTGGACAGGTGAGAAGACTGAGGCTCTGAGGACCGAAGTCACAAGGCCGGGAAGTGACATAACCAGGATTAGGGCTGGAGGAAGGGGAGGCAAGCAAGGCATTCTTCCCATCTGCAAAATTCGCAGGGGGTTCCAGAAGCTCAGTACCAAGATAAATATGTAAAGGCCACACTGAAAAATAGTCAACGCCAGTGCAAAAAAGCCATCATGAGCAAAGTATCAAATAAAGACAGTTTGCTCGTGTTTGTTTTACCAGGTAGCATCAGCGTGTAGGGGAAACCATTGTTTCCAGCCACACATGGTCAGTCCCTGGGGGCCCTGCTCCTGCTGCGAGGTCTGGAAGCATGTGCAAACAGATCTGGCAACACAAGCCTTTATATGTAGTCATGCTTTTTGATTGTGGAGTGTTTAATCACTTTTTCCACTTGGTTCATGATCCGGGATGGTATTCTGATAAATGCATACAGGAATGTGTGTTTTGCTGGCTCAGCACTGACAGGCTCCTCCTCCAGGCAGCCTCCAGCAGAAGTGCCTGTCTTTAGGGGCGCCCGGCTGGCTCAGTCGGGGTTAATTGTCCGACTCTTGGTTTCGGCTCAGGTCATGATGTCAGAGTCGTGAGATCGAGCCCCGCCTCGGGCTCCGCCCTGGGTGTGGAACCTGAGATTCCCTCTTTCCCTCTCACTCTGCCCTCCCCTGTCCCCCCCCCCCCCCCCACTCTCTCTCTCTCTCTCTCTCTCTCTCTCTCTCTCTCTCTTGTTCTCTCTCCAAAAAAAGGGAAAAAAAAGTCCCTGTCTTTAACTCTTCCCTTCTGGTAGGTTCTACAACGTTGCACACACAATCGCATATAATCCTCATAATCAAGAGGGGGCATTCAGAACGTGGCCTCTGAACCCAGACCGCCTGGGTTCAAATCCCAGCCTGGCCATCTCATAGCTGCGTTATGGGCAATCATCTTTGCCTTTCCGGGCCTCAGTTTCCACCTTTGTGAGATTTGGATCTTAGGCGTCTCCGCCTCATCAGTAGTGCTGTTGTTGTAAGATCGTCGTAAGGACTGGATGAGCCGGAACGTGGAAGAGCAGAGCCTGGCACAGAGGTAGTTCCACGTGCTGGTGGGCATTATTATTACTCACGAGTGTTTTTACATTCATTTTTTGTGGCTGTTGTAGCAAATTGCCACGAAATTAGTGGCTTCAAACAGCACATATTTGCTATCTTGCAGTTCTAGAGATCAAAAGTTGTACTCACTGAGCTAAGCTCAAGGTGTCAGTAGAGCGGCGTTTCTTCTGGAAACCTTTTCCACCCCAGGGAGGAGCCCACGCTCTTGGGCTCGTGGCCCCTCCCCAGTGACGGTCAGGTCCTCGTCCTGCCACATCACTTTGATCTTCTGTGGTTCTCTCTCTCTCTGACCCTCTCTCCTGCCTCCCTCTTCCGCTGACACTGCACCCTCCCCCCATAATCCAGAATGCTCTCTCTGTCTAAAGGTTGGATGATTAGCAACCTTAATTTCATCTGCAAACTTAATTCTCTTTGTCATGCAACCGAATATTCCAGGGATGAGGGTGGGTATCTTTGGGGAATGGAGAGGTCCTGTTCTGCTCACCACACACACTCACTCACTTGTCAACCATTATTTATTCTCAGTCTCCACAGTGCACAAGTTTTGGGGTCCCAGCGATGACAGAACAGAGGAAAACTCCACACTTGCACAGCTTACAACCTAGCAGGGGGGACAGAGACAATAAGATTCTTTTCTTTTTTTTAAGTAAAATTCATAATGTTTTCCACAGTGATGGATTCTTGCAGGAAAAGAGCAGGGGAGGGGACTGCTACGAAGCAGATACAATTTAGGTAGTGGGGGGGGCGGTGGACAGGGGGCCGGGGCAGGGCTGGTCTTTCCTAGAAGATGAATTAGAGCAAAGACCACAAGGGAGGAAGGGAAGTCTGGGGAAGGGTGGAAGGAACAGCGCCCACGAAGGCGGCAGTGCTACCTGCAGGTCTGAGAAGCAGTGAAGGGGCCAGGTGGCTGGAGGGAGGTAATGGGGGATGGAGGGGAGAAGCAAAGCCAAGAACTGATGATGGGCCTGGGTCTGCTGTGAGGGCTGTGGCTTGACTCGAGTGAAGTGGGAAAGGCGGGAGGACGGACAGGATCCAGTTTGGGTTCTGCACAACTTTCCTGGGTCTGCCGTAACAAAGAGCCACCCACTGGGTGTGTCTTGCAGCTCTGGAGGCCGGAAGTCTGGAAGCAAGGTGCTCCCTCTGAAGACTCTGGGGAGAGCCCTTCCTTGCTCTTCTGGCTCCTGGGGGCTCCTTTCCTCCCCATGTCTCTGTGTCCTTTTCTGTCTTTTATAAGGACACTGTTATTAGATTTAAGGCTCAGTCTAATCCAGGGAGATCTCACCCTAATTCTTAACTTGATTACATCTGCAAAAACCCTCTTTCCACATGAGGTCCCATTCTGAGTTTCTGGGTAGATGTGAATAGGGGTGGGGGGCACAATTCAACCAACCACAAGTTCTAGCAAGGTCTGCAGCATGGAGAGTGCTCTGTAGGCAGATGCTGGACTCAGGGAGACCCATGGGAGGAGATGACTGTCGCAGTCCAGGAGAGAGGAGGGCCATGGCCCCTGTGAAGGGCAGGAGCTGGTGAGCAGCCCATTAGCGGCCCTGTCCTCACCCAGGCTGGGAGAGGCCTTCTGTGTCCCTAGGCAGGAGGGGCAAAGGTCAGCAAAGGGCCTCTTCTGTCCCCTGCCATGCGGGAAGGGATCTCATACTTAAAATGGGACAGATCAGCTGCTGCTTCTGCCACAGGAATGCTCCTGGGACAAATCCGCAGAGGCCAAGAGAAACCCTGAGGGTGTGTGTCTGTGTGTGTGTGTGTGTGTGTGTGTGTGTGTGTGTGTGTGTGTGTGTGTGTGTGTGTGGTGGTGGTGGTGGTAAAAAGCATATAACATAAAATCTATCATCTTAACCATTTTTAAGTGTACATTACAGTAGCATTAATTACACTCATATTTTTGTGCCACAGCTCTCCACAATGTTTTCATCCTGTAAACCTGAAACTCTATCCACTGACCATCTCATTCCCCCTCTCCCAGGCCCTGGCACCCCCCATTCTACTTCCTGTTTTCAAGAGCTTAACTACTTTAGATACCTCTTCTTTTTTAAGTTTTTTTAAGATTTTATTTATTTATTTGACAGAGAGAGACACAGCGAGAGAGGGAGCACAAGCAGGGGGAGTGGGAGAGGGAGAAGCAGGGTCCCCGCTGAGCAGGGAGCCCGATGTGGGGCTCGATCCCAGGACCCTGGGATCATGACCTGAGCCGAAGGCAGATGCTTAACTACTGAGCCACCCAGGCGCCCCACTTTAGATACCTCTTAAAACTCGAATCGGTCAGCATGTGCCTCCTGAGGGGTCTTTTTAAACAGGAGAATAGACACTTCCAGAGATAGGAGGGCAGATGTAGACAAGAGCTGTGTAGCAGTGAGTTTCAAACATTTGGACCTAGACCAAGCGTGGGGTAACTATGACCCAGTCTGTCTACCGCCTGTTTTTGTCCAGCTCAGGAGCTAAGAATGGTTTCTACACATTCAGACAGAGGAATAAATCAAAAGAAGAATAATATTTCATGACACCGAAAAATGATATGAGGTTCAAAATTTCAGTGTCCACAAATAAAGTTTTATCGGTACACAGCCACTTCCATTCAGTTCCATAGAGCCCGTGGCTGCTTTCACACTGCAGGGGCAAAGTTGAATATTTGCAACACAGACCATATGGCCAAAGCAGGAAATATTTACTGTCTGGCCCTTTACAGAAAATGTTTGCCTGTCCCGTGATCTGGACCCGCAGGAAGAAATACAGTTCTTTGTTAACACGAGGCAGGCGCTCGTGCATGGGCATGGCTACCTGGGCGTTCCTCGGAGATGTTGCAGGTTCGGTTCCAGACCGCTGCAATAAAGCAAATACCTCAATAAATCAAGTCAGATGAATTTCTGGATTTCCCAGTAAATGTAAAAGTTATGTTTATGCTATACTTTCACCTATTAAGTGTGTAATAGCATTATGTTTAAAACAACAATATCATACCTTAATTTCAAAATATTTTATTACGAAAAAATGCTAAGCACCATGTGAGCTTTCAGCACGCTGTAATCCCTTTGCTGGTGGCGAGTCCTGCCTCAATGCTCATGGCTGCTGACTGACCAGGGTTTCTGTCCAAATTCAATGCTGTTACCACTGTGTTGAACTGTCTCTAGAAAAGAAAGTGTTGGGGGCGCCTGGGTGGCTCTGGGTTAAAGCCTCTGCCTTCAGCTCAGGTCATGATCTCAGGGTCCTGGGATCGAGGCCCGAATTGGGCTCCCTACTCGGCAAGGAGCCTGCTTCCTCCTCTCTCTCTGCCTACCTCTCAGCCTACTTGTGATCTCTCTCTCTTTGTCAAGTAAGTAAGTAAAATCTTAAAAAAGAAAGAAAGAAAGCGTCTGGGAGACAGGAGGAGGGGAGGGAGACCCAGTGGCTTGTCACCGAATAGCACAAACCCTCGGGGCGTCCCCAGGTGTGTGTTCAGAGCTGCAGGGGCACCGAAAGCACCCTACAGGGCTCCTGCAGGTAACCAGCTTAAACCGCCCCCTGCAGGGAAGTTGGATAAGCAGCAGGTGGAGACCCCTGAGGCAGGACCAGGAGCTCAGTTGACACCCCTGACCCCCCTTGGGGGGGGGGTCACAATTCTGTACACAAATCCACTTTTGATTCTCCAGTATTTAAAGGACCCTGATCCTCAGGAAACCCAGAAACATAGGCAACTCTAACCTTCCACAAAAATCCCCCTCCCTAGAGCCTTTCTTTTCAGGATGTATTAAGTTTGTGGAATGGTTAACATAGGCATATAGTACCGTCTGCCTCCTGGCCCGGTCCCACTGCCAACCACATCGTGTCCCCAGAAGCAACCCCTGTCACCGGTGTCTTGGGTGTCCTTCCAGAGATTGTCTGTGCATATCTACGCATATTTGTACGGTGGAAACTTTTTCTACAAATGGTAAAAACCCAACCGTAAGCCAACCAGAACTCAGTTCTTGAGTAGCTAGCTGCCGGCAGCCCGCTGGTCTGATCTCTCCATCACCAAGGCCTACTGTCAGGTTCTGGATTTTGTCAGAACTGGACCAGTCGAGGAAGCCACTGGCGAATTTCCTTGCTGGCCTCCGTGGGAAGGTGTGCAGGGATCAGTCAGTGGAATCTGCTGTGCCCGCGGGAGGGGACATATGGGTGGGTGACACAGATTTTCTCCCTTGGTCTAGAAGGTGTTTCCCAAACTTCAGGCACTCAAACATCTTATTCATGATTTTGTCACATCTAAATACCACCTGTACTGTTACTTGATTTTTAAAAAAATTTACAGGCTTCTTTTGCCTTAAAATAAATCCATTTTAAAAGGCACATTTATAGCACTACCTTTGGAGGAAAGCCACCATTGTTTGCCAAAAATGGAAGGAGTTGGTAAAAATAAAGTCACCAAAAATAAAACAGTATTATTAAATTCTAGCCAAGGCTCTGGACCTGATGCCTGCCTGTGCTCTCTTTGCTAAAAAGAGAGATTAGTGACTGTTAATAGATTTTCTCCTTGACCTAATAATAATTAGTATTTGTTTAATTCTGTGCTTCAGGCACTACCTCATTAAATGCTCACAATTACTGTATAATATAGAAATTATATCATGCCTATTTTACAGAGGAGGAAACAGGCACAAAGAGGGCCAATAACATGGTCAAGGTCATTCAGCTAATGAATCGTGAAACCAGGATTTGGACCCAAGCAGTCTAGCTCCAGAGTCCAAGCTCTTTACTTCTGATCTAGGCTACCTGAGAGATACATTAAAAGAGAATTAAAGGGACACCTGGGTGGCTCAGTCGGTTGAGTGTCTGCCTTTTGCTCAGGTGATGATCCCAGGGTCCCGGGGGGGATCGAGTCCCACACTGGGCTCCTTGCTCAGCAGGAAGCCTGCTTTTCCCTCTGTCTGCCGCTCCCCCTGCTTGCACTGTCTCTCTGACAAACAAATAAAATAATGAAAAAAAATTTTTTAATAAAAAAAGTAAAAGAGAATTGAAAAGAAAGTCATCTAAAATTATCTTTGTCTCACTTCTGGGGGTTTCTGTCATACTCTGGGACCCCTGAGCCAGCAGAAGAAGCAAAACTAGAAGCAGACATAAGACCTAAGTCTGGGTTCTAATCCTGTCTCTCACAAATTTATATATGACTCTGGTCTTTCAGTCACTGATCCTCAATCTCCTCCTCTGTATAGAAGTTGGCCTATATTTAAGGTTCTGGTTAGCAAGAACCATCCCTTATTCCTTAGGACCCCTGATGTCTGGCCCACATTATCAGAGTGCATTCAGCCGCAGGCAGCAGAGAACTCAGTGTTCCAACTTTCCTCTTTCATCCTGATTCTTGTCACCTCATAGTCATGACATAGCTGCTTTATCTCCAGCCCTTACCTTCACGTTCCAGGTAGGCAGAAGAAGGGAGAATCAAGAAGGAATAATGCTATGACTAGGAAAGCTAAAGTTTTCAGATTTCGTTTTATGGATTGTATTTGTGTCCTGTGGCTACTCTTGGCTGCAGGGAAGACTAGAGAAATGACGATTTTTACCTGGGTGCTTTGCTATTCCAAATCTCCTCTCTTTCTCTCACTCTCACTCTCTCTTCTAAGTAGGCTCCACACCCAGTGTGGAGCCCAATGTGGGTCTTGAACTCACAACCTTGAGATCAGGACCTGAGCTGAGCTAAGAGTCAGCCATTTAGCGGACTGAGCCACCCAGGCACTCCAGTTTCTCTTAACAAGAATGGGGAGGAAATGGGTATTGCATAGGCAACCATCAGGCAACTAGAAATGCTTGAAGAAGGAGAGGAAGGAGGGAAGGAGGAGCGAGCTTATCCCGCAGACCCTACCAGCTCTCTAGGACTGTGATCAAAGAATGTTCGTCATCCCCTCTTATGGAGATCAGTGCCCAAGAGCATGAATATTATATTTTTCCATAAAAGGGCTTTTCTGTGAACTCCTACATGTCGAGGCCACTTTTGTTTTTACTGGCAACCTTATTCCAGGGGAATGAAAGTTCACCACGGTGCAGATGTATATTTCAGTACGACGGGAGGCACAGGCAGGGAACCCATGGAAAGGGAACTCTGGAAAAGGGGAAGGCAAATGTTCCGCCTAGGAAGGTCACGTACAAGTCTCGGGAAGAATGAGTGTGTCAGGTGCCTTCCAGCTACAGCCAAAGATAGGACGTGGCCTTGAAGCCAGTGTTACTTGTTCCCAGCTGCCACGGCCATGTGCGTGGACCACATTTTTTTCACATGGCCGGCCAGCACCCTTCTTACAGTGCTGCGCTCACAAAGCAGCACTTCTTTCATTTATGACCTGGCCCGACATAGCACTTTCCCATCTCTTTCTAACTGGGTGGCCTTGGACAAGTTTCTTCATCTCTCTGTTCCACGGCTCTCTCTGTTTACTAAGCTGATGAGGATACACACTTCACTGAATTTTGAGAGTTAATGTCTATAGGAAGCTCACACTTACTTTCCTGGTACATAATAAGCTCTCAGTTAATGTTACAGTGTCATCATGATTGTCATCTTTGTCCTACATGAGTGGGTCAATGGAAGTTGACACCTGCCCTATCAGTGTGGGGCAGTTCTTGAGTGATCATCTCATTTTTGCAATGGGCCAGAGGGATAATTCAATGTGAGGGGGGGTTTTGGGATTCCAGGGAAGTTGTCCAGATACCAAACTGTGTGTTTGGAGAGAAAGGTGTTCATGGGGCTTGTTGGAGGAGACAGAGCTGGGTGCTGTGTGTGAGCGTAGCTCTTTCCGCCAGGGCTTGGCCTGTGGTTTTATACAACTCTGGGGGGCACTCTTCACATCGGAGGCATCATGGACTTATGTAGGCACCAGGATCATTGTCAACAGATGGCACTAAAGTGTCTTGAGAATGTGAAGGGCCTTCTTCAAAGGGGGCTGCTTTCCATATGGTCATGTCCACACTTCTGTGAGCCACAGACCCTCATGAACACTCTTACATTCATTCAGCCAGTCAACAAATGTTCGTTGACATCTACTCTGTCCTGGACATGGTTCCAAGCACTCGAGATGCATCGGGGAAAAAAGAGACCAAAAAAAAAATTTTTTTGTGATGGGAAAGATAGACAAAACCAAGATAAGTAATAGAATGAATAAGAAGTGCCTCGTGTGGAAGGGTGATAGATGCTGTCTATAGAAGAAGAACAAAATGGAGTGGTCAGGGGGACCCGAGGTGTGACCGTGGGAACCAGTCGCGCCATTCCATTGTGACAGTCGGGCCAGGTCTCACCAGGAAGGCACAGCTGAGCACTTGGTTCATTCACCCATTGAATATTTATAGAAGTTGGTTATGTCAGCTCTTTCACCCTTTCACTCAGCAAACATGTATTGAGGGCATGCTATGCACCAGACCCCATGCCAGCCATGTAACTAACATTCTCCCATTTCATCTCATGAAAATCCTGTGAGGGAAGTACTGACATTTCTTCCACTTTGTAAATGAACAGATAGAGTCCCAGAGAGGGAGCATGACCTGCCCAAAGTCACATGACCAGGGAGTGGAAGAGCCAGGTCTGAGAAGCTTCCTAGCACTTCAGTGTACTAAACAGATAATCTCGCTAACTAAGCCATTGCAGTTGTGGTCATGGCTGTGAAGGAAGAGTACAGGGAGTTTTGAGGAACTCTAACTGGACTTGGAGAAAGACAGAGAAAAATAACAGCCCCTGCCTATGAATTGGCCACCGCTGTGTAACAGACCACCCCCAAGACTTAGTGGCTTACAGTAGCCACAGTGCACTCTTTTCTCAAAATTTCTTGTGTTGGCTGGGCTCAGCAGGGTGGTTTTTCTGCCCTTCCTGGTGATGCTCACACAGTTGCATTCAGCTGAGATGTCCAGGAAGGGTGTACTCACTCATCTGGCACTTGGAGCTATAGGCTGGGGTGCCTTCATTCTCCTCCATGTGCCTCTCTACCTCCAGTGTCTTGCCAGCTTCCTTACAACATGGCGACTGGGTGCCAAGAAAATGAAGGTGGAAACCGCTAGCTCTCTAAAGGCCTGGACTTGGAAGTTCCAGAACAACATTCTGCCATAGGTGAATATGTGATCAGTAGGTCACAAGGTCAGGCCACATGCAAGGAGAAGGGAAAGAGGCCCCATCACCAGATAAGAGGAATGGCGTCTGCATACAGGGATCAGAGGAATTCTTGGCAGCCCTGTTTAAAGGCAACCTACCACATTCGGTCTTAAACATTGATTGCTGAGTGGCCGGAAGACAGTGTTCCTGTGGATCTGTCATTGGAAGGAACTCTTGCTTGGACCGCCCTGCCCTTTGCCTCAACTTCTTTACCTAGACATCTACATAAGCAGTGGAATTGCTGAAAAACCAAAAGAGCTTTGCTTTTCTCATGGAATTGGCAGGGCCCTGTCTTGGATAGTTTTACTTGGCATCCATGGTGAATGAGGGTTTGGGGATAGTGTCCAGGTACGTGTTCAGCTGCTTTAACAGTGGTTCAATGGGATTGCAGTTTATTTCTCTCTGGCGTGACGTGAACAGCTCTGCAGAGTTAGGAAGCTCAGCAGCCCGCATCCCTTTCGGTGTTCACGGTGCCTAAGGTTGCTGCCCTTACCCAGGTGACCTAGGATGGCTCACACCAAGCGTAAGCCAGCCAGAGGGAAGGGGGAGGAGGTGGAAGGCAAATACCACCCTCCCTTTAAGGGTGCAACCCAGATATGGCACCCCACACATCTCCTCATGTAACATTGGCCAGATCTCAGACACTTGGCCAACCTAGCTGCAAGGGAAGTTGGGAGATACAGTATTTATTCGGAATGCCCATTGGCCCAGCTAAAACTTGCGTGATTTGTTACAATGAGAGAGAAGGAAGAACAGGGGCGAACAGGGGTGCGTGGGTGGCTCAGTCAGCTAAGCATCTGCTTTTGGCTCAGGTCATGATCTCAGGGTCCTGGGATCGAGCCCTGCATCGGGCTCAGTGGTGGGGAGTCTGTTTCTCTCTCTGCCTCTGCCCCTCCCCCATGTGTGTTCTCTCACTCTCTCTCAAATAAATAAGTAAAATCTTGTAAGAAAATGAAGGCAAGCACAAACACTGGGGGTAGGCATTGGCTCGGCCGCCCGTGGCTGTCATAGGAAGCAGCATGCAGATGAGTTGGCCATGAGCTGCCCACCAGAATTGCCAGCCCTTTCTGGGTATAAATGTCCAGTGTGTGGGCTTGGACGGAGGGCTTGTGTTAGGGGTGGATTGGATCCAAGGCCTCCCAGCCAAGTGCAGAGTAAGTGCTGAGCTGCCTTTTCTGGACCAGTCCTTCATCTGCTCAGAACGTGGTATTAAGTGGCTACAACCGCAACTGGCCCGGCGCAGAGCCAGCTCTGGGCTCGGTTTGTCACTCTAAAATGCGCCACCACTTAAGGGCTGACTGTTAAGGTGAGTTCAGGAGTTCAGCAGCTTGGGATGCTCCCAGGGCAGGTTCCAGCAGGTCTGAGCTGCGTCCGGGAGAAATGGATGCGGCACAGGCTCCTGTTGGAGCTGGCTTGCCAGTCACCAGCTGTGCAACCTTAAGCATACTACTTAACTTCTCTGAGCTTCAGATCCCTTATTTTTAAGAGGTCAGGATTGGGGTTGGTGTCTGTCTCCTCCAGCTTACTGTGAAGACAAAACTAAAATAAACTGGGGCAACTTGTTCGCTTTCTGAAGTTTATTGTGAGTGTCCAACAAGATGATTTTTCTCTTTTCAGAGTTAAATGCTATATTTGATTTTCTTGAATATCCATTTAGACTGTAAGATCCTTAAAGGCAGGGACCATGTCCTAGTCCCCATTGTGTCCTCAGTGAGTAACTATAAAGCACACACTCATGAATGAGTGAAGAATAAGTGAATGATACAAGGCTCCTGGGCAAAGGGCAGCAAACACTAGTGTCCACAGTAACAGGGCAAGTCACACAGCGAGGAACATGGGCTGAGCCAAAGAAAAATTGGGTGACTCCTGCTGTATTTTTCTCTGTCTTTCTTTTGTTAGAGACACGGGTACTGTGTCAGTGTCCTATTGGTACCATAGCAAATTGCCACAGACTTAGTGGCTTCAACAACAAAATTCATTATCTTCTAGTATTGGAGGTCTGGATTCTAAACTCAAGGTGTCGGCAGGGCTGTGTTCCTTCTGGAGGTTCTAGGGAGGAAGCTGTCTCGTCAAGGCGGCCCACATCCCTTGGACCACGAACCCTTCCTCCATCTCCAAAGCCCATCACTGCAACCTCTGCTTGCACGGCCACATCTCCTCTGACACTGACCCGCCCATCTCCCTCCACCTTTGTGGTCATATAGGGCTCACTTGGATAATCCAGGATCATCACCCCATCTCAAGATCCTTAACTTAATTGTCTCTATAAAATCTCGTTGGCCATGTAAAGTAACATGCGGGTTCTAGGGCTTCAGATTATTGGGGGCCGTTATTCAGCCAACCACAGAGATACAGAAGCATTTTTTTAACTAAGATATCAGAACAAAGATGATGGATTTTTTCTCTGTGTGGCACAGACAATAGGGAGGGGAGGGGAGTGTGGTCACATGGAGAACACATGTCCCCTAAAAGGGACAGCCACTACTCACTTTCAGTGTATGATTGTAGGTGAGAAAGTAAGCCCAATTTTCCAGAGCATCCCTCAATTTTTTGTTCAAATAGAAGCCCCAGATCTGGATTCTTATGTGAAATTATTATATTTTATCTTTTTTTTTAAGATTTTATTTATTTATCTGAGAGAACGTGTACACCAGCAGGGGGAGGAGCAGGAGAGGGACAGGCAGACTCCAAGCTGAGTGCAGAGCCCAGCACAGGACTCGATCCCATGACCCTGAGATCATGACCTGAGCCAAAACTAGGAGTCAGATGCTTTAACCAACCGAGCCACCCAGGTGCCCCAGGAACTCCAAATTTTACCAGTTTTTAAAATGTTATGCCCAGGGATACCTGGGTGGCTGAGTCGGTTAAGCGACTGCCTCTAGCTCAGGTCATGATTCCAGGGACCTGGGATTGAGTCCGGCATCAGACTCTCTGCTCAGTGGGGAGCCTGCTTCTCCCTCTGCCACTCCCCCTGCTTGTGCTCGCTCTCTCTCTCTCAAATAAAGAAATAAAATCTTTTTTAAAAAATAAAATAAAATATTATGTAGCAGTTCCCTGCAGATATTATGAATTGCACTAGGTTGGGATGCTGCTGGAGGATTCTGAATTACTATATGCGTTTCACCCCATTCTTTCCCAGCAAAAGAGAAATAATGGAAGTGAGAGTAATAAGAATAATGACACTATTGATGGATGGCATCGGTCCTGACATTGCTGAGGACCAGATGCATTTTGAACATGTATGTATTAACTCATGTGATTCTCACAGTGACCTTGTGAGGTTCATGCTATTTTTTTTAAAGATTTTATTTTTTTATTTGACACAGAGAAAGATTACAAGTAGGCAGAGAGGCAGGCAGAGAGAGAGGAGGAAGCAGGCTCCCGGCTGAGCAGAGAGCCCGATGCGGGCCTCGATCCCAGGACCCTGAGATCAAGACCTGAGCCGAAGGCAGAGGCTTTAACCCACTGAGCCACCCAGGTGCCCGGTTCATGCTATTTTAATACCCATATTACAGATGGAGAGAGTAAGGCGCAGAGAGGTTAAGTAACTTACATGAGGTCGCGTAGCCAGTAGGTAGCAGACTTAAACTCTGTCCATCAGAATCTGTTATTCTTTTTTTAAAACTCTTTAGGGGCACCTGGCTGGCTCAGGAGAGCATATGACTGTTGATCTCAGGGTTGTGAGTTTGAACCCCACATTGGGCAAGGGATCACTTAAAAATAAAATCTTTAAAAATAAGTAAAACTGTCTATTTTGAAATAAGTTTAGACTTACAGAAAAGTTGCCAAGATAGTACAGAGGGTTCCCAGCTTCCCCTCCAACTTACAAAATCTCAGTGCAGTGGTCAAAACCAGGAAAACTGACAGTAGCTCTCTGCTCTAACTGAACAGCAGACTTATCCGAAGACCACCGATCTTTCCACAAACATCCATTTTCTGTTCCCAGGGTCCAACCCAGGACCTCACGTTGCGTTTAGTGGTTGTGTGTCTTCTGTGACAATCCCTCCATCTTTCATGACCTTGACTCCTTGTTGAACCCTCGTCGGGCATTTTGTCAAATGTCCCTGGTGACCTAAGTCTGTCTGGTGTTTTGTCATCATTCAATTGAGGTTGTGCATTTGGGGCTGGGAGAGCACACAGCCAATGTCGTACCCCCTGCAATGTCGTGCATCTTATCAGGGGCTACGTGGTGTTCGTCTGCCTTATTACTGGCCATGTTGACCTTGATCAGCAGAGTCCCCGATCTGTAACCCCTTGGTTGAAATGCTCTCCTCACGTAGCAAGAGGGGAAAAGATAAAAACACAAAATGTTCCACAGGCCACGTCGGCAGGGCCTCATCTATCCCTTGGGCTGACCTCAGCCATAGAATGTGCTCTGGAAATGTGAGCACCCCACCGAGTTTGAAGTCAGGCTCAAAAGCACCCACTGGTGATGGTGGGAGTGGAAGGGCAACACCCAAATTCTGGGCTTTTAGAAATACTTTCAGCTACAGAGATTGGAAGAGCTGGCCAGAGAAGGGGAAATAAATCCAGCAGAGATGAAAGCCGAGGTCCGCAGCTGCTGGGTCCATCAAATCTTTAAAAGCAACGTGAGGTTTTAGGGCAAGGAGTGAATTATAGCCGTTAGGACCAAGGACAAGATGGCTTTGATCTGAACGTGGGAGATATCTTAAGGGAAGCTGTGGCCTTTGCGTGCGTCATTCCCACATCCTCCCGGGGTACTTTAGATGGACCGCTTGGAATTTACAGGTCTGCGGAAAACGCCTCACTGCTAATGGTAAACACTTGGAACGGGCAGCTTGGTGAGTAGAGGAGCGGAGCTGACATTCAGAGGGAATGAGCCCACTGCCCCTGCAAAGGTACCTGAGAATAATGTACAGTTTTACGAGGCTCTTTGCCCATCAGTCGGACAGATGGAGGATTTGTATCTTATGAGGCACTCGAGGATTGCCGTGGGAGGTCATTTCGGTGAGCACTTGACCTCTCTATTTGAAAAAAGTATCAATTTGGAGAAGGTTGTCTTTACTGCTAGGAAACTTTAGACTGGAGGCCATACCGTGGCTTTTTAGGGCCACCCTGTCACAGACCAGATGTTGGCCTCTGCTAGGCCCAGGGCGGAGCCCCACCTGCAGCCGACCTCCCCTCGTTGCTGAGCCCTGGCCGGCGGGGAGCTGGGCAAGTGTGTCCCGCGAGGCTCCGCGCTGCAGTGTGGCCAAGGTGAGGGCGGCTGGCCTCACGAAGCACAACCAAACAGCCCGGCGGGCAGCCTTCTACCGCCGGGGAATCAGACCCCCGTGCAGCCGGGCCAGCATTCGGGGTGCACTGGGAGGGAACAGGGGAGGAAAGGCATTTTCCGCTAGGCTAAGTCAAACACCCGCTGAAACTATTAATAAACCTTCCGGTGGGGTGGGAATTCACCAGCAAAAAGGAAGCGGGAGAACACTGAGGTGAAAAACAACTGACCCCAGAGTCAGAGAGCCCCAGGTTCGAATCCCAGCTGTGCCACTTACAGTCTCAGAGTTGTAAGCTGCAAGTTGCTTAACCTCTGTAAGCTTCAATCTTTTCACATCTTGCAAATCTTTGCTCAAATACAGAGCCTTCTGTGACCACCCACCAGTACTAGAGTTTCCTAGGTCCCACCAATTTTACATGTTTATTCCCTTTCAGCCCCTTCTCACTAGGACGTCAGCTCCACGAAGCCAGTGTTTACCTTATCTGGTCCATGACTCTGTCCTTAGTGCTTAGGACAGGCTGGCACATAGTAGGTGCTCAGTAAACATTGGCAGAATGATTGATAAGGGACCACAAGAGAGCCGACTTGGCTCTGTTCTCCTTGTCGGGTGGGGGATAAACTAGGATAACAGGGCAAGGGCTTAGCAGAGTTCTTGACACATTATGTGTCAGAAAACGATTATCTAGGTCAGTTCATTTGCTCTTTTAATTCATTCATTCAATATATAGTTATTCAATGTCTGTTAGATGCCAGCTCCTGTTCTAGAAGCTGGAAATGGTGCCAAAAACAAGACAGACATTCTTTTTGTTTGTTTTTCTCAAAAATTATTTTCAGAGAGCTGCCCATGCTGCCTACTTTTCTAGAAACCAGGCACAAAGCAGTAAACAGAGACAAAGTCCCAGCTCACGTGAGCTTACGTCCTAGTGAGAATGAGATGAACAGTAAATGTGTTTCTAAATACGTAAGGTGGTTTCAGGGGTGTGAATTCCAGCAAAAGGAAACAGTCACACCAGAGTGATGTGTAAGGTGCAGCCGGAGTGGAGGGAGGCTGGGGAGTGGGCCTGCACTGGAGTGGCCGGGAACGGTCACAGCTGAGCAAAGAGCTGGCTGACAAGGAACAGCCAGCTGTGGGAGGGGCAGGGCTTCCAGCTCTGGTCCCCAGTCTGACCGCATCAGCATCACCTGGGAGAGTGTTAGAAATTCAGTTCTCACCAGAACCTGCAGAATCTGCTTTCTAACGGGATCCCCAGGGAGTTGTAGGCACATTAGCGTTAGAGACTTGCTGGCCTATGTGTGGGTATTGCAGGCAGAGGGACAAGTAAACACACATGTCCTAAAATGATGTCCTGGCCAGGCAGCTGGAAGGAGGCAAGGGTGGGGGCGGGAGTGGGGGTGGCAGTGTTGATTTGCCAGGCCTGCTGTAACTGAAACACCACAAACTAGGTGGTTGAAAATGACAGGGACATATGCTCTTATAGTTCTGGAAGTCTAAAGCCCAAACTTCAGGCTTCCTCCTGGAGCCCCGGCGGGGAGAATCTGTTTACTGCCTCTCTCCCAGCTCCCAGTGGTTGCCGGCAGTCCTGGGCTTAGAGGCCCATCACTGCCTGCAACTTGACCTGGCGCTCTTCCCTCTGCGTCCAGACTTTCCTCTTTGTATGAGACTCTGGTCCCTGGATGAGGCCCTACTGGGATCCAGTAGGACCTCATCTTAAATTGATGCCGTCTGCATAGACCCTATTTCCAAATCAGTCACATTCAAAGGTACTGGGGTGAGGACTTGAATATATCTTTTGAGGGGACATAGATCAACCCATAATAGGGCCGAAAGATGGGGCTCAGTGAGGTCAGAGAAGAGGCAAGTCACAGCAGACCTACGGACCCCGTGAAGGGAAGCCAAGGACGCTGTGACTGATGTGGAAAAGAGCTCTGGAGGCTGTGAGGATGGTGGATGGAGCCAGGGTCGGAGCAGATGCAGGAAAATCAGTGAGGGACTGAGGCGGTCCCCAGGCAAAGAAATGGTAGAGGTGTGGAGGTGAAGAAAGAGGGACAGAATTACAGGGTTTTCAGGGACCCTGTTCACAGAAATTGGTGACAGTATTTAGATGGCACCAAGGGTGATGATTCAGTCATCCATCTGTTCTCCCATCAGGCTTCTTTTTTTTTTTTTTTTTGGTACATCTGGGCAGTGAAAACTGGGTGTGTTGTCTCTTTGGGGAGAAGGACAATCATGGAAATGCCTGGTGCTCTCCTGGTGGCCACATGGCCGTAGCCCTCCAGCCTCTTGACCACATGAGACCTGGCAGTGTCCTCTCCTGTGGGTCTGCTTAGTTGAGATGCTCACCCCTGAAGCAGTCTTTGTCGTCAGGGGAATTATGACCCACTGATTGGTCCAGCTACGTCACGTACTCCAGCCCTACCAATTTTCCATCAGGGCAGTGTAAGGTACATCTAACCTCAGTGCCTTCCCTGGGCACTAGATCAGTGAAAATCTCTCTCCATCCCGTGCAACCTGTCTCAGAAGCCCAATCTTTATGGGCTACCACTCCTGACAGTCCCTCTAGAGGAGATCCTTGGCAGTAAGAACAGTGCACTTGGTCTTGGGATCCACTGTGACCCTCTGATCTGTTTCCGCCACACTGAGTGAAGTCATACAGTCGATCCTTCCCTGTGTTGTATCAGATCATGTCACTCTTCTGCTGAAAATGCTCCACGTGAGGCTGCCCACTGTAGTCAGAACTAATGCCAGTGCTTCGCTGTGACCTCCCTGCAACCAAGCCCTGCGTGATTCAACCCCCGCAGACCTCTCTGACCTCATGATACATACCACACCTTCATCTCTCCCTTTTATGCACACTGGCCTTCTTTGCATTCCTCACACCTCGGGGCCTTTTTATTTTACTCTTGCCCCCAACCTAAAGTGCTCTTTCCCCAGATCTTCTCTGTGGCTAGCTCCTTCCTTCCATTTAGTTTCTGCTTGATTGCCACCTCGTCTAGGAAGCTCTTCAGCTCTGTCAATCCTCTGCATAACTGCCGTGCGCAAATAGCAACGTTTAGTCTGGAGTATGCTCACGATTGCCACTTGCCTTTTCCCAGCTGGCGCCACGTGTTGGCTCTCTTTACGGCCCCTCGCATGTGAATCCACACATGGTCACCTCTCCTCAACAGCACTGGGGCCCTTCTTGGCCCTTCTCCCCATCTCTGCCCCGACATCACTCCTGCTCGTGTGGCAGAGATGCAGTGACAGGCAGCCTATCTGAAACGGCATTCTCAGGAATGCGGATTGTTTTATTGCCAGTTAAATATGCTTTACGCTACCTGTGAATGAGGCCATTGTGACATTTAGCAACTGATTTGATTAAACACAGATGTGGGCTGGACTCCACGTGCAGCCAAGATGCAGGGAGACAGGCTCTGGGTACATATTTGGATTTTTTTTTTTAAGGTGGCAAAATAGACTAGATGACTCAGTGCCAGCAAAATGGGTATAGATGCCTCGCTCCCTGGCGTGTGGACTGTGCATCCCTGTTGGTCTTAGAACTCAAAGCTCAATCTGGATCTCCCCAAATCCTTTGTTTTCATCTGAAATCTTCTGTTTGGCCCTACCCAAATTGTTGTTGTGTTTTTTTAACCTTCCTCTGATGTTTTTGGTCCCAGAAATATTAAAAAAAAATGGCGGATCAATGAAATACTAGCTAACATGGTTGACATCTTGATGGTGATTATTAACACACAAAGAATAATAATCCCAGCCACCATGTACAGAACATTTACTCTGTGTGGGCTCTCCCTTTTATATGCTGTATCTTATGGAATCCTCATAATAAACCAAATAAATAAACTGTTTAGTTCCATTTTACAGATGGGGAAACTGAGTCTTAGCACTTTCAACCATTGTCCATAGTTACCAGGGCAAATAACCAATAATACATGGATTCTCTATTGTCTTCCATACCTTCTAGGCCCTAAGATCCAAGAAGACAGGACCTAGCTCCTTCCCAAAATAGAAATTGTAGCACACACTAGGCAGTCAGCAAATATTTATTGAACAAAAGGGTGACTGCCTGGATGAACATAGGGGGTAAAGGGCAAGGCCAGAACTCTCCAGGTCAAGGCAGGGCTTGGCCTTCACCACTAGGTATTCTGGGCAAAGAAAAGAAACAGAGCCATGAACCTGGGGAGATCTGGGATTTGTCCCTTTGTGGACAAATGGGCCACAGATGGGGTACTTGACTGGGTAGGTTTCACTTCTGTCTGCCTACTTGTGGCTTTTCTATTTTACACATTATGGGGCCATAACTTTTTATATCAGCCCCCGGCTACACACCCGGGTCTTTTCACTTGCTGCCCTCATGTGTTTTCAGCAGTTTTGAACCCCGGCATCAATAAGACTTCATTAAGATGAGCGAGTACTTGTTTTCGAGTTCACTGTGGACCCGGGACAATAGGGCCCTTGGCTGTGGGGAAAGAAATCGTAGGGTGGATTCCAAAGCAAGTAACATCGATGAGGGGCCGCTTTTCACTGGGATTGTCCGCGAGGCTTTCTTTGCGCTGCTGGGGGTGACACGGCAAGCCTGTGCTGACAGGGACATTGCGTTGGCTGGAGAACCGAGGCAGGCAGTGACCTGTGCTGTTTCCCACAGCTGCTGGGAAGGCAGGGCCGCACGCTGGCTGGGCGCCGCGCTTTGGGGTCAGGCCGACCTGGGCTTGAACCCTGCTCTGCCACTTCCCACTAGGACCGACTTCCTAGGGTTGTGGTCGAGATGAAGCAAGATACTGCTTGTACAATGACTAGCCCTGGGGAAGGAAATGCTCAGTAAATGGAGGCCATTCTTATTATTTTATTATTATTCATCTAAGTGCTAATGCCAGTAACTAAGGTTTCCAAGGGCTTGGGTTCAGTTAAAGCTGAGCTTGGCCCAAGAACATGAGGGGAGGTTTTCATGGAGACTGTCACCATCTCCTTGGAAAGCAGAGGGAATCCAGAAGGCAACAAGCCCAAGAAGGATGTGCAGAGTCACTGGTAATCAGAGAAACGTGAATTAAAGACAAGACAGATATCATGTTAGTCCTATTAGGATAGCAACACTTAGCTGTTGCTGGAGATGCAGGGATGGGGGACCATCAGCACTGCTGGGGGGTGGGGGGCAGTGGGCGGGGTGCGCACCTGCAGCCAGGAGCGCTCGCCCAGCCCTTAGGGAGACCGGGTCTTAGGACTTTGGGACCCAGCTGTCCCACTTCTGGGGACACATTCCAAGGAGACTGACACCCAGGCCCGCAGGGGATGGTCCAAGGATGTTTGTGCTGAGGTGGGCAGAGATGGAGGTGCCCCGGGCACTGTCCCAGAGGAGGAGCAGGAGATACCAAGAATGCACACACTGGCGGGCAGAACAGTTGCCAGGACAACAGGAACAGTGCCTCTGGCAATGGGGACAGAGCCCAAGGACTTGGTGCCGGGCAAAAAAACAGAGAAACCGTATGGAATGTAATGAAACGGAACAAACAGGACGTATCCACAGCAACATCGATGGGTCTTAAGAACTTCCTGATGAGTGAAAAAAACAAGAAATCACAGGAAACGCAATACACAGAATTCACAAAGTTCTGTACCTGTCCACAGAGCACTGAGCACACTTTTGCAGGAACACAGAGACAATGGGATACGCCTCGGCCACGCTAGAATTACTGCCTATGACATGACAGGGAGTGAAAGGAAACAAATTTTTTGAAAAGAGAGGTCTTGGGTGCACTAGTGAGGAAAATGTGCCATGAACTTGAATTCACTTGACAGTTAGCACCCGGGATTTTGCGGGATGACAAAAGGGGGTGTGCTGCTGTCTGTGACTGTCCACACAGGCTCCCTGACCTTGGTGGAGGCCCAGTTCCAGGGACATAAAAAATCCCTCTGTGTCTTGTATAGAAAGTAGAAGTCTCGATCTGTAAGCTCAGGGGGGTAAAAAGTGGATCTGACTTTATCTTCAGCCTTTCAGCATGATTTCTACTTGGAGCTACCATTCCCCTGGGCCGGTGGGAAAGTTTCACTGTAGTTGTTCAAGGCTTTCTCCACATTCTCCGGAATTTTGGCCATGGTTCTGGCATCTTACCCCAGGCCAGTGTGCTACAGTGTCCAGGACTCATCATCCTCCCTCACTGAGACCCAGGCTGCTGCCGACTTGTCCACCCTCTCGGTCCATGAGGCTCCTTCTGGTCTGGAGCTCTTCATCACCATGTCTTTGCCACACTGTGGGCACAGGAATGTTTCACTGTTCTCTCCTCCTAGACCAGAGGTCACAAACTGGAAACCCACAGGCCACATCCCCTGCAAATATGTTTTTGTTTGTTTGGGTTTTATTTTTTTTTGTCCCAACTAATTTATATTTGTTGCCTACATATAAACATTGGGAAACTTCATATATAAATCCAGGTTTTTCACTTCTTTGGAAAAATCAGATGCCCTGGCTACATTAGATCACACTTCTAGAACAGAGGTCAGTTGGAGCCGTGCAGCACTGTATCAGTCAGGAATGCTTTGGGCTGCTAGTAACAAAAAGCCCAACTAATGTTGCCTTAACCCATAAGAACATTTATTGTGCATTTAGCAAGAAGTCTGACCCTTAGATTGGTTTGGCAGCTCATTTTTATCTTCAAGGACCAGGTTCTTTTTATCCGTCCACTCCTTCAACCTCAACGTGTAGGCCTTTTGCTTTTATGTTCGCAGCCTCATGTCCCAAGATGGCTGCTGTAACTCCTGACATTACATCTTTACATAATCCAGGGGAGGACCTGGCAGGGGAACAAAAGGAAAGTCTTTCCCAGAAGCCCCTTGGCTGGAACTAGATTACATGGTCCCAGGACTGCAAGGGAAACTGGGAAAGCAAAGAAAGTAACTGTCAAGGAGAAAGGAACTGGGAATGCCTGTGGGGAGCCAAACAGTGTCTGCCACAAGCTGCTACCCCCTTAAATAAAACTGTGCATCCTAAGGGTGCCTGGCTGGCTCAGTCGGTGTAACATATGACTCTTGGTCTTAGTGTTATAAAGTTCGAGCCCCATGTCATATGTAGAGATAGGTTATAAATAAAATTTTTAAAAACAAACAAACAAACAAAAACCTTCATATTCCAGTTTGCCACAATCTTCACTATCCCCTATTGTTTCCCAACACTGATGCTGTGTGTCAGTTGCCATTTACCATTGTGGCTGCACCAGCTCCTTCCCTCACCTCCCTCTCCTGTTGGGCCTGGAAGGTTTTGAGGGCTGCCTGTGTCAGACTCGGTGCACACAGCCCCTTTCCATGAAGGGGAGGCTTGCTGCTTTCTCAGCACCTATGTGTGGGTACAGAGAATCCCCTCCCTGGAGACTCCCTGCTTATTCTCTTTTTCTTTCTCTGCCCACCCCCTTGTCTTCCCTCTTGCCCTACCCCATTTCTCTAGCCAGAAGAATCTCCCATCCGCCCAGAGAATACTTCCTTTGGATGTCTTAAGCCATTTTGCCTACATCTATCTAATTCTTAGTTGGCCCACCAACTGGGGCCAGTCCACAAACTCACTGGCCTATGATAACATAAGTACAGAACTGAGGGTAAGAGAGAGAAACTTTCCCAGCAGTTAAAGACTAAATTCTGCCCCGACCACCAGGCACACAATCCCTGGTGCATCTCAGCACAGGAGGCAGGGCTGTTGGAGGGTGTGGTACCTCACTGCGAATTATATACAGCATGAGTTGCATGCTGGTTAAGCAACCATGTCTTTGTTCAACACTGCCCCTTCCCTGACAGTTCAAGAAGCATTAGCCTGCACCTCAAATCCTCCCAGACTCCAGGGCTTGAACTTCAGAACATGAGAGCTGGGATAACTCATTTCTGCTCATCCTTCTGCCCCCCGTGCATCCCAGCTCAGGACCCAGGACCCTGATGGGACTGAGAGGAGAAGCGCCAGTTGCCCCGACATGCTTGCCTTCCTCCCCTCATCCCAGAACGGCTTGCCACCTCTCCCTCATGATTGTGTGGTGAGGAATAGCAGGTGGAGGAGGGAAGAGTGAAGCCAGATCGTCCCCTCAGAGCACCGTGGGAGTGCTTTCTCGGCAGGGAAGTTGGGGAGAAGTGTCCAGAAAGTGCACACCTCTCAGCACGTTCCCTAGTATCTCTCCATTCAACATCCCCGTATCAATACGATTCCCAGTTGTCTCGTCTGCCATGTAAAACCCCACTGGCACATTGGGCACCAGCTTCGAGAGGAATTCTCCAGAATCTGGGTGGACGCTGCTGCTTTTGCACAGTTGCTTCCCAGGTGGGTCCGACAGGAGGGCTCCGCAGGGAGGGCTCAGCATTGTGGGCCATGGCATACCAGTGTAGTCAGCACGTTCGCTTCCCAGTTTACATGGAGTGCGTCCCCCGGGGCCCTGGCCCTCCTGCCTGCAGTAATAGAGGGAATGGATCTTTGTGCACAGACAGCGGTTGAAAGATCCCAAATGCCACCTGTGTTGTATGGGGCCCCTGTGCGTGAGACCTGCTCTGTGATCTCGAAAAGTGGCCCAGTGTTGCCAGGGGGAGCCAGACCCAACTTGTCCCCCCCTCCCCATTCCGAAGAGCCTTCTGCAGGGAATCTCACAGCCTGGTTAGATGAACCCGTGATACTTCCAACAAAGGGGAAGGAGAAAATGGGAAGGGAACTTGAGGTTGGTGTCGAAGCGGTTGGGACAGGCACAGTTCCCTGAACGCGGGGGGAGCACAAGGAATCCCAAAGATACAGATAAGGATCATCCAGGAGTGTGGCAGAGGGGAGGGTCCTGAACTCTCTGGGCGTCCCCATACCCCTCCTTTGCTATTTCCTGGGAGACCGGCTGTGGGATGGTGCTGGGAGGCAGTGGAAGCAGCAGCTTTGTTTTACTTTCAATGGAGATCGAATTCACGTAACAGTAACCATTTTAGAGTGCACAGTTCAGTGGCATTTAGTGCCTTCAGTGTTGTGCAAACACCACCTCTATCCAGTTCCAAGATATTCTTATCACCCCAAAAGGAAACCCCGTCACCCATGAAACTGTCACTCCCAACTCAGCCCTGCCCCCAGCTCCCAGCAGCCATGAGTCTACTTCCGTCTCTGTGATTGCTCTGTTCTGGACCTCTCATATAAATGCAAACCAGACAGTATGTGCTCTTTGACATCTAACTTTTTCCACTTAACAATGTTTCTGACGTTCATCCACGCTGTAGCGGGCATCGGGACCCCATTCCTTTTTACAGCTGAATAATGTTCCATCGGCTGCCTGTGCCACAGTCCATGTATCCATTCCCCAGCCGATGGATGCTGGGCATGGTCTGCCTATTGGCTATTGTGAATAGTGCTGCAGGAATATTTGTGTATAGCCTTTTGTCTGAATATCTGTTTTCAACTCTTTGGGGTGTGTACCTGGGAGGGGGGTTGCTGGGTCATATGTAATTCTGTGTGTACCTTTGTGAGGCATCAGCAAACCCCCTTCTGCAGCGGCTGCACATCCTACACTCCTACCCGCAGTGCACAAGCTTTCCAGTTTCTCTACATCCTTGCCAGCACTTGTTATTTTCCATTTTGTGTGGGGGGGGGCAGTTCATGGCCAACCTAGTAGATGTGTAAGAGTAGATATCCAGCAGCTCAGACGCTGTTGGACAAACTAGGGAACTTTCCAACACCAAGTTTCTGTAAACTACGTAACGCTGTCTACCTTGGAGGGTGGACAACCGTATTGAACGAGTCATGTGCATAACAACGTGCAATGCGGGCGGTGTCTTTCCTTGGTGCCAAGGCCCACCTCCAGGGGCTGGATCACCCAGGACTTCACATGTTCACTGTGGTGAAGGATCAGGGGTTTTTCCTTCATTTAGTATAAAATACAATAAAAATAAATCTCTAGAACTTGCATTCTCACTGGGGGCAATAGCACCCAAAGGGAGCAAAACATGGTTCTCAGAGCAGGGGCAAAAACACCTTACTCTTTTTGTGTGAAGCACAAATATACCTAAATACCTAAGCAGATATGTAATTATCTATAATATTAGAATTTTGCAGGAGAAACTGTAAGTAGAAGAAAAATATCAAAAAATATAGGACAGTCATGAAAAAGAAAAGATGGAGAAATGATGAAATTTTTTAAAAGACACACCGATTACAAGTCCCAATTTTTTAGTATCAGGTTCGGCAGACAAGAGACATCCCTACATGCCATCTCCCTATTTCTACGCTCATCGAGAACAGTTTGTGGGCAGGTCCCAGCCCACATTCCACAGCTCAGTAATGCTGTGTAATGCATTACTGCGTTTGGATCTGGAATCATCTTAACTCTTCATGTATCTATCCACTTGATTGTGTTCTGTTTCCTCCAAGAATGTAACCATCAACCCCTCAAGGCCAGATCCACAACAGTGCCTGACATGGTGGTACATTTCACTAGGAAATGTATTGTTGAATAAGTGGATGAATATCCACTTGAAAATTGTTTCCCTGAGATGGTATATGCAAATGTGGCAGGGGTCCAAGCTCTTATATCTTGACGCTCAGCCATGTGATCCCAGATGGCCCTATTTCATAGGGAAAGGGAGGCCCCACCCCTGCCCTGTAAGGGCATACTCGGGAAATTGCACACATTAACTTATTGCCCTTCCCTTGACTTGTCATCAGACGGCCACACCTGCCACAGGGGGAGCTGGGAAAAGTAGTGCTTATTCTAACTAGGCACGTGCCCAGCTTAAAAGCAGAGACGCTATTGACATGAGACAGAAGGGGTGAATGGATATTGGGGGCCCAGCAGGACCTGCACCATCACCTTAGGAAAGCACATTTTCCTCACCTCACCCTTGCCTTCCCTCGTCCTCCCGTGGGCACCCCACCAGCCAGATGGAAGAAAGAAGTCGGTGTTTAACGTTCCAGCTCAAGATGGTCCATTTGGAAAACCCTCCCAAGACCACATATTGTGGCACAAGATTTCTGGGGCCACGTGCCCCTGTCCTCCCGGGTCCTCAGGCATGGGATGGCTGTCTCCCTGCAGGGGCTCTGGGACTGCCCTCTGCACACTGCGGTTTGTTTGTGGTTGTAGACAAACAAGAGGCTGTTTGGGAGAAATAATACCAAGGGGCCAGACTGTGGCCTGTTTGTTCTCAAACCTGCTCAAAGTTGTCATTCAGAAGGTTGACACAAAAGAAAAGAGAAATCAGAACAGAAAACACTGCAGCCAAGGATCTTCCTAGGGCAGTCAGTGTGTTTCTAAGCTTTAGCAGGTAGGGTCACCATGGTAACTGTGACCCCCAAAAATGATTTGAATGAAATAGGCTGGCCTAGACCTTCTGTGGACCTATCTGTATAGGCCACTGAGGGCAGAATGGTATCTCAGCATGCCACGCTATTGTGGACAAATTCTGTCAGTTCTGGTCCTTGGACAAGGTGTCATGGACACGCCCAGGTGGGGCCATGTTCCTGGTCCTTCCTCTCTTCACCTGGCTGGCTCCAACTCATCCTCCAGAGATTAGTGTAGATGTCACTTCTTCCAGGAAGTCTTCCCTGGCTCCACCTCTCCCCAGCAGGCATTAGAGAACTCATCCCGGTGCCCAGCACAGAATCCTTCTCACCCCTGCGTATGGGTAGAGTTTATTTTGTAGATTTGACTTTGGAGCCATTTCAATATTTTAGGTAATTACAAAACACATTTGAAAACTCCTTAAATGTGATAGCAAACTTGTATAGACCTAACTGCATATTGAGTTGGTTGGCATAACCATACAGAAGGAGACTTAATTTACCCTTATTTTTACTTTTTACTTTTTTCTTTCTCTCTCCTGATGTTCCAAGAGTCCTTTTTAAAATTGCCTGCCTGTTTCAAGAACTTCCTGTACTCATCTTTTTCAGAGTATGTCTGCTGTGACAGATTTTTCTTAGTTTTCCTTCACTTGAGAATGTCTTGATTTTCCCTTTATTCCTGAAGGATATTTTCTCTGGATGTAGGATTCTGGGTTGAAAAATGTGTCACTTCCTTCTGGTCAACAGAAATCAACAAACTTGTTCTAAAGTTGTTATGTAAATGCTAAGTATATACATAGAAGCCAAAATAATCTTGAAAAAGAAGAATAAGAGGAGAACTTATGTTACCTGATTTCAGAACTTACTATAAAGCTACAGTAATCAGGTCAGGATGGAATTGGTATTGGCTGGATACGTGGGTAGAACAGAGTCCAGAAATAAACCCTCACATTAATTGTCAATTAATTTTTGGCAAAGGTGCCAACTAGTTCAGTGAGGGAAAGGATGAACAACTGGATATCCATATGCAAAAGATTCATTTAGATCCTTACCTCACACCACACACACAAAATTAACTTACATTAGATCATAGAGCTAAAACTGTAAAATTTCTGGAAGAAAACATAGGAAAGAATCTGACCTTGGGTTAATCAGTGAAAGCAAAATCCATAAGGAGGGTATTGATTTAAAAAAAAATGCTCTGCTCTTCGAAAGACACCATAAAGAAAATGAAAGGACAAGCTACAGACTTGGAGGTAATATTTGCACATCGTGTATCTGTAAAGGACTTGTGTCCAGAGTATACAAGAAATTCTTACAACTAAATTTTAAGAGGACATACCTAACTTTTTTTTCAATGGGCAAAAGATTTGAATAGATCTTCATCTAAAAAGATACATGAATGGCTGATAAGCACATGAAAAGGTGCCTGACATGGTTAATCATTGGACAAACACTACCTTAAACCACACAGAAATACCACTGCATACCTACTAGAATGGCTATGATCAAAAAGACTGAAAATACCAAGTACTGAAGAAACCGAAAGTCTCATCCACTGCTAGTAGGTTTGTGAAATGGTACAGCCACTTAGAAGACACTTTGACCATGTCTTTAAAAAATAAAACATTCTCAACAAAAAAAGGAGAACATACTCTTGGCCCATGTTTCCACAATCTTACTCCCTTGGATCTGCCCAAAGGGAATGAAAACATATATCCACCCAAGGACTCATATGCAAATGTTCAGAGCCTCTTTATCTGGCATAGCCCTAACTTGGATGTGGTACATCCCCACACTCAGTATGATTCGGCAATGAGAAGGAATGAAATCCTGAGCCACATTACGACATGGGTGGGCTTCTGCAGCCCCATGCAGAGGGAAGGCTGGTATCGTCTGATCCCACTTCTGTGAAATTTCTAGAAAAGGCAAAACTCTAGATTCAGCAGTGGGTCAGCCGCCTGATGCTGGGGATGGGAGCAGGGGTTGACTGCAGAGGGGCACAAGGGAACTTTGGGGGTGATGGAAATGTTCTAAAACTGTACTGTGGTAACAGGTGCACAATTATACCGATTTACTTTAAAAATCATCCAACTGACCCCAGTGGAGGAATTTTATAGTATATAAGTTATAACCCCCAAAAGAACAGTTTATAAAGCAGCAGCAATAGCAGCCTAGAGAGGTGTTGAAAATTCAAGTCAGACTGCCCGGTTCCCTCCCCAGCAGCTGTCACCCACTCTCTGTGCTGCCTTGGGCTCGTCACTTAACTTTTCTGGGCCTCCGTTGGTCCAGGAAGAGCTCAGAATGGCGCCCAACACATACAAGTTCACCATGGCTCTTCCTGCAGCTATCGTCTTCCCTTTCTGGGCTCCTGCCTCATTGGCCTTGCCTCTCTTTCTTTCATCTGCCAAGTGAATCCTTGCTTAGGATCTGTGTGCTCGGCGTTCGTGAACACTCCTCTCCCAGGCTATGTCCATCGCTGGCATGTGTCCACTCCATTGTCACCTCAGAGAGGCCTTGCCTGACCACTCTGTCTTCCGTGACATCCCGTTCACCACTCACTCACTCATTCATTCAGTAAATCGCATTTTCTAGTATTAATAGTAGAAGTATCATTTTTATTCCCATTTTATAGATGGGACAACTGAGGCTCAGAGGGCAAAAGTCCTTTTGTGCATTTATTCAGTTTACCACCGTTCAGTTTATTCATTTACCACCTTGCACCCCTTAGAATGTCTGCTGTCAAAAAAATAAAAGGAAGGGAGGGAGGGATGGAAGGAAGGGAGGAAATGATCACAAGGATGTGCAGAATTTCGATCCCTGTGCACTGTTCGTGGGAATGTAAAATGATGGAACACTATAGACAACAGTAGGTGGTTCCTCAAAAAATTAAAAATCAAATTATCATATCCAGTAATTCTACTTCTGGGTATCTACCCAAAGGAATTGAAAGCAGAGTCTAAAAAAGGCATTTGTACCCTCCGTGTTCATAGCAGCATTATTCATGATAGCCAAAAAATGGAAGCAATCCAAGTGTCCACCGACAGGTGAATGGATAAACAAAATGTGGTATATGGTCCTAACTATGGGGTGCCTGGGTGGCTCAGTCAGTTAAGTGTCTGCCTTCAGCTCAGGTCATGATCCCAGGGTCCTGGGATTGAGCCCCGCATCAGGCTCCCTGCTCAGCGGGGAGCCTGCTTCCTCCTCTCTCTCTGCCTGCCTCTCTGCCTACTTGTGATCTCTCTCTCTGTCAAATAAATAAATAAAATCTTTTTTTTTAAATGGGGTATATGGTACAATGAAATGTTTTTCTGGCACCTGCCACAACATGAACAAACCTTGAAGATGTGATGCTAAATGAAATGAGCCAGTCACGAAAGGACAAATACTGTGTGATTCCACTTACATGCGGCTCCTAGAATAGTGACATCCGTAGAGAAGGTAGATTGGTGGGGGCGAGGGGCAGAGAGAGGGGAGGAATAGGGAGTATTATTTAATGGGGACACAGTTTTGCAAGATGAAAAGAATTCTGGGTGTGGATGGTGGTGAAGGTCACACAACAACACAAATAGACCAAATGCCACTCAACTGTATGGTTAGAAATAGTTAAAACAGTTAGTTTTATGTCATGTACACTTACCATAATTTTTTTAAAGATTTCATTTATTTGTTTGAGAGAGAGAGAATGTACAAGAAAGAGCAAAAGTGGGGCGGAGGGACAGAGCGAGAGAGAGGAGCAGACTTACTGCTGAGCAGGGAGTCCGATGCAGGGCTCCATCCCAGGACCCTAGGATCATGACCTGAGCCAAAGGCAGACACTTAAACGACTGAGCCACCCAGGCACCACAACTTCCCACAACTGTTAAATAAATATTTTTAAACATAATTATTGAGAACCAGAATCTTCACTGCATGCACAATCTCATTTCTTGCTCACCACAATCCTTTGATGGAGGAGTTACTTCTTTTAATTCATTATTTGACGCAACTGAGCATCGGAGAGATTTGGTAACTTACCAGGGTCACAGGTTCCATGCCAGCTTGTCAGTCCTCCAAGACCCACCTGTCTGCTGCATCTTTATCCTCCACGTCTCTCTCTGACTGTAAGAAACCTCATCTGTATCTATTCCTTTTTCCTCCTTTCTGCAGGCACAGCGGGGATCTACCAAGGAGCAAATGGCCTGACCAATGCAGCTGGATTCGGAAGTGTGCACCAGGTAGACGTCACTCCTCACTACTTGTATTCCCTTTCCTTAAATAGCCCCCTTAAAATGAGGGCACCCCAAGAGTCCACTCCCACCCACGACCCCCACCAGAAATGCAGTCTCTTATTCCCTGGATATAGTAATCACAGGAGTCAGATCATGAAAAAAAAAAAAACCATCAGAAAGATACAGGGTAAAGATAGAGAAATTGGAATTACTAGTGTGTTTCCAAGATGACACAGGCGATATTATATGTTACGTTTTGACCTGAGCCTGAGATGCCTGTGACTATTAAATCTAGCGTGTATGAATACAAATGCTTGTGTTCTCTTGACCTTCTGAAGCATGAGACTCCATCGTCTTTACTTCTGCATTCCAGGGCCAAGTGCCCAGCACACAGTTGGGGTTTTATAGAGCTTGTTAAATCACACCAGGTCAACCCTGTAAGGGTGAACACTGGCCAATAGTTTGATTGTCTTCATTTCCACTTAATAAATTAAGAATGAGAGTGGGAACTCGGTCCTATTTGTGCATCTCTTCTATTAAGTCTAAAATTATTTCAAAATAAAACTATTTCAAAACAGTTATTTCAAAACATACTTTCAGGCTGGCATTAAAACAAACTGCCACAGAGTAGGTGGGCTTAATAGAATATTTAACATTTAAATGGGAGGAATGCACTATTTCTTCTTCAGTGAGCTAAAGAATCTAAATGATTGAAACCTTGGAAGATTGGGAGATGATTTCTCTATTTCTGTATTATTCCCAGTATACTGTGTGCATGGATAAAATACTCGTAAATACAACAGTCCTTTTCAAGGTGTGGTTCTTCTGGGTGTCTGCCCATTTCACCAAGAGGAGCTTGTCAAAAACAGAGATTCCCTAAATGACACCTCCAGAAATTCTAATTCTATAGGGCTGGGGTGGGGTCCAGGAAGCTGAATTTCCCGTGAGTTTTCACGGGGTTGAGAAGCGTTGGTTTATGGTGATGGTGGGGCAGAATATTTGAAACAACAACTATTGTGGGAGATTTGGACTATCTGGCTGGTTTAAACAAAGCTTGATCTAAAGGGGATTGGCATTCTTTGATTTGATCTCTGACTTCCTCATAGAAGATTCTGAATCCCTAATGCTGTATAAGTGCTGCTGTATTTGTACCCCTCGTGAACTTAAAACGTCACCTAGTCTCCTGGGTATGTGTGTATGCGGTCCTTATAACTCATTCATTGGTTCATTGATCTAGCTAGTATTTATGGAGTTCCCCTCTGTGCCCAGCACTCTTCCAGGTGCTAGGGATATAAGAGCAATCAAGGCAGACACTGACAGAGCCACACCGACATCCCTCAGGGTGCACCTGCTCACTTCTGCATCCCTGGGCTCAAGGGGATTCCCTAGGACCAGAGCACAGGGCAGGAGGGGAGTGCCAGAGGATGAAGACCACTGAGAGCAGCTCTCAAAAAAAGCCTGGCTGGAGTTGGTGGATGAACATCCCCGCCCCCTTGCCCCCGGGAGAGATCATCCTGAGGGTGTTTTATACCAGGGGACTTCCCTTCAGTCCCCACTTAAAAGCCCCCAGATTGGCTACTTTTCTTGATTCCCTTTCCTGTCGCACTTCCCCCATCCCCCAACTGGTGTCTCTTTCACCTCCCAGATACTTGCACTTGTCTCCTTGTCTCGGGGTCTGCATCTGGGTCAAGTCCCTGCCCTCATGGAGCTTTTATTCTAGTGGGAGATCTGGAGACAGACACAGGAGACCCACCCTGTGAGGCCCCTCACCACTGTCAGCCTGTGGCCGGGCGGACAGAAGGCCCATGCTCAGATGGGCTTCCTCACTCAACGCCTTGTGTGTTTCCCTTCCTAGGACTATCCTTCCTATCCCGGCTTCCCCCAGAGCCAGTATTCCCAGTATTACAGCTCGTCCTACAGCCCACCTTACGTCCCGGCCAGCACCATCTGCCCTTCTCCCCTCTCCACATCCACCTACGTCCTCCAGGAGGCATCTCACAGCGCCCCCAACCAGAGTTCTGAGTTGCTTGGCGGTAAGTATAGTCGCTGTCTCGTGGTTATTGGTGGCTGTGATCTGAGCTCTTATAGGAAGGATGGACTGGACATGGGTCCCAGTTGTAATGAACCAGACATCCGAGAGCTAAATCCAGCCCTTGGATATATTTTGTTGGCCTTCCTCTGTGTGTGTGTGTGTGTGTGTGTGTGTGTGTGTGTGTGTGTGTGTGTGTCTTTAATTGTACCCATGTTTAAAATTTTTACCTAAAAATTCTCATTTCTACTTTCCCTTGAAAGTAGATCTGGTCTTCTCTCGAAAGCAAATCTGGACCTGGTCCCTTAGGTCTCCCTTCCTAAGTGACGACCCTTGGCTGGCTGAGTAATGTCTGCCCCATTCAGACAGAGCACACATGATTTCACATCTGGCCAATGTACTTCAAGTTCATTACCCGCCTGGCCCATGCGGGCACTGGAGTTGGTGAGCCCTAGTCCTCAAGGAAGGGAAACTAATATTTGTTGCCCATCTGTGATGTGCCAAGCACATATCTGTGTGCTCTTCTCATTTCACTTATTTCTTTTTTTTTTTTAAAGATTTTATTTATTTATTTCACAGAGGGAGAGAGATCACAAGGAGGCAGAGAGGCAGGCAGAGAGAGAGGGGGAAGCAGGCTCCCCGCCGAGCAGGGAGCCCGATGCGGGCCTCGATCCCAGGACCCTGAGATCATGACCTGAGCCGAAAGCAGAGGCTCCAACCCACTGAGCCACCCAGGCGCCCTCATTTCACTTATTTCTGTATTGATTCAACAAATATTTATAAGGCACCTGCTGATTTCCAGGCACTCCTTAGTTTAGAAAATAAAATATAGTGCAACATAGACTTGATTTTTGCAGACAGGAATCAAATAATCACATAAATAGAGAATTAGAAACTATGATAAGGAAAGTCACAATCCTTACAAAAACTGGCTTTTAGGTACCCCCTCTTTTCCAGATAAGAACAATGAAGATCAGAGATAAGTAACTTGCTAGTAACTGGTGGAACTGGGATTTGAAACCATGCTGGTTGGGCTCCATAATCAGTGCTCCTGGATATTCAGTAGCCACACACAGCTGAGATTATGTTATCGAAAACCCATTTCAGAACAAAAGGGCAGGGGCATCAAACCTTGGTTCTCTCATCGAGAATTCTAGAATCTTTTTTTTAAAGATTTTATTTATTTATTTATTTGAGAGAGAGAGTGAGAGCATGAGAGAAGAGAAGGTCAGAGGGAGAAGCAGACTCCCCATGGACCTGGTAGCCCGATGTGGGACTCAATCCCAGGACTCGGGGATCATGACCTGAGCCGAAGGCAGTCGCTTAACCAACTGAGCCACCCAGGCACCTGAAAATTCTAGAATCTTTTAAAAAATCCTCGCATGTATATGTTTTCAATAGCCCAACAGCTTCAGAAATCCCTTTTATTGGTGCGCCTTGGTGGCTCAGTCAGCTAAGTGTCTGCCTTTGACCCAGGTCATGATCCCAGGGTCCTGGGATCAAACCCTGCATGGGACTCCCTGCTCAGTGGGGAGTCTGCTTCTCCCTCTCCCTCTGCCACCCCCTGCTTGTGCACACATGTGTACCTTCTCTCTCTCTCAAATAAATAGATAAAATCTTTTTCTAAAAAAGGAATCCCTTTTATTGGTCAAGACTTTAGACTTCAAAAGGTAGAAGATGCAATTCAAACTAGTTTAAGCAAAAAAACAAATTTTTTTAAGATTGATTTATTCATTTTAGAGAGCGGACACACAAGCAGGGGAAGGGTTGAGGGAGAGAGAATCTCAAGCAGACTCCCCGCTGAGTGAGGGGGCTGACACAGTGCTCAATCTCACCACCCTTGAGATCATGACCTGGGGCAAAACCAAGAGTCACTCAACCAACTGAGCCACCCAGGCGCCCCCCAAAAAAGAATTTTTAAATGTACATCATCAAGATATATAGGGATTCAAGGCTGGGTCCAGGGGTTCAGATAATAATTTTGGGCCCCAGTCTCTTTATTCTTCTGCTTTTCATTTTACTGGGTTCATTTCACTCTCAAGCAGCTTCTCCCATTATGGTGGCAATGATGGACCCCAGCTGCTCTGGGATTCAGTCCTGCCTGCTTATGTACCCCTCAGAGAGAGAGCTCCTCCTTAACAGCCGCTGCAGAGGTCACAGGCACGCTTAGGTCACATACCTATTCTCACACCAGTCTCTGTGGTAGTGGATAGAATGCTGAGATGGGGCAGCAGACCTGGATCTCATGCCCACAGCAGGAGCTAGAGTTGGGTCATCCCCACCCAGACCACGTGGATGGACTGAGGGAGAGGTGGTTTCCAAAAGACACCCAAAGCACACTACCCAGGGGAAGACAAAAGAGACACTGGGTGGGCCAAATTAACAGGTATCCACAACCCATGGAACTCACCTAGATTAGGAGCAACATGTGCCAGCGTCCATGTCCTGACCCCCAGGTGATGTGCATCCCTGTGCAACTAACTCACCAGCCTTTGGATTCATTCATTACTTCCAGAGATCTGCTATGTACAGATTTTCTCTTTTATGTGATGGTTTAGACTTATTATCATTAAATGGCATGACAGCGATAAATTAGAATGCCCAAATGGAAAGTAGATATCATTGCATTTTGTTCTCTTTCCTTTTCAGTGGGTTTTTCAGAACCCACTGATATTCTGGGGCGTGTAGAAGCTAAGCTAACATGACAATGTGTGGCCATTCCTTCAACAAATACTGGTTGATGGTTAGGAAAAAAACAATAGTGGAGACTAACTTCTTTTGTTCCTGAGGTTGTTGGCACATCACTGGGCACAAGTTAATTATCCGTGGTTTGGTGACAAATGGAGACAACATGGCCAGGCAATTTTTTTTTTAAAGATTTTATTTATTTATTTATTTGACAGAGAGAGAGAGAGAGAGAGATCACAAGTAGGCAGAGAGGCAGGCAGAGAGAGAGAGAGGAGGAAGCAGGCTCCCTGACAAGCAGAGAGCCCGATGCGGGCCTCGATCCCAGGACCCTGAGATCATGACCTGAGCCGAAGGCAGAGGCTTTAACCCACTGAGCCACCCAGGCGCCCTGGCCAGGCAATTTTAAGTCAGTTTTGTTTAAGCAGGCTTCACATCCAGAGTGGAGCCCAGTGCAGGGATTGAACTCATGACCCTGAGATCAAGAGTCAGACGCTTAACCCACTGAGCCATGCAGGCGCCCCTTTTAAGTCAATTTTTAAGGAAGTTTGGGGCTTTAGTATTGATTTCCGTCATTGTGATTTCATCACAGTATTTAATGAATGCATAATCCCTAGGTAACAGCTTCCAAATTGCTTTCTTTGAAGGGTATGAAATTTAACAAACTTTTCTTTGTCATAGTACTAAATTATCTTTGACCATCCTCGTTTTCAGAGTGTGGCCACTCCAGTTGGCTTCAGAGAGGAGATATAAACAGGAAATCCTTAAGTAGATGCCACTATCTATGTATAATTTTGAACTGGATTCCAAAGACTTACTTCCCAAGAATTTGGGGCATGTGGAAAAGTTATCTTTGTTCCCCATCAGGAGCAAACATGAAGGTTCATTGTATCTCTTTGAAACTTCTCTTTATTATTTCCCCCTGTTCTTCATTTATCCTTTGGTCTAAGGTTCAACAATAAGTGGTTGAGATGGTTTTTACTGTGTGTCTAACAAGCTCACATAAAATCTAATGACATAAATAGTTGTCAGCTGTAACTGAGGTCTCTTGCCTCTTTTCCCCAGTGTCTGTTATAAACGAAGGGCACATAAGCAAGCATGTGTGCACATGTGTGCACACGCACACACACACACACATGCACGCACTCTCTTAAAATTTCCCATAAAAACTCCACTTTTGAAATTATCCAGGATCTCCTTGAGTGGTTGGTTCCAAATTCCAGAGCCTCAAGAGGTTTATTTATTACCGATAGATCATATTCACTCTCTGCACTGCCTGGATACAGTATCCTGATGCTCTTCTCCACCCCGGCCCCCAGCCCAGCCTGCATTGATATGCATTAACAATTATATGAAGTCCCAACAATTTACAGATGATTGCAGGGCAGTTTGCTGAGGTAGAGGGCAAAATCTGAACATATGATGTTACTCAAGAGAATAAACAAATTAGTAGTGGTTGCTTAAGGGCTCTTTTCAAACTTTTCAGTATGATGCAAATTATCTAAAAAGATAATTGGACAGACTTTGGAGCTCCTGCTTCTCAGGACTTTTGGTTCCAGGACTTAACACCAGTGGGGCCCAACCCCTCCAGACTCCCCCTACCCCTAGTTCTCAGGCCTTCAGCCTCAGACCAAATTATACCATTGGCTTTCCTGGTTTTTCAGCTTGCAAACACCAGATTGTGGAACTTCCTGACCTCTATAACTGCATGAGCCAATTCCTAATAACCTCATATATATGTGTGTATATATATATATTTTTTTTTTACATGTATCCTATTGGTTCTGTTTCTTGGGAGAACCCTGACTAATATACCATGGGTCAAAGAAAAAAACAAAAAATGTAAAAGTATTTTGAACTTAATGAAAATGAAAACACAACATGTCAAAATGTGTAGAATGTCACTAACGCAGTACCTAAAGGGAAAATTATAGTACAAACGCCTATGTTAGAAAGAGGAAAAATTTCAAGCCAAACCCCTCATCTTTCACCTTAAGAAACTAGAAAAAGAAGAGCAAATTACACTCAAAGTAAGAAGAAGAAAGGAAACAATAAAGACCAGAGTGGAAATCAGTGAAATCTGAAAACAGAAAAACAAGAGAGAAAATCAATGAAACCAAAAGCTGATGCTTTGAGAAGTTAAAGTTGATGAAACTTTAGATAAGCTGATACAGAAAGAAGAAAGAAGACATAAATTACCAATACATCTCTCTGATATGAGGAATTTGAGAGACAGGGTGGGAGGTCGTGGGGGGTAGGGAGGGGAAAAATGAAACAAAATGGGATTGGAAGGGAGACAAATCATAAGAGACTTTTAATCTCATGAAGCAAACTGAGGGTTGCTGGAGGGTGGGGGGTAGGGATAGGGTGGCTGGGTTATGGACATTGGGAAGGGTATTGCTATGGTGAGTGCTGTGAAATGTGTAAGCCTGATGATTCACAGACATGTACCCCTGGGGCCAACAATACATTATATATGGGTAAATAAATAAATAAATAAATTACCAATACAATGAGAGTGGTAACATCACTACAGACCCTACAGATATTAAAAAGACAGTAACGCAGTTTTGTGAACAACATTATGCCAATAAATTCAACAATTTAGATGAAATGGACAAATTCCTTATAGGACAAAAACTTCTGAAACTCCCTCAAGAAGAAATAGATTGCCTAAACAGATCTATATCTTTAATAAGCCTATACCTATTACATTAATTGAATTTTTTGTTAGAAATCTTCCCATGAAATCACCAGGCCCTGACAGCCTCACTGATTAAGGCTACTAAACATTTAAGTAAGAACTGTCAATTCTTCAAAAATTTTTAAGAAAATTGAAGAGGAAACTATACTTCCCAACTCATTCTGTGAGGCCATCATGACCCTGATGCCAAAACTAGATAAAAACATTATAAGAAAAGGAAACAAGAGGCGCCCAGGTGGCTCAGTCATTTAAGCGTCTGCCTTTGGCTCAGGTCATGATCCCGGAGGCCCAGAATCAATCCCCACATCAGACTCCCTGCTCAGCAGGGAGTCAGCTTCTCCCTCTTACCATTTCCCGTCTCGTGCTCTCTCTCTCCCTGTCTCAAATAAATAAAATCTAAAAAAAAAAAAGGAAAGGAAAGGAATCTATAGACCAATATCCCTGATAAATGTAGATCAAAAATTTCTAAACAGAATGTTAGCAAATCAAATCCAGCAATATATGAAAGAATAATACATTATGACCAAGTGGGATTTGTCCCAAGGATGCAAAGTTGGTTTAAAATTTGAAAATCAACATAATTTGTCATAATTAATTAACTGGAAAGAAAAAAAAGAGGGCATCAAAATAGATGTAGAGAAAGCCTTTAACAAAATTTGTCATCTGTTCCTGATAAAAATTCCAAATTAGGAATAGAAGGGAACACTTCATTAGAAAAAGACATGCTATGGACTGAATGTTGTGATCCCCTCCAGATTCATATGTTGAAGCCCTAATCCCCAAAGTGATGGTATTTGGAGGTGGAGTCTTTGAGAAGTAATTAGCTAATAAAGGTGGAGCCCTCATGAATGGGGTTAGTGCCATTATAAGAGACACAGAGATATGTTTCTCTCTCCACCATGTGTGGATATAGCAAGAAGGCATCCATTTGAAAACCAGGAAGAAGACTCTGACTAGGAACAAAATTGGCCAGTGCCTTGATCTTGGGCTACCCAGCCTCCAGAAATTTGGGAAATAAATCTTTGCTGTTTAAGCCACCCAGTCTGTGTTATTTTTGTCATAACATCCCAAGTTGACTAAAATAGGATAGCTGCAAATAACCTACAGCTACTCCCCAAGATGAGAAGCAAGAGAAACATGCCTACTCTTACCAATGCTCTTCACCACTGTACTGGAGATTCTAGCCAGTGCAATAAGGCAAGAAAAATAAATTAAAGTCTCTATACTGGAAAAGAAGCCAAACTCCATAAGGGAAAAGAAATAAAATGATATGATCACATATGTAGTAAATTAATAGAATTTATTAAAAAGCTAAAACTAGAAAATGAGTTTAGCAATGTTGCAGAGTACTAGTTGAATATATAAAAATGAACTGTATTTCTATATAGTAACAACAAGCAATAGGAAATAGGATAGATTTTTTTAAAGATGTATTTACTTATTTAAGAGAGAGCACAGGGGGAGGGGCAGAGGGAGAGAGAAATTTAAGCAGACTTTGTATAAGTATGGATCTGGCTGTGGAGGTTGATCTCAAGACCCTGAGATCGTGATCTGAGCCAAAAACCAAGAGCTGGGCACTTAACTGACTAGACTTCCAAGGCACCCAGAAATAGGATAATTTTAAATGCCATTTACAGTACTATCAAAAAATATTGAATACCTTCATTTCAATGCTGTTTCATTTCATTTCATATTCAGTGCTATTGAATAAATCTGATGAAAGATGTGCAAGAGTTGTACACTTAAAACTACAAAGCACTACTGAAAGAAGTGAAGACTTTAGTAAATGGAAAAAGCTCACAGCTCAGAAGACTTAATATTATTAAGATGTCAGTTCTCTGGGACACCTGGGTGGCTCAGTGGTTAAACGACTGCCTTTGGCTCAGGTCATAATCCCAGGGTCCTGGGATCAAGCCCTGCGTTGGGCTCCCAGCCCAGCGGGAAGCCTGCTTCTCCCACTCTCGCTCCCCCTGCTTGTGTTCCCTCTCTTTCTGTGTCTCTCTTTGTTGAATAAATAAAACCGTTAAAAAAAAAAAAAGATGTCAGCTCTCTACAAACTGATCTATATTTAACACGATCCCTGTCAACATCCCATTCTTTTCTGTAGAGATTGGCAAGCTGATTCTGAAATTCGTAGGGAAATACAAAGGACCTAGAATAGCCTCAATAGTTCTGATACAGAAAAACAAAGTTGGAAGGCTAACACTACCTGATTTTAAGACTTATTACAGAGCCACAGTAATCATGGCAATATTATTGGCATAAAGATAGACAAGTAGATCAATGTACCAGAATAGAGAATGCAGAAATAAATACACATGTATTCGGACAAGTGATTGATAAAGTTTCAAGACAATTCCGTGGAGAAAGGATGGTCTCCTCAACAAAAGATTCTGGAACAACTGGATATCTATATTCAGAAAAAACTGTAGTTCAGTCCATACCTCACATGACATAAAAAAGTTAACATAGAATAGATCATAGACCTAAACATAAAACCATAAAACTTCTAAGGAAAACAGGAGAAAGTCCTTGTGACTTTGGGCTAGGCAAGGAGTTCTCATATATGATACCAAAAACATGATCCAAAAAGAAAATAAATTATGTAAATTGGCTTCACAAAAATTTAAAACCTTTGCTCCTTGAAAGACACTGTTAGGAGAATGAAAAGAGAAGATACAGTCTGGGAAAAAATAATTGCAAAGCATGTATCTGATAAAGTATGTTGCCTTAGAGTTCTCCAAAGAAACCAGTAGGATAGAGAGAGAGAGAGAGAACAAGAGAGAAAGATGAGAGGAGATTTATTGTAAGAAATGCCTCAGATCAGCAAGTCCCATGATCTGCCTTCTACAAGCCAGAGAACCAGGAAAGCCAGTAGTGCAATTTAGTCTGAAGGCCTGAGTCAGAAGGCCTGACATCCAGAAGCTCCAATGTCTGCGGCAGGAAAAGATGGACATTTGCACTCAAGAAGAAAGATAATTTGCGCTTCCTCTGTCTTTTGGTTCTATTTGGGCCCTCAGCGGAATGGGTGATGCATCTCTCCCCACATTGGAGAGGGCAGATCTCTACTCAGTCTACTGATTCCAGTGCTAATCTGTTCTGGAGACACCCTCATAGACACACCCAAAAATGATGCTTTACCCGCCCAGCAACTTGACACACAAGATTAACCATCACATACATGTAATATATAAGGAATTCTCAAAACCCAAGACTAAGAAAACAAACAACTCAGTAATGAAATGGGCAAAATATTTGAGCAGGCACTTTACCAAAGAAGATACAGGGATGGCCAAAAAAAAAAAGAGTTACCTAATTAAGATGCTGATCATTAGTCATTAGAGAAGTACAAATCAAATCCACAATGTGTACACCTTAGAATGGCTGTAATCACAAAGACTGACCATACCAAAGGTTGGCAAGGATGTGGGGCAGACTAGAACTCTCTTACCCCGCTGGTGGGAATGTGAAATGGTACAACCACTTTGGAAAACAATTTGGCAGTATCTTAAAAAGTCAAACATAGACTCACCACCCGACCTTGTAATCATGCTGGTGAAAAAGCTTACATGCATACCAGGATTGACGTGTGAATGTTCATAGCAGCTTTATTCTATCCCAGGACCAGAATCAACCAAAATGTCCACCCAGAGGTGAACAGACAGAGCGTGGTATATCCATACAATGGAATAGCACTCAACAACACAAAGGAATGATCTGTCTGTATGTGTGACAACATGGATTGAATCACAAAACAATTATTCTGGCTGAAAGGAGCCAGACAAAAAAATATTTATACTGTGTGACTTCCATTTATTTAAAACTCTAGAAAAAGCTAATTTCTAATGAGAGAAAGTGTATCAGTGGTCGCCTGGGGAGTGGGGTGGGCGGAAGAGGTCACAGAGTGTTTACAAGGAAATTCTTGGAAGTCATGTAAAAGTGTAAGGAGAGGGCGCCTGGGTGCTGCCTTTGGCTCAGGTCATGATCCCAGGGTCCTGGGATCGAGGCCCACATCGGGCTCTCTGCTCAGCGGGGAGCCTGCTTCCTCTCTCCTCTCTCTCTGCCTGCCTCTCTGCCTACTTGTAATCTCTCTCTGTGTGTCAAATGAATAAATAAAATCTTTTTTAAAAAAAGTGTAAGGAGAGAGAAAGTAAAAGAGTGAAATGACCCCAAAGAAGGTTTATGTAAATTGCTTTAGCCTGTATACCTCTGACTGTGAACATTGAATCTTGACACTTTATTGTCTAGAATGTAAAAGGTTGGGGAAAGGGCTGCTCTTTCAGGGGTGGGGAGGGAGACTATTTTTTTTAAGCTTTTATTTGTTTATTTGAAAGAGCAGGACGAGAGAGAGCATGTGTGGGGGGTGGGGGGGAGGGGCAGAGGGAGAGGGAGAAGCAGGCTCCCTGTTGAGCAAGGAGCCCCTACCAACCGGAGGCTCAATCCCAGGACTCTGAGATCAGGACCTGAGCCGAAGGCAGATGCTTTGCTGAATGAGCCATGCAGGCACCTCGGGAGACTCTTAGTATATTGGCTTCCCCCACATCTTATTTAGACATTTCTTAGATGCCGGGTGTATCCCCCCCCTTTTAATAATATTTGCCTGGATTTTAATGGGATCAACGTGTTTTCTAAGTCCCACAGCTTTAGAACTACCATGTGAATAGGGATAAACCTTATCTAAAACTCTTAAGCATCTGTGAATTTCTCTGCCGCCTGTTCCCCACCCTCCAGAAGAAAGTCTTTGCAAGGTGGATGTTTCAGAATCTCTCATGCTGTGTCCTGAAAATGCTGGGGAGTTGGAGATGGCCCCGCAGTCCTGACAACTCAAAACCAAACCTTTTCTTAGTATGTCCTTAGTCTGCTAAGAAGTTTTAGAAATACTAAATAAACCAAGTTCAGTCCCTCGGGTTTTGGAGGGAAATCGGCCTTCTAGGGTAGGGAAAAAAATCAGTCCATTGCCAAGTAGTTTTAAAGAAAAGCATTTCCCTCCTAATGATCTAAGAACTGATTATGGAAGGGGAGATGAAGTCCTTGGGATACATTTGGGAACTGAACCGAGCAGCTGTGAAATGAGAGAGCCGGATGGCGTTGCCCTCCAGGGTTCCACGCCCTTGCATGCTTCTGTCACTCTAGCGACGGGGGCTGGCCCAGACTGCGCCTCTACCGTTAGTGTCCAGGGTAACACAGACTGACGTCATCCCACTCTACGAGTTCAGTAAAGACAATAAACTCTGATTAAAAGCCATCTATTTCAAACTCATGTGCTTGAAAAAACAACACAGCACGGATGCTGGCTTTGGGACCTGGGTCTCAGGAGGGTACTGCTCACTCAAGCAGGGTCATCAGACAGCTTCCTGAGGGCATGGGCGGGGCAGCCTCTCCACACCTTCTAGAAGCACCAGCTCAGTGGAAGCCTCAGGTGGCCATCTTCTGCCCTGCACCTTCTCACTGACCCCGCATGTACATGGGCCAAGCCAGAACTCAGTTCAGATCGTTTACTGACGTGTCCTCAGTGCCCGGCCTGTGCTTTTAATAGAGAATGGAACAAGCCACAGAAAGCAATACAGAGAATTCTCCCCACGCACCTCCCATTCGCCCCAAGCCAGGCGTCTCTTAAAGACAGAAAAGTTTGCTGCCCTGCTCCTTTTAAATACTGATTTTTTTCCTTCTGTTCGTCTGGGGATTCCCAGGCTTTGGGATATAGAGAGTTGCAAACACAAAACTCGGCTCCCTCTCCCTACAGCTCCCCCAGCGGCCCACCCTCCCTTCCCTAGATCTCTGCTCAGGTGTCCCCTTGCCCGTGAGGCCCTCCCTGACTAGCCCCAGGGCAGTTAGTAACCGCCCGGCCCTCCCACCTGCATCCCATCTGCAACACGCGTCCTCACCCGGCATGTTAGATACTCACTTGTTTGTCCAACACCCCTCTCCTCCCTCTAGAAGTTAAGTACTGTGCGAAGCGGTGCCTGGACTCTGACTGCTCAGTGAGTCTTTGCTCCGTGAGTGGACAGTTATGAATAGGCAGCCGGAGGGACCATCTAGCGCAGGTGGTCTGATTCCACGAGATCTTGGCCTTCTGTGCTGCGCTGGGGGCCCAGCACTGTGGATTTGGTTCCAGTGGGGAGCTGTTGCCCGGGAGGAGACGCTCAGCAAAGCTTCTGATGGGTCCCCCCTTCCATTTCCCGCACAGGGCAATACAACACGCACAACGGACCCTCCACGCCGGCGAAAGAGGGAGACGCGGACCGGCCGCCCCGGGCCTCGGACGGGAAGCTCCGAGGCCGCTCCAAGCGGAGCAGCGACCCCTCCCCAGCGGGGGACAGTGAGATCGAGGTAACTCCAGACTGCCTCTTGGACTTGGTGGATGTGATCTCCACCTGTGGCCGGAACAGGAACGTGCTCTGTCCACGCACACAGGGGAAAATGGCCCTTTGTGTCCACAAAGCTCCGTAACGGAGGAAAGGACGCTTGGTGGGAAGGTAGAGAATTGTGTTGGCCCTAAGGAAGCACTGTTGATGGATCAGACTGGGAAAAGTGACCCTGGAGATAGTAAGGAACATAAAACACTGGTTCTCAAACATAGGCGGTCTAGAAAACCAGAGGGCTGGGCCCCACACCCAGAGTTTCCAATTTGGTAGATTTGGTGGGGGAGGGCTGAGAATTTGTATTTCCAGCAAATTCCCAGAACATGGTGATGCTGCAGGGTTGAGGACCACACTCTGAGAGGCCCTGGTAAAGACACCAGTGGGCAGTGGACCTTCCCAGCTGGTTAGAGGATTCTTAGCCCTGGATACCTGTGAGTACCACCTGGGATGCTTTTAAAAATGCAGGTGCCCAGGCCCCATCCTGGACTAATTGAATACACATTGCAAGGGAGTTCTTAGACACTAGCTCACAACCTGAGCTACACCTTAGAATCCCCTGGGGAGCACTGAGAGCCTTCGTTCTCAAGCTGCACCCCAGATCAGTGAAATCCAGTTCCCAGAGGGAGGGACAAAGGCAGCAGCATTTTAAAACTCCCCAAGTGATTTCCGTCACACACCCCAGGCTGAGAACGGCTGGTCTGGGGGATGTGCTGATCTTTACTGTAATAAAGCAAGTATAGGATTATTGGTCAAGCCCTGAGATTTTCCTAAACAAAAAAGAACCGCATGCATGAAAGAAGGGGGAAGGGTACTAGTGGGGACAGGCAAAACGGATGCCCCAGAAAACAGATGGAAGCAACCGATCAATATCCAGGGAGGAAAAATGAGCATCTTCATTAGTTCATACTTCTTCGCCAAAGGCAGAAATATAGGAGGGCGGAACTGTTGGCTTGAGTGTGCCACAGGTCTGTGGGCAGTATCGGCAAAGTCTGGGTCCGGGCCAAGAAATCCAAAGACATCATCATCCCATCTGTGTTCATAATCCTGTACAGTGCATGTAGCAACTACAAGGCTCAGCCCACAAACTCAGATGTGCTAAGAAATATCATTTTTGTCATTTCCTTAATTAAAGTCGATGTAATTTTGGCCCTGAGTCCCCATCCCATCAGGGTGGTTAAGAAGCTCCACCTCATTATTGGGGGCCCTTGCCCCCAGAATTGTATGAGAATCTCAGAGCTCAAGTGGTCACAGAAGACAGGCTAAGAGCCTCTCGTGTCCAGGACCAGGGTGGTGGCTGCTCCCTTCCTTGCTGTCCGTACCCACTGTTGGCAAGGAGAGTCAGGCTCTGGACTTGCGAGTTTCCATGCCATACATTGGGCGTAGAAATCCTTGTTGAAAATGGGAAACTTGGAGGATGAGATACAATCCTTTGGTTGCAAGCAACAGAAACCAGTTCTGGTTACTTAAGAAAATGGAATTTACTGAGAGGGAGCAACATGGAGAGAAAGTCATAAAAACCAAGGTTAGAAAGAACAGTAGCAAACAAAGGCCGTGCTGAGGAAATCTCGGGAACCTCGAGGAAGCTGCCCCTGCTGGAGAGTAGATGTGAGATTCTAGCGCCACTTGACTCGGTGTCTGACTCCAGGGAGACAGCAGCCCACTGGCCGGGCTTAGGCTTGCCCTTGATTGACAGTTCCACCGAGACAGCACAGAATGGGAAAAGAAAACCAGAGTGCTCTTATCGGGCAGGGACGGATGCCAGGTGCCCAAAAACAAATGCCCACGTGGGGCCAGGGCTTTTGAGATTTAGCCAGTGTTCACTAGTAGAGCTGTACTAGTTAGCCAGTGTTCACTGGTGGGGCCGTTAGTGCTTGTTTATGGCCAGTGTCTGTTCCAGGTGTCCCAGGTGTTAAATATTTTGAATACCTCGCTCATTTCCTACCCTTGGTCGACCTCCTGGGGTAGACCAGCAGCCCTCCCCGCTGAGAGCTTGCCCCCCTGGGGACCTGCCACAGAGCCAGTGTCCCCACTGCTTATGGGACGGCTCTCAGGCCAAGGGATTTGTTCTCACTTTTCCTCTATTTCTCGAAGCCCTCTCCTTCCAACACGGAGGAGACTTTACACCATCCCCTCAGCAGGATTAGGTCTTTGCAAAAGGCTAGAAGAAAATTCGTCTGCCTCAGGTTGTCTTTGCTTTTTCTGCCTCCCCTATTCCTGAGGATTTCCTGCAGCTTCAAGGGGCAGATATAAAGAATTCACTGAGAGCAGAACATACATTAATGTTTCTTTTTCTTTCATTATTCAGTGACTTAACGTGGCTCCTGCTCTTGGTAGGGATGGGGATAGAGAGCTATTTTCCACTAAACTGGGAAGGCAGTGGGGGGTGGCATGAAAGTCAGGGATTACGGGGCGATACCATTCTGGAAACCTCTGCTTCTGGATTCCAGAGGAAAGAACCGCTGGGCAAGAACCGTTGAAAAGGTGCGAGCTGTGTTTCACTTCCATGCTTAATGTCAGTGTGGAGGGTTTGCCCTGGTCGCACCTCCTAAGTCTTTGGCAGTGTCGCTGATGACGGAAGCCCACGAGAGAGAAGTTATGTAGAGAAGTGGAAAGGAGAGAAATTCTGAGCGTGGATTAGTTAAAATCCCTCGATTGTAGGTGCCAGAAACCAACTCGAGCTAGCTTAAGTGAAAAAGCAGAAGTTATTTTAGGGATACCAAGACTCTCTCAGAACCCCAGGGCAGGGTCCAGGGAGTGTCAGGAAGATACTGGAACCAGGAGGCAGACGGAGGGATGCCTTCTCTCCCCATGCAGCGCAACACAGGTGCTGGAAACCCCGACCGACCAACCGTGGTATCTTTTCAGCGCAGGCGCGCCCTGGTTCCTGGGCTCACACTCCTCCAGCCTCGCTGTGCCTCTGATGGAAACCAGGTCCTGAAAGAGTGTGGGGTAGTCTTTCCATCTTCCATCCCTGTCTTCCCTGGAGACTGGCCCTCCCTGTCCTGTGGATCACGTGGCTGCCAACAGCCGCTCAAAGATGAGGAATGTCTTTGCAGGTTCCAATTTCAAGTTTCCAAGGAAAGACCTCGGACTCAGTTGGGATTAGGGGCTTGCCCTGGCCCAAACCACAGTGGGCTAAGGAGTAGGGTTGCCTGCAGAAGAGCTACCAGGAACCTATCCACAGCAGATCTAGGGCAGGGAAGGGAGACAAACTTTCTTCTTCAGAGGGAATGTAGTACATCACTGAATAGAGTCTGTATTCCATTTGAAAATATTCACTAATTTTTTTAAATTCCCTTACCAAAATTTCTGTTTCACTGATCCAACTTAATTAGTTCAGATAAACTAGGACGTAGCATATTGAAACCCAGAAGCCCTCCTTAAAATAGTAGTTGTCAAACTTTTTTTTTTACCGTGACCCATAATAAAACCTACACCTACTACCGTGACCTAATACATACACACCCATAACTATAACTAGACCCAAAAACTCATGAAGTAACACTCAGATCTGCTGATTGCTTTGAAGACCCCTGCACTAACTGACCTTTTCCTCCTACAGCCCATCCTTCCCTTTACTGTTAAAATCATGGCAAAGGCCCTTGTGTAAGTACAGCTGTTCACCTCCAGAGAGGTTTCCAGGGTGGCCCATTCAAAATGGCAGCCTGAGTAGGTGACTTTGGCTCCTGTCCCCAACACCAGCTATACATACAATCAGTCAGGCCCCTTGCTCTTAAACACAGTGATCACCAGGAAAACGAAGAAAACCAACAATGTGGAAAAATAAGGCCAGGGTAAGGTAATAGGGCAAGTGACAGGTAATTTAAGAAACAAGAATGTAGGAAAATTCTGATTGTTTTTTTTATAAGGATCCAAAGGAGCTCTTGCATCCATAAAATAAGAAATGGAGGCTCTTGGGAAGGAAATAGCTCAGAGAAAAATAAGAGTCACTGGAAATTTTTAAAATAACAGAATCAGAAGTTTAATCAGAAGGGTTGGGAGGAAATGTGTAAGAAACCTCCCAGAACACAGATCAAAAAGCCAAAATTATAGAAAATATATTTTTTTAAGTATAAGCCTTATCCATCAGAAAAGGTCTAATTTGACTGTTGGGAATTCCAGCAAGAGAAAACAGTGGAAAAGGTGGGAGGAAATCCTTTAAAGAAATAAGATTGAAAATGCTAGGTACTGAATAGTATAAATGCCAAAAACCACACCTAGGTATAGCCTCATGGAACTTGAGGATTGCAAATTTAAAGATCCTAATGTATCCAAGAGGGAAAAACAGAAAAACTTACATAGGACTGAAGATCAATGAGACATCACACTTCTCACCAGTCACCCTGGACATCAAACTAATGGAGGAAAGCTTTCCAGCATCTAGAGGCCATTAGTTTCCAATTGGAATTCTGTACCCAGAGGTACCATAGAGCAAACTCAAGATAAATCAGATATGTAGGAATTCTACTTTCTAAGCACCCTTTCAGAAGAAGCAGCTTGAGTATATACTCAACAAAGAAGAAAAGCAAGAGAGAGGAGACCTGGATGGCTCAGTTGGTTAAACCTTCAACTCTTGGTTTCAGCTCACATCATGGTTTTGTGTGCCTGGAATCGAGCCCCAAGTCGGGCTCTACACTCAGAGTTTGCTTGTCCCTCTCCCTCCTCTTCTGCTCCTCCCCACTTGCACTCCTTCCCCCCTCGTGCCTGTGCTCCCTCGCTCTCTCTCAAATAAATAAATAAAATCTTTAAGAGAGAGAGAAGGAAGGAAGGAAGGAAGGAAGGAAGGAAGGAAGGAAAAGAAAAGAAGACCAAGAGAGACTTGGGATCCAGGAAACAGTGGGTCTCGTCTGGAAATGCAGTAAAAGGACATCTCAGGATGCTACTAGCTCTGCAGCAAGCCTTAAGATGATCCAGTCCACACTGGAACATTCTGTCACTGAGGAGGAACATCTTTGATACAGAGGGTGTGACTGAATTTAAGATTCTAATAAGGACACATCATTGGAAACAAGAAAAGAATTAAAGCAATTAATAAACTCCTGCAAAAACAAAATGTTATTCCAGACAGGCATAGCTCCTATATTAACACACCGGGATATGGCGTGATTTTAATTGAGAAGGCGCACAGGAAAGGATATGACTTTAATGGCAGGAACGGTCTCCTGAGAGTGGCTCTGGGATTAGGACACTGGACACACAGAGAAGGAAGCGAAATCCCAGCAGTTTCCTTGGCTCTGCAGTGAACAGTAATCACAAGATGTGGGTGCTCTTGACTGGTTACCAACTTTGAAAACCAACGTCTAGGCGGAGCACAGAAGATTGAAGTACAACCCTGAAACAAAATGCACAAAGCAGTCTATCCATATTGGTGGTGGGAAAGGAAGACTAACGCTGCTCAAATCAGAGCGAGGAGGAGGTGGGGGAAGGGGTGGAGACACCAACAGCCATAATCTTCCATGGCGGACTTACTGTTCAGCCAGGAAGAGTGTCCAAAGTGGATGGATGGTCTTGGAACTATCGGGGCTCACATATGTGAAAAATGTAAAGTCCTGGAGAAATGAAGGAGATTACCATGAGCTAAACCCTCATCTTTTGCATTACTCAGTCAGGACCTGTTGTCTAGAGTTGGCAAACTGGTAAGTAAAGAAGGCATAAATATGTTACTTAGAGTTACAGAGGTAAACACCAGAATTGCTAAAAAACAGGAGTGTTGAGAGAAGTAGTTGGGCTTATGGTGAGCAGTGAATGCAAAAAAAGGTAGTACTTGATTTTTTCAAATGAGTTATATGATTTTTATTGTTGTTTTTGGCCTGGGCTCCTCCATTTTTGAGCTTTTATGTGGAAGACAAGACCAGGCTTCTTGGTTCTGGCATCTCTGGGTTGACAGGAGCCCAAAACTGGCCATCAGAATACACTTTACGCAGCTGAGGTTGGATGGGGACCCAGTGACACATCAGTGAGTCACATGTTTTATAACTTAAAGATAATGTTTTTCAAGATTTTTTCTCCTCCCGGGGAATTAATTTCTGCAGACATTAAGTCAGAAGCAAGCAAGTCCATTTGTCTCCATTCTCTTCCTCTCTTTCATCACAGCGTGTGTTCGTGTGGGATTTGGATGAGACAATAATTATTTTTCACTCCTTACTCACCGGGACGTTCGCGTCCAGATACGGGAAGGTAAGAATTCATTGTCTCTTCTCTCTGTCTCTTTTTTTTTTTTTTCAACATGACGGTCTGTCCAGCTCATTTGTCCTGGGAATTGTGGGGGCAGTTTATGAGGCGGCTTCTCCAACAAAAGCTGCCCCTCTGGGTCAGTCTGGGTTTGAGAGCTCCTATGGAATGTTCCCTCGACATGTGAAAATTTAATTAGCTTCCCCTTCTGTCGTCCCCCATGCCTTTCTTCCAACACATGAAGCATTCACCGTCCACTTGATAGGATATAAGCTCAGAGAGTCTTCAGCTGTCTCCCTCCTAAGAGGGCGAGAATACACCGCAGCCAAAAACAGTAATCTTAGCTAAAAAACGAGGTAAAGTATTTTTCTAGTTCCCTGTTGTTTATCTTAGTGTCTCCGGCAGATGAATTCCATTCTCCTTCCATTTTTCTGAGACGAGGGGGAGGCATTTTGTCCTCGCCAACATGGACCTTTGCAACAGCTTTGCAAATGTATTGTGGACAAATGAGGTCGGGGAACCCTCCAGTTAGAAATCTGGGCAAATGCTATCGGCTGAGCAGTGGTGAATGGAAGAAACACTGAAACCACCTTCATAATGCAAAAGTGAACCCAGCTGCTCACACCCACAGCCTGCCGACTCTGCATTTGCCCTACTGGCTTCCCAGCAAACCACATGTGGAGGCCATCTCTCCGGGGAGACAGGTGGGGGGGGGGCAGAGGTTTAGAGAACAGGCAAGCTATCATCTCCTCCGAGGTGAGCGACCTGTTGGCAGCTGCTTCCACGCATGGGTAGGAACCATGAGACTCACCAGCGCCTGGAAAATATTTCTGTTTCTGTTTAGAGACCAGAAATATGATTTGACATCACCTCATGGCTTTTCCAGCTGCTCGTGTTTTTTATGGGGGTTATAACAAGCTGGATGTGTAATTAGCAAGATAGATTTATCATCTGCCATTATGTTGTAAAGAATATAAAAATGGTGTCGGTGGTGTAGAAATCTCTTGCCACGTAGGAACGCCGTTAATATGTCCATAGCAGTGCCTTCGGGAAATCCGGCGTGCGTTCTTGGACTGAGCACAGCTTCAGTGAAGGATGGCAGAGTCCAGAGCTGCTGAAAAGACTAGAGTGGCCTTGGCAGCCATTGCAAAAAGTGGGGCCGTCCCAAAGGGGCTGCAGTAGTGAGTTACCCGCTAGGTCTGGGTGTCTTAGGGCTTTTCTAACCACCCCCGTAAAGCCCCCACCCCCCTAAAAAGCATGCCTTCGCCCTTCTTGCCCTTAGAGATAGCCCACTCTGAGGTCCTACGGCTGCATGCAACAGCTGGGCTCTCGTGGATTGCGTGAGGCTGTGTAATCTTGGGGATGGTCTTTGTGTCTGTGTCACCAGCATTCCTGAAACCGAACTGTGGGCATCCTCGGGACCGGCACAAAGCCCAGAGCGCCTTGCTGAGCCTGTGCCACCTGATCCTCTCTCCAACCCCACTACCCAATCCAAGCCACCTCCACCGCCCGCTGTTGACCTTGCCCTTTATAGCTGCCTACAGGGGGGTCATCCACAACTCAGGCCCAGGGGATTCATGTCACTTTCCTGCTGGAAAATGGCCACTGGCTTCCCCGTGGACAGACGCTAATCCCAGCCTCCCAAGGCCCTTCATGAGCTAACTCCTGCCCCGCTCTGCAGCCCCATTTCCCCGCTACTCATCCTAAATTACTTTCTGTCCTCAAAGCTGGCCACATTCTCTCCCATCTCTGCTGGGTTTCTCCCAGGGTGCAACGTGGGAAAGTGAGACAGGGGAGGGGAGGTGGCCAACGCACGTTGCATAAAGAGTTGCCGCCGCAGGTGACTGGGGCTCAGTCCCACCTGGGGCCCCTGGGAGACGCTGTAGAACACAGCCCCAAGTGGACCCACCGACGAGTGAGGGTGCTGGGATATCTATTTGCATCTTCTCTTCCATCATAGGTTGAGGGCTTCTGCTAGGTGATTACCCCCTGTACTTCTGGCCTGCCCCAAGAATGCCATAGAGCACAGAGCTCACAATTGAAAGCCTCTGCGTGTACAGGAATGGCCACAGCTGAGGGGATATGGGGAAGGGGCACACTGGAAGCCTCTACTGTAATCTGGAATGTTCTAGTATGTTCTTTTACTAGATGAAATCTTACTTTCAGTTCTCATTTTAAATATAACTTCCTTCAAGAAGACCTTGCTAACCACTCCCCTTTATCTAAATTGCAACTCTCCCTTTTACTGTGTTTTTCATCTATAATTATGCACTCGCTGTCTGTCTCCCTTCTAGGCTATATGTACCATGAGGGCAGGGGCCGTGAATACTTTTTTACCTACCCAGCCAACCAGTGCCTGGGCCAGAATTGCTCAATAAATATTTGTTGCGTGAATAAGTCAGGACGATCCTCTGGAATGAAAGCTACATGATGACAGGCACATTTTTTCCCCTGTTTTGTTCATTGATTTATTCCCAGTGCATAAAACAGTACCCCCCACTTAGAAGGCTTCAAATAAATATTTGTTGAAGGAAGGAAGGAAGGAAAATAATATCAAAACAAAAATGCCTAGCTGGTGGCCAACGACCAAATTCAGCCTGCAGACATTTTTGTTTGGCCCCTAGAGTGTTTGAAAAAATGTGAATTTGTCGCCAACATTTAAAAATCAGGAGATTGCACAGACCAAAACAATCCAGATTTCCAGCTCTTCTTGAAAAATTAGAAAATCTGGCAATCCTGCATTCTCATGTGGCAGCAATCAACAGGAGCTGAGTAGCGACTGGGCTCTTAGTGGGGGCGTCCGCTCTGCAGCCCAACCACAGCCCCCACTCAGCCTGTTTAACCCAGTGTGCCAACACTGGCATCTGAGTTCCAACATCTGTTCTAGAATTTCAGAACCACAGAAGGTAGGAGTTGGAAGGACCTAGGAGACCAATATGCCCAAATAGTTTCCATAGTACAGAAGGAGAAACCGAGGCCCAGAAAGAGTGAGATCACCCAGGAGAGAATAAGAGTCGTATTTCACACTCACTTGTCTACCTGGGAGCCCCCAGGATGCCCAGGGAAAACTGAAATGAGAAGCTCTTGGAGCATCCAAGTCCCCTGTGCCCTGTTCACTCCAATTCTAGAATTCACCACTCCCTCTTCCAGCTCTCCCCTAAGTGAGGAATGAGGCATTTTTTTTTATTTGCAAAAGCTAGACACCCCAAGAGAGACCCAAAATAACCATGGCTTAAACAAGACAGTTTATTTCTTCCACCTAACAGTGCAGGTGTGAGCAGCTCAATCTGGTAGGGCTGCTACACAGCGCTAGGCACCAAGACCCTACTTGTCCTCTGCCATCCCAGAACATCGCCCTCACTGGCAAGATAAAACCTAGCTCACCCCCCCATGTGTATGTTCCAGTCAGTGGGAAGGGGGAACAGGAAGAGGAGAATTTACCTCTCTTTATTTTATTTTATTTTATTTTTATTTTCCCCCCTGTCTGTTAGGGGTCAGACTCAGAATCTGTATATATCATTCCTGTTCACATCCCATTGGCTGAAACTTGATCATATGGCTGCATGTAGCTGCAAGGGAGTCTGGGAAATGTAGTCTGGTCACATGCCCCTTTGACATTCAGGAATTCTATTATTCTGGAGGGGGAAAGAATGGATATTGGAGGACAGCTAGTGTTTCCTAGCATGAAGTACCATCTAATAAGAAGAAGAACAATGAAAGAGGAAAATGTTGAGGAAAAAGATCGTAGAGGGCAATCATATTTGTAGGTCTAAAGCTCCAAAGAGAGATCTGGGCTGCAGCAGTAAACTTGGAAGTCAGAGAAGTATCGAAGACCTAGAGGAATAGGAGTGAGAGCCCCATTTTGCAGACAGAGTAACTGAGACACAGGGAGGTGATATAGTCAGGGTATTCTTTTTTTTATTATTATTTTATTATGTTATGTTAGTCACCATATAGTACATCATTAGTTTTTGATGTAGTGTCCCATGATTCATTGTTTGCATATAACGCCAGTGCTCCATACAATACATGCCCTCCTTAGAACTAAAATACATGGCCTTGATGTTTGGCCCACAGCTCTTTCTCTTTGTGCTTTTTCCAGAAGCTACAGCTATGGAGAGCTCATTATTAATAGCTGGTATCAAGTAGGAGTCAATTTGAAGCATGGAGTGTTTAAGATATAAAGGGTATTTATTGGATCACAACAATTGAAAAACTCAGAGGTACCTGGAATTCAGGTTGGGCTGGATCCAGGAGCACAAGCAGTGTTCTTAGGACTTGGTCTTTCCGTATCCTTCAGCCGACTTTCTCCATGTAAGCAACTCCCTGTCAGCAATCCCAGCTGAAAAAGAAGACCTACTTCTGGAATTCAAGCACAGCTCTCAGGCTTGAATCTCATTGGCCCAACCTCTGTGGCTTTGATTAGCCAGCCTAGATCAAGACCCAATGCCCAGAGAGAGTAGAAGAGCAGGTCAGCTCCATCCCAACTAAATGTACAGAATGGGGGAGGGATGTTTCCCAAAGGAAATTAAAATGCTCTTTCCAGAAGACGGTGAGGACCAGGGAGGTCCAGAATGGGTTCTGAAGGCCAAGACACCCTGTACATCCATGCCAAGGGCCCATGGCTCTTTGCTTTTGGCCACTGCATTGAGCACTGTACAGGAAACAGAAATCATACCAATTGTGGTCCCAGCCAAAGGGGTAACTTGCTGTTTACTTAGGGAAATAAGACCAACAGAGCTAAAATGATTAAGGAATGATTCAAAACAGAGTGTTTGAATTTTCAAACTGAAACTGGGCTCTCTTCCTGTTCCCAATCAGAGGCATGCGCTGCTCAAGGCTGTCATCTCTCCACTTCCTTTCCAGCTCTTCCTACCCAGTGCTCAGAGCCAGAGCATCCCTTTGGTAGCTGTACCTCCCTCATCTTGTGGATCCATTAGAAATTCCCTGGAGAGCTGGAGCAGCCAGCAGTCGCCGCCTCTTCCCTAACCTCTCCTCCTCCCACCTCGCTCCCAGCAGTCCCTGAACTCTATTTTTTCCAGCCTGGATTAGGCAAATGCAAGATGGTCAAGAGCCTTTCTTTTCCTGTGGCCAGGAAAGGACTCTAAGAGGGATTCATCAGCAGTGCACCCACCCCGGGGTTCACAGTAGGTCGGCCCTGACTCCTCCCCTTGTGCCTTGCCTTCCAGGCAGCCCAGAACCAATTGGAAACAACTCCAGGACCAGTTGTGTGTGTCTTTTTAATAATAGCTTTCTGGAGATAGAATCCGTGCGCTCTACCTGTATGTTTCAGTCTGTACAAATCAGTGGTTTTTAGGATCTCACGGAGTTGTGCAACCATCCCCACCATCTAATTTTAGAATGTTGTCATCACCCCAAAAGAAACCCTGTGTCTTTCAGTGGTCACTCCCTATTTCCCCCAGTCCCTGGTTCCTCCCATTCTACTTTTTGTCTCCATAGATTTGCCTTTTCTAGACAGATTACATAAAATAAATTCTACGTATGTGGTCTTTTGTGACCAGCTTCTTTCCCTTAGCATCCTGTTTTCAAGATCCATCTATGCTGTAGTGGGTACCAGTACTCCATCCCTTCTCATTGCTGTGTGAGTCTCCCTTGTACGGACTGTACTACATTTTGTCTGTCCCTTCATGAGTTGAGGGACAGCTGGGTTTGGGGTTCTTATGAATAATGCTGCTGCAGACATCTGAGGACAAGCTTTTGCAGGGACATATGTCTTCAGTTCTCTTAGGTATACACCCAAGGTGGAATTGCTGGGTCCTATAGGAACTGTAGGCTTAACATGTTGACCAGCTGCTGGACTGTTCTTGAGAGTTGTTGCTTCATGTCACGATCCCCTAAGCAGTGTGTAAGTGTTCCAATTTCTCCACCTCCTCGCCAACACTTGTTAATGTCTTTTCGTTTATAGTTCTCCTGATGGGTGTGAAGTGGGATCTCGTGGTAGTTTTGATTCGTATGTCCTTAATGACTAATTATGTTGACCAATGATGTTTTCATGCGCTTATTAGCCATTTGTAGTATCCTCTCTAGATAAATAGCTATTCACATCCTTTGCCCACTTCTCAATTGGTTTATATGTCTTTTTCTTATTGGCTTTTAAGAGTTTTTTATAGGGCGCCTGGGTGGCTCAGTGGGTTAAAGCCTCTGCTTTCGGCTCAGATCATGATCTCAGCGTCCTGGGATCGAGGCCCGCATCGGGCTCTCTGCTCAGCGGGGAGCCTGCTTCCTCCTCTCCCTGTCTCTCTGCCTGCCTCTCTGCTACTTGTGGTCTCTCTCTGTGTGTCAAATAAATGAATAAAATCTTAAAAAAAAAAAATAACATAGGAAATCCTTTAAAAAAAAGAGTTTTTTATATATTCTGGATATATATATATATTCTAGAGATATATAATATAAAAATATATATAAATATATATGATTAGGGCGCCTGGGTGGCTCAGTGGGTTAAAGCCTCTGCTTTCGGCTCAGGTCATGATCTCAGCGTCCTGGGATCGAGGCCCGCATCGGGCTCTCTGCTCGGCAGGGAGCCTGCTCCCTCCTCTCCCTGTCTCTCTGCCTGCCTCTCTGCCTACTTGTAATCTCTCTCTCTCTGTGTCAAATAAATAAATAAAAACTTAAAAAAAAAAAAGATCACTTTTAAAAAAATAAATAAATATATATATGATTATATATGATAGGTATAATTATATGATAAATATATGTATATATGATTTGCAACATTTTGCAACAGTAGTTATGTGATTTGCAAATGTGTTTTCCCCATTCGGTGGGTTATCTTTTCACTTTGTGGATGGTGTTCTTAGAAGTATTTAAAGTATTTCAGGGGAGAGAGATTGAAATTAAATTGAGAAGAGGTAGTCAGGGAAGGAGGCCCCATGGAGAAGTTGAATGTTGAATAAAGACTCAAAGGCGGGTGCCTGGGTGACTCAGTCAGTTAAAGGTCTGCCTTCAGCTCAGGTCATGATCTCAGGGCCCTGGGATTGAGCTCCCCATCAGCTCCCTGGTCAGCAGGGAGTCTGCTTCTCCCTCTCCCTCTGCCCTCCCCACCATTCATGCTCTCTCTCTCCCAAATAAATAAATAAAATCTTAAAAAAAAAGTCTTAAAGGAAGTAGAGGAACAGATAGATATCTGGTGGAAGAGCAGAGGGAACAACAAGTGCAAAGGCCCTGAGGCAGAAGTTTGCCTCGTGAGTTTTAGGGATAATGAGGAAGTTGGAGCAGAGCAAGCAAGGAGGAGAAAAATAACACACTAGGCTTTTTCTCTGAAGTGGGAGCCACGGAGGCTGGGAGTAGAAGAAGGACAGGGTCTGAGTTCTATTTCTAAAGAATCCTGGATGCTCCCCTGGGGAGAGTAGACCACAGGGAGCAAGGATGGAAGCAGGGAGACCAGTGAGCAGGCTACTGCAATATAGTCCAGCTGAAAGACGATGGTTGTTTGGACTAGTGTGGGAGAGGTGGAGTGGTAAGAAGTGTGGCAGTCTGGATATATTTTGAAGGACAAACCAACCACAGATGAAGAACGCAACACGATTCCTTATTTTCCCACACTGGGCTACAGAGATCTCCTATTTTCTGTCCAGGGTCTTCCTCTGAAGAGACCTGACCTATTCACCCCCTATTGCCAACTAGCAAATTCCTCTTGAACAAACTCTCCTATTTTTTGCACAGTGCACTATATGCCAAGTACTCTGCTGTGAGCACTATTATCTCTTAAGTTGGACCTCACATGCAGACGCTGAGTTATTCATATTCTTTGTGCACACAAAGCCCCTCTCTTGTTTCACGGGGGTACAATGTGTGTTTCCTTTTAGACCCATTTGGATCTTCCTCCTCCTCTACCCATGGTTTAATGTGTTAGATTCTGTTTGTTTTCCTGTGACATATGTACTGGGTTTTTTTATGGACATTTCTGTCACATCTGTAAATGGCATTGTTTAAATACCCCATGTTTCTCACTTCTTTCCTTCTGCTCTGTGGGTTTGGATCCTTCCACATCACTGTACAGCCAACGCCAGAGTTCTGACTCAGTGGCTCTCAACTGGAGGTGACTTGGCCCCCAAGGGACATTTGGCAATGTCACAGCCATTTTGGGTTGTCACAGCTTAGAGGGGTGCTACTGGCATCTAGTGGCTGGAGGCCAAGGATGCAGGAAACACCCCACAAAGCACAGGCTGCCCCCCAACCCAGAGATTGACCCCCAAACGTCCACAGTGCTGCAGTTGAGAACGCCTGCCTCTGATCAGTGCTCTGAATTCCATGTTAACCTTCTCTGCCTTCCCCACGAAGAAGACACCCAGGCTCCCCCAGCTACCCACCCGCACAGACGATGCTGTGACAAGCATCCTTCAGGGACTCTGGAGCTTTTTTGCACGTCCTCTTTCGCTCAGTCCCCACCACAAGCCTGTAAGGCATGGCCACTCCTACTATACCCATTTCTGGAGAAACTGATGCTCAGAGGGTGGTGTGATTCAGCGGTAGTCACCCAGCTTGGAAGGAATGAAAGCCAGGGTGCGGCCCACTGCTCTCAACCATGCTTCTAAACGGCATCCCCAGCGACCCATGTGAATGTTCTCAGGGTAGAAATGAAAAGCCACTGGAGTGGACTCTTCTACTTGACTATAAACTCCAAGGGCGCACGGACTGGGTCTGATGTGTTCATAGCTTCATCCCCTGGCACCCAGCAGTGCCTGGCACATATGCTTGACAAATATTCGTTGAATAAAAAAATAAATAAATAGCCGCGGGCAGGGAGTTTTAAGTGCAAGCGATTGCAAGCACTGCAGAAATGAGATTCTAGGGCGCCTGCCCTCAAGGGAACAGATGTCCGCACACACGACAAGACAGGGGCTTGTCGGCATCTCTCTGGGGCCAAGATGCTGGGGGCCGGCCTAGCCTGGCCTCACCCAGAGCTTGGCCCACAGCAGGAGCTCAGCAAATGCTGTGGAGTATTGAGCAAGGGGTCCCTCCAGGCTAGCAGCCAGGGACATTTTGGAAGATGGGGGACCGGGGCTGGAGCCAGGTGACCCTTGATGCCTGCCTGAGCAGAATCCTATCCAGGGTTTCCTTCCACGTCACACCTTTCAAGGGCCATGCCTTGCTCAATCGGAAAAGATTCGAGGTTTCAAACTGACAATGCAGGGCCAAATCTGGCCGAAAGGCAGGTTTAGTCTGGCCCCCTGGCGTTTCCTGAAGTTCTCAACTCATTGCTGATATTTTTTTATATCTCTCTTTTTTATATATAAATTTTATTTATTTATTTGATGGAGAGAGAGAGAGGCCATGAGCAGGGAGAGGAGCAAGGGGAGAGGGAGAAGCAGGCTCCCCACTGAGCAGGGAGTCCAATGTGGGGCTCGATCCCAGGACCCTGGGATCATGACCTGAGCCGAAGGCAGAGGCTTTAACCCACTGAGCCACCCAGGTGCCCTCTATCTCCTTTTTCTTTTCTTTTCTTTTCTTTCCTCTTCTTTTCTTTTCTTTTCTTTCCTCTTCTTTTCTTNTTTCTTTTCTTTTTTTTTTTTTTTTGAGAGAGAGAGAGAGAGAGAGAGCACACATGTGGGGAGAGGGGCAGAGGAGAGGAAGAGAGAGAATCCTAAGCAGACTCCATGCCCAACACGGAGCCCAACACGGAGCCCAACACGGGGCCAAGAGTCAGATGCTTAACTGACTGAACCACCCGTGCACCCTGCCAGTATTTTTAAATCTGGGTATTTTACATACAAAATCTGGATGTCTCACTTCTCTGGACGACCAGGGAGGTCTGGCAACAGCAAGCCTGAGCTTTCAAAGAGCGGGGACCTCTGACAGGACATAGGCCGTCAGGTGCCCCTCTGCCCCCTCTCTGGGCAGTGGACTGTGGAGCTCTTCCCCTCGTGGCTGGTGCCTCCTTGGTCCCGGGAGACACTTACATTTGTGACTCACCAATGCCAGGTTGTGCCCAGAGTGTGGGGGATGCGTGGGGACAGAGATTACTGGCCCCTGGTTCGCTCCAGCCTACCTTGAAGCTTTGTCAGTTCATTCTAAAGTGTGCCTTGAGCATCCTCTCAGAAGCGCAGGCCGGCTCCTTCCTCATGAGCATCTGTCTAGGGCCACTGTCGTGGCTGGGGGTCTGTTCGCTCAGAGTGCGTAAACCCCGACCGCCTGCCCCAGCTCCCCCTCCTCCAGCAGCTGGCAGGGAAGCAGGGCTCCTCGCCCAGGGTCCACACCCAGGGCTCTCCACCCTTCCTGACGAGGTCTAAACACCCTACCGATGGCTCAGAGCCCACGGAGCTTGTCATGTGCCTGCTGCTGTGGCTCATCTCTTGCTGGGATTACCTGGCCATAGAATCACATCCCCATCATCATCACGATGTGGCTAGGATGGAATTTTCATTACGGCGGCACTGTGAGCACCATGCCCTGTCCCCATAGCCCTCCCTATTCCTGTGGGCACGATGGCTTCCCTCTGCCAGGACCTGTGACACTCTGGGGGGGTTCTTCACAGTCTCCCAGACGTCCCCAGTCACGCACAGCAGTGACCCATTCATTGACCTGCCTTTATTGACTTCCCTCCCCTGCCCCCACTTCCCTGCTCAGCCACCCGTGCTTCCAGGGGTCTCCTCCCAGACAGACTGCTCACACCGGAATCCCGGGCTCAGGGGCTACGTCCGGGGAGACCCAGACTAAGACTCCAAGGAGGTCCAAGTGTTCAGAATTCCTCCCGATTTCGGGAATGGGAACTCCTCATTGTCAGAACCCTGTTGTCCCATAAGCTCTCCTGGCAAAGTGAAGTGTGGTCTGGGGCCCGGCATCAGCAGGGAGCTGTTAGAAATGCAGAGTCTTGGGTGCCTGGGTGGCTCAGTGGGTTAAGCCTCTGCCTTCGGCTCAGGTCATGATCTCAGGGTCCTGGGATC
>LNAC01000191.1:243201-315741 GCA_002007465.1 Ailurus styani
TTAAAAAAAAAAAAAAGAAAAGAAAAGAAATGCAGAGTCTTGGGTTCCAGATGTACTGAACCAGAATGGACATTTAAACTTGATGCGCAGGTGATTCCTTCACACATCAGTCTGTGCCGCAAGACGTAAGCCATGAACTCACTTGGTGACAACTTTTCTCATGGATCTAGCCTGCCTGCCTGCTTCTTTGTGTGTCTGGAAGAGACTGGGTAGAGCGAGCCTGGCCAGATCTGGGCTCTAGGCACATAGCCACCCACCCACCCACCCCTCCATGGCTCCCCTGCCCCTTCTGACCAGCCACAGCCCTCCCCCACTCCTCAGTGGGTGTCATTACGTGATTCCGGCTCGGATTCCGGAATCCAATACCTAGTGCAGTGCCATCAGGATTCAATCAGACCCAGTTGGCGATACACGGCTGAGCCTGTCCGTTACTGCTTTACAGACTGAGAAGAAATAAAAAACCCCGGTTTTATGACCCAGCAGTTAAAAACTATTTGTAGAAGTTGCTACGGTTCAAATCAAAAGTGCCCTCCCTGGAGGACTATTAGTTAATTCAGAGGCCCCCAGATTCTTTCCTTTTCTTTCTTTTTACCCTGTCTACCTTGAGATGCAGCTCTAATTCACTTCTGCCGCTCAGACATCCAGCGCTTTCCATCCTTTGACAAACACAAGCCAAAGTGCTTAAGGACATCTGTTTATTTTATTTCTTTAATGAGAAAACCTTCCAATTTCTCCGGGCTCAGCTGTGTTTATTTACACTGTGTTAGCCATGTGAGGCTAGCACCTTGGAAGTTTAAAGTCCTAGCGGGGCCCTCGCAGCGGCCTCCAGCTCTGAAAGGGAGTCGGCCCTGCCCAAGGAAAACAGTCCTTGGAACTCTATAAAATAGATTTTCAAAATAAATACTGCCTAATTCACTCAGTAGATGTGGATTAAGTCAAGATGAATACAATTTGGAAAGGATTTTCTGAGGAAGTCGGAGATTTCTTTCCCCCACTGGGGGTTAAACCTTGTATTTAAATCTTTGTTTTTCCCCCTCCAGTTCTCTTTTCAGTTAAGTGAAAGGTATTTAGTCTTTGTGGCTAATAAAGAAATGAGGACTTGGATTGGCCTTCGAGAGCGGTGATTATTTTCTTTGTGGGACCGGGGATGGGACTTCGCGGGCAGCTCCACTCCATCCATTAGGGCGAGAAGCAAGCATCTGTGGTTGTCATTCTGGCGGGGGTGGGTGAGGAAGAGGTTGGAAACGCTTTGAAGGATGTCGTAGAGGTGAATGACAGTTGGAGGGGCCGGGGGCAGGGGGTGGTACCCTTTGTAGATTTAATCCCCTGTAATAGTGTTTCCCTGAGCAAGTGGATCTCCATGCCAAGTGCCTCTGCTTATGTATTTTAGAACATTAAGGGATTATTTCCAACATAAAATATATTTTAGAGATGGTTTGGGGTTGTCAGAAAAGTGCTCATTAGCAGGGACTTTCTTTGAAGCCCTGTGCTCTCTGCTGCTTGGAGAGACCATTTCCTTGCAGAATCAACTTAGGTTGCCGGTTTTCAAGCTGGTTAAGACCCCTGATTTTCCGCCCACAAATTTAATAGATGCCGACCGCTTCCCAGGACTTCTTCCACCAACTTTTTGTTTTGTCGTCCCCTTCTTTAGTTCTACCTTTTAGTGAGTGCTGAAGGGGATCTGAAAAAAGTAATAATAATAAGGGGGGTTTAAATCTAGGCAAAACCTACAACAGATTGTCGGTTGGGCTCGAGCAAGAAGCTCTTTGTCTTCTATAAATATAGGGGTTGGTGCTCACAATGATAAGGAATGAAAAAAAAAAGAAAACCCTAGACACCCTGCAAACCTAAATAATGGGAACGATTTTGCCTTACACTTAACTAGCAGGTTGAGAAGCTGCCTCCCACCCCGGCCTCACCTGCACTTTTCACGGTACTTATTTTCCAACAATAGAGCTCTTGAGCTGTTCCAAGATCACTGGAATTGCTGTGAGCCTCTGGGGATGAGGGTGTCAATTGGTGAATGGCAGGAAGGTGTCAGCGGTTGTATTGGGGGTTGACTTTGACAGGGAATTAGGAGGTTCCCCCTCCATGCCTGCTTCCCCCACTTCCTCTGTGAATGAGTAAACTTGTAGGTCCTTCTGATAGCAGAGGGGGAAAGCTCTGACCCAAGTCCCCCCACCGGGCCTAGTTCAAAGTAGAAATACGCAGTTGTAGAATTTCTTTGGAGATGTCCATCAATGGATGAATGGATAAACACATCTTAGGATGGTCACACAATAGAATGTTTTCATCCATAAAAATGCACGGTGTGCTGATCCATGCTACGTCATGGACAGACCCTAAAAACGTTATGCTGTGTGAAAGAAGCCCAATGCAAAAGGCCATGCATCGTGTGACTTCATGCCTACAAAACATCCAGAATCTGTAAATCCATACAGACAGAACACAGGCAGGGGACTACCAGGGCCTAGGGGGAGTGGGGGGTAGGGAGCAGCAGCCTTGTGGGTGTGGGGTTTTCTTTTGAACTGATGAAAATATTTAGGAAAGAGAGAGGGGTTTGCTCCTCTGTAAAATCAGAATAATATTCCTGCCCCACGGACTTCAACAGACCAATTGAGGTTTTGTTTGTTTGTTTGTTTTTAATAATTTCTTCATCAGGTTTTGGGGTCAGGGTAAGACTGACCTCATAAAATGAGTTGGGAGGTGTCGTCTTCTGTTTTCTGGAAGAAACTGTGGAGAATTGGTGCTAATTCTAATTTAACTGTTCGGTAAAATTCTCCAGTGAAACCATCTGGACCTGGAGATTTTGTTTTTCAGGAGGTTTTTAACCATGACTTCAATCCCTTTAATGCTTACTGCTAGTTCATCCTGGGTGAGTTTTGGGAGTTTGTGGTTTTTGAGGAACTGGTTCATTTGCTAAAAAAAAAAAAAGTATTCACTTTTATGGTGACTTTCAGTTTGTAGCATATAACCCATAACCAGAAGCCTTCAAGTATAGGTATAAAAACCCTCCCCCCATGTGCATGACACTGAGTCACGAGTCATCCATCCCCTTGGTCCTCAAGACAAACCCATGAAGGAGATGGGGTGATCCCCATTCTACCCAGAAGGACCCTGCCCCAGACCACCAAGCTAGTAAATGTCAGAGAGGCAATCAGACCCAAGAGCTCCAAAGGCCATTCTGAGCCCCAAGGGTTAGGCACACAACAGCCAATCACAAAGCCCCCAGTTCTAGGGCCAACGTTCAGACCTTCACTCTAACTCAGGTCTTCCCTATGCCAGGCATCATGCTAGGGGGAAGGAAGGGGGGCCACGGGCCACAAGTGACTCAACCATATTTTTTGTTGCATTTTTTAAATTAGTTGCCAGCATTTAAAATTAGGAGATTTCATGGGGCCCCTGGGTGACTCCATTGATTGTGCCTCCAAATCTTGGTCTCGGCTCAGGTTGTGAGATCAAGCCCCACATTAGGCTCCACGCTCAGCAGGGAATCTGCTTGAGGTTCTCTCTCCCTCTCCCTCTGCCCCTCGCTCTGCTCACGTGCACACATGCACGTTCTTGCGCTCTCTCTCAAATAAATAAATAAATAAATATTTTTCTAAAAAATAAAATTGGGAGATTTCACATAAAAATTCAGATTTCTGGGTTCTCTTTTTAAAAATCAGAAGGTCTGGCCGTGAGGCACCCACAATCCCAAATAGCATCAGTTGACTGGAGCTTCCCCTCAGTGGGGCTGGAGGGCTCCAGATTGCCATAGTCCCCACTACTCCCTGTTGCCGAGGGCCAATATCAGTCATCATTACTCTCCCTTGCACTGTTGTCTCTCTGTAGGAAATATCACGAGGAAAGTTAAATATTTCTCGCAGCAGGAGTTGGAGAATGACAGACAGCAAGGCCTGGTGTTACACCCAGTCCATTCTCTTCATTTGCGTGAGCTCCTTAGTCTCTGTCAGTCTGCCTGTCTTTGGTGCCTCATTCACAGAAGGAAGCCCAAATTCTGTGGGCCAGCTTTCAGCCCCTTCCAGATCCTTTCCTGCCACAGCTCTGAGACTCTCAAGTTTATATTTTAGGCTGTAGCTTTGCAGTTGCACCAAGAAACTCTGGGCCTTTGTCTGTGCTGTTCCCTCCAGCAGAAATGCCATTCTCACTTGCCACCCATTTTGCCCAGCTAATGCTTACTCAGCCTTCAGGTCTTATCCTGGATGTCTCCACCTCCAGGAAGCTTTCCTTGACTGTCCTGGGTTAGGCATCCCTCCTGTGTGCTCCCTTAGCACCCTGCACTTGCCCCTCTTACAGAATTTATCACTAGATGTTTTATCACCTCATTACTTGTCTGTCTCCCCAACTAGACTGTAGCTTCTCAAGGGATAGTACACTTTCTAGCACCCTACTTTCTAGCACAGCATGTTCAGTGTGCCCCATAATTGCTGTCAAAACAATTTTCTTTCAGTTAAAAGTAACAGAAACTCAACTTAAGCTGACAAACAGAAAAGTGAATTCATTAGATTTTATAACCAAAATGTTCAGGGACGTATTGGCTTCAGGTATGGCTGAATCCAGGGGCTAATGTCAGCAGAACTCAGTTTCTTTCATTTGCGGTGGCAAAAATGGCCCCCTAGCAGCACAAGACTGACATCCTTCCAGCTCACTAACCCCAGTAAGGAGAGACTACCTCTTTCCCAATAGTTCTAGCCAAGTTCCAGACAATCTTCTTGACCTGGCTTGAACCAGTCACCCTGGTGTTAGGTGGGTCAGCTTCCTCGTAACTACACAGAAAAGGTGTGATGAAATTCAGGCTCCCCAAAAAACACATATGATGCTATTACCAGCAGGTGGGCTGGATGCTATGCAGACAAGAACAGCAAACACTCCCTTTCACATGTATGTTGTAAACCACACGGAGGCCAAGAGTCTGCATGGTTTTACCTAGCACATAATAGGTGTTCATTAAACATTTGAAGACAAAATGTAATCTGGCCAGTTACCAGGGTCCATGCCCTTACATGTGGCCCTAAGGAGTCTGGTCTATTACCTCTATGCCCTCTTCTTGTACTCCTCCTTCCCCACTCTGACCGAGCCACACAAGCCTCCTTGGTGGTACTGAGACCTGCCAGACACACTCCCACCTCAGGGCCTTTGAACACTTGGTTCCTTCTACCTGAGATGCTCTTCTTCCCACATGGCTTCCTCCCTCTCCGCCTGAAAATCTTCTGAAATGCCACCTTCTTAGCAAATACCTCCTTAACCATTCTATGAAATTGCCACACCTCCTACATAGCCCACATACATGACAGATTCTTGGCCATATTTTTTTTCTGTAGTGTTTTCCACCACCTGGCAGAAATACAGAAGTACAGAACATGCACTGCTCAACTCTAAGAGGCACCACTTTCATGGTGGTCCATGTGAATGGTGCCCCTGGAGTTATGCAGTGCACAACCTGTGCAGCCATTCATAGCATCCCTGCCACCAGACATACTGCAAATCTTGCTTTATTCATTTATATGACTGTTTTGTTTGCTGATGTATCCCAAAGCCTGGAACAGTGCCTGGCACATGAAAGACACTCAGTAAATATTTGTAGAATAAATGAAAGGATGGATGAATGAATTTCTGTTGCTCTCAACAATGCTGCACCTTGACAGCTAAGGTGAAGTGAGAGGGAAGAGGAGCCGTGTGTCCTGATGGATGTCTATGAGAACATTACCCTCAGGGCTGGAAGAAGCCACAGGCAGTGACCTCTAGCTCCTCAGGGCCCCTCTGTAGATGCTGGGAGTCCAGCCGACAATATGCTGAGTGCTCTGTCACCCTTTAAGAGGAAATTGGTTTTGCTGCTCAAAACGATTGTTCTCTCCTACCCTCCTCCCATTGTTTAGGTTCCCTGGTAGGGGGTGATAGGACCCTTGACGCTGTTCATCATACCATGACCACCGTCAGTGTTTGTAAGTTGTTTAGCTTCTCTGCAGACTGAACCCAGGCCAGTACCGGCTCATGCCAAACCCCTTCACTTTCCTGATCCTCAACACAAAGAGACCTTTGCGCTGAGAGATGACAGTCCAAGCAGCCCACATCACATCCTCTAGGGCTGAGTGACAGGGGAGGAAAGGATGGGATCACTTAAGTTCAAAGCCAACTCTGTTCCCTAGCCATATGACCTCAGTCGAGTCATTTTGCCTCCCTGGGCCTCAGTTTCCACCTCTGTAGCATGGGTGTAGTATCAGTAATACCTCTTGTATCACTGGGGGAGGATTCAGTGAGTTAATACAGGAGAAGTCCTTGGAACTGAGCCTGCTATGTAGCACACAGTCTTTGTAGAGTGAATGAATAATAAATATCATAGTAACTAACAATAAATGAAGAAATAAATGTCTTTTGAAGAACCGCATCCTTAGAAGCACATTGCTGGTTATGTAAGAATGTCCTCTCGGTGGATGATAAGCCCAAGTAGCGCAATCCGGGCAAATAGTGAGAAGTGTTGAGGGCGCGTCGGTACTGGACGGAAGCAGTGGGTACTTGGTGGGCGGCAGGTCCTGCTCTAAGCACTTATGTGAATTTCCAAAAATGCACTGGTCTCCTGTGCCATCAGGTGGCCCTTGGTCCTGGACAGTGACTCACTTACCTTAGGGTAACCATCTCCCTGGGTCTGTGGAACTTTCCCGGTCTTAGCTCTCAAAGTCCAAAGTCCCAGGAAACCCCTCAGTGTGGGCAGATCAATACAGTGGGCCCCTTGCCCCACATCCAGATCTACTTACTTAAGATTTTTTTTTTTTTGCCTTTGAATTTACACCTTTGGAAAATGCTTTAAAAGCTGCCAGATACCTCTAGCTGAAAGAACATTTTTCGAAGGATAAAAACAAATTGAAGAGTCTGAGTTGTTGCTTAAAACTCCCAAAGAGGAACCAGTTTAGACATCTTTGTTTGTTCTCTTAGATTTGAACATTATTTTATCATTTGTAGTCGGCTTGGCTCTTTTGTGACTCAGTGGTGACGGGATTTAGCCTACGGTTTTTTTGGTAACGTTCTCATTAGTACAAATAGACCCATCTGCTGAGCTAAGAAGATCTTTTCTATTTTCTGTGTTCTGTGAAACTGCCAAAGAAGCCAAGTTGTTGGGTGTTTTTTCTTTTAACTTCGCTGTTTAAACATGTGAATCAAACTATTTTTTTCTTTACAACCATCATTTTCTTGTCTTCCTCTTTTAAACAAGCTGATCTGTTTTCCAGGAGTTTCCAAGTAATTAAACCCAATTAAAATCATTAAATTCTTTCTTTTAATGACAACTTTATTATTAAAAGCAAACCACAAGGAGGAGATTTAACTGGCAAAGCCCTCCATTGTGTGCTAATCCGTCCCTAACCTCTGGCTGACACTTCCACGAGATAAACCCCACAGAATAGTGAGGCTGGTTTAATGAATAGCTTTAATTAATACTTTTCTTCCTTGTGGCAGGGTAATTATTTGTTCAACTTGTAAACAGCTACTTGGCAGTGATTTTTATAAAGGCCCATTTGGCTTGCATGGTGTGATGGCTTTGATTGGTTTTGAGTGTTTGTGTTGTTTTGGGTGTATGTGTGCGCGTGTGTCTGTGTGTGTGTGTGTGTGTGTGTTTCCTTAGAAGAAGGGGAGAGTTTCCAGAATAGGTGCAGGAATGCATTGTCCTGAAGCTTGGGATGTCAGGGTGATCCACACAGAAGAAAAGCAAGGCCAGCGCAGGTGGCGGGCTGCCTGTGTTTGCGAGAACCGTCTCCAGAGTGAGCAAGTCTGCAAGCCCGGACACGGTCCCCCGCAGACGCAAGCCTGGCAAGCGGCAGTCGGGGTGCCGATGCTGAAAGGAGGGAGGGCCCAGAACTGCAAAACGCCAGGCCAGCCTCCTACCCCTCAGGTGCCTTCCCTTCAGGTGACAGCGGGGGGTGGGGGGGGGTAATGCTGGGTGTGGCCAGGGAGGCCCCAGAGGAGCCATTCGGTGAATAAGAGTGACGAGCCCGTGGGTGGTGTGTGTCCCTAGCCCGGCGTTCATTCAGGTGCTCTCCGTGTGTCACTGAGTCGCCGTCACTGGAGGCGAGCGACTTCTAGTGACCCCCGCCTCCCACGGACAGGAAACGGGCCCCCCGACACGCCCACAGTCATGCACCTTCTAGGGGGAGGGCAGAGTCCAGGTGCACTGGCAGGTGTCTGGCAGCGGCCGTGGTTCTGAGCCACTGGGTCACACTGCCCTTGGGGATATGAAAGTGGCACCTTCCACTCAGCTGGGTGGGAGATTTAGGTGTGTGGTTTTTTTTTTTTATTCAATTTAATTCATCACTTAGGAAGCTAGTTTCATTAATAAGGTTGCTCACTCTATCAATACAAAGTTGATTGACACTAAGGACTAAGCCTTTTCATTATTATTATTATTTTTTTTTTAATTTCACAGAGGGAGAGAGATCACAAGGAGGCAGAGAGGCAGGCGGGGGGGGGGGAAGCAGGCTCCCCGCCGAGCAGGGAGCCCGATGCAGGCCTCGATCCCAGGACCCTGAGATCATGACCTGAGCCGAAAGCAGAGGCTTTAACCCACTGAGCCACCCAGGCGCCCAAGCCTTTTCATTATTTTTTAATGATTCAGAGCAGTGGTTCTCTACTGAGGGTAATGTTGCCTCCCGGGTCCATGTGACAAGGTCTGGAGGCATTTGGGTTGTTACGACAGGGGGAGGGGCACCACAGGCAGCCAGTGGGGAGGGGCCAGGGATGTTCCCATGGACCCGGCAACGGCCAGGACGCCCCACCATGACAAAGAATGAGCTGGATCAAAATGTCGACAGTGCCAAGGATGAAAACCCCTGATCTATGGACTCCTCAAACTTTTCATTCTAGAGACATTTTGTAACCATGAAAAAGTAGTTCTTTTTTTTTTAAGATTTTATTTATTTATTTGACAGAGAGAACACAAGCAGGGGGGAGTGGCAAGCAGAGGGAAATGGAGAAGCAGGCTCCCTGGGGAGCAGGGAGCCCGAGCAATGCGAGCAATGCGGGGCTTGATCCCCGGACCCTGGGATAATGACCTGAGCCAAAGGCAGAGGCTTAACCAACTGAGCCACCCAGGCGCCCTGCAAATTACCCACCCCTGATAGGTGGCTTCATTTACATTGCTTTTAGTTGGCTAGCTACATTAATTAGTTATCTTAGTGATTGTGACTGTTGACCATGCCACAGAAGCTTTTCGGAAACATACGTAAAATACTAAGAGTTCTCAACCAAACATTAGCTATTGAAGGACTTTGCAGGAGTATATGAAGACCCTGTTCCAAGTCCCCAGACACCTACCTTGATTTGTGATGCAAGTTTCTTTAAGAAAATGCCTCATGAGGAGTACAAAGCAGGGTTAACTCATTTCACCACCCACAAAGCTGTGTGCTAAGTGTTCAGAAATCCCCGGATGCCTCTTTCAAGCCACCAAGACCCACCGCCCCCCCACCCTGGGAGCAGTCTGAGCTGTGTCTGGAGCAAAAAAGATAAGCAGATAGTGCAAGAGGACTTGCTTCTGGGACTGGGTCTGCTCAGAGACTGGAACTGGGCTTAACACTCAGGATGTCAGAATCGCAGCAGCTCAGAACAAAGACTGTAGACTTCCCCATGCTCATGTCCAAGGACCGATCATGACATTCCACCAGAGACGCCCCTGGTTAGGAGAACAGAGACATCACCTGGGAATCACCGACCGTGGGTCGCTGTGAGAACAAGGAAGCATGCATAGGGTTGTTTTTTGTGCAATTGTTGGATGGTTGGCTTCTGAAAAATACTTTCAGAAGCACTGCATTTGATAACCATTAATGGATCTAAAGGGGCCCTAAAGTCGGTGACTGAAATGAGTCTTTCCACAGCACATCCCCTTTTTGACTCCCACAGTGACATCCTAAAAAGTTATGGGCTGCCAATAAGGGGGGAAAGGCTGGGCAAAAGGATTCGGAGCCCTTCAGGGGCGGCTAAAGTGATCTGATTTCCAGTCTCAGCCAAGGTGTCTGGTTCCCGCAGCCTGGCCTGGGGGGCGGGGAGGAGGGCAGCTGAGAAATGAGGGATTTACCGGGGAACTTAGCTTTTCCATATCAAGTCCAGGAAATAAAAGGCACAAGTGCTCAGAGGCAATAAGGGGAGATCCTTTCCCACCCCTGGGCCCTCCTTTTATCCTCTCGGGAGCCCAGCAGTTATTAGAAAGGCAAGCCAGCCTGAGACCTGAGGAAAGAGGCGGGGCTGATTGGTACAGGACAGCTGCCTGTCATTTCTCCCAACTTTGCAAGTGCAATTTAATTAAACGAACCGTTTATTTCTTTAAAAGTAAACATCAGCAACATTATATCAGTCATTTACAAAAAGAAAAACCTGATTATAATCCGCCTTAAGCCTCTTCTCCCGAATAAAATACTTTGTGCTGTGAGTTCCTGTGAAGACGTAGTCCTTGAGTAAAGTAGGTAAGGTTTTGGTTTCTTAGTCAGATAGTCACGAGTTTGAAGCCCAGCTCAGCCCTTTTTGAGCAACGTGACCCTGGACAAGTTCATCGCTTGGCATCTTGATTTTAATGTAAAGCAGAGAAAAGATGATTCGAGGGGGAAATGTGGTAATGTAGGTGAAGCTCACATACACTCAGACGTTCACTTAAAAAAATATTTACCTAAGCAACTCTTGTTTACTGGGCTGCGTTCCAGGCTCGGGAGCCGTAACAGTAGCTCTCACAGAGCTTGCCTTCTGGTTGAGGGAGAAACACCAAAAATCATAAATAAGAAAGATCGTTTCAGATCGTGATGAATGCTATGAAAACCTGTACCAGGGTGAGGGAGGGATGTAGAGTGAGCGTGGTTGGCATCAGGGTTAGATGGAATGATCAGAGAAGGCGCGTCTGGTACCGAAAGTGGGAACAGAATGTCATGAAGGAGCCGGCCATGAAAGCACCTGGGGAAAGGAAATTCCAGGCACGGGGGAACAGCAAGTGCAAAGGCCCTGAGGCAGGAGCAGGTTTGGCAAATTCAGGGAGCAGAGAGGTGGGTCAGAGAGGAGAAGTCAGTGGTGGCTGCTAAGAGATGTTAGCTTTACTCAGAAGTCCAGGGGAAGCTAGTGGATTTTAAATGAGGAAAAACAGTTCTGATTTTTATCTTAAAATGGCACTCTGGCTGCCTCGTAGACCCCAGATCTGAGGGAGAGGGGAAGCTAACTGTCTACACATGTAACCCAGCACACAGACGCACTTATTCTCTTCCTCCCTCACATCTCCCTCTCTTGGTGAGGGACTAAGGCCCCTGGGAAATAAGGTAAAGCACTAAGCACGGGTCTCAGCAGTAGCAGGCACTCAAAAACCAGGAGAGCTCTAATAATGAGTATTAATATTTAAACAAAGTGTCTCTTAATCCCTTTCTTTTGAAGAAATCGGGGAAATTGAGGTGTAAGGACAAAGTGAAGTCCTGGGGCCGACAGGTGCATTTGGGAACTGCAGCCACACGGGCTCTGCTCCCTCCCACCCCCAGCCAGAGAGGGACCTCCCACGAAACACATTGGAGTGACATAGGCCGGCCACCCCAGGGACCCAGAGGACATCCCACAGGACCAGCCAGAGAGTTCTTGGCTTCCTGCCGGATAGGAACCAAGTACAGCCAGGAGGAAGAGGAGGAAGAGAGGAGTGTTTACTGAATAGTGTGAGTGAGAGAGTAGAGCAGACAGAGTGGGAGATTCAGAAAAGGAAGAGTGAGTCTCCCCACCGCTTGGGGCTAGGGGTTTACACTGCCGTCCCGGGTAGATGTCCCTTCAGGAATCCAGGGCAGGGTCCCATCGAAGGCGAGAGTCAGGTGAACAATAAGTGTTACTCCCTACGCCACCCAGGGCAGGAGTGTTGATGCCAATGTTGACTAGGTTTGTTCGAAGCTAATGTCCTCCACGAGCTCGGGATCCGCTTCTTCTTAGATGTTATCAGGTGTTTGGGGGTCTAGGATGAAACTCAGAGAACGATTCACTCTCTTGCTTCCCCCCTTGAGAAAGGGACATCACTTCTTTGGTTGACTCAGATGCAAGGTGAAATGTAGAACAGGAGTAAATGGGGCTGAGCAGAGAAGCAGCAGAGGAAGGGAGAGCCTTTGTAAACTGCTTCCCTATCTTGGTAGGGGCCAGTCGACAGCGCGGTTGCAATTGGCCTCTGGATTTGAGTCGCCGCTTCTCTGCCAGATTTTCCTAAAGCATATTTCAACTTGATCACCCCATCCAAAGCCCCTTTTTCATTTTTAAAATTTTTTAAAAGCCTCTTTTAAAATAAATAATGCCCTATTTACTACCCCGAAATGAAAATCTAAATAATACAGCCCACCCACTCACAACTTAAAAAAAAAAAGAATATAATATCATGAATATAGCATAACAAAAAGAAATAAAAGAAAAAACATTTTAATATGTATTTCAATATGTAAATACCCTGACCACAATAGGAGACCCAGCGAAGGAAGCTGATACTTGTACCTGCTTCTCATTAAAAAGATTTGCATTTAAAAGAGGAAAATCCAGAGCCATTCTGTAGGAGTGGAAGAACTGGGTGTTTATGAAGGTTCTACCACAGGGGCATGACTGGTTAAATCAGTGGCCACTGGTGATTGAACTCAACCTCCAACCCCTTTCCTCTCTGCGCGCCCCCCCACCACCGCCGCCAGAGGTCAGAGAGTGGGGTTGAAAGTTCCAGCCCTCTAACCCCTTGTTGGTTTCCCTAGCAACCAGCCCCCATTTTTAGGGGCTTTCTTTTGAAGATTTTATTTATTTATTTGACAGAGAAAGAGAGAGAGATCACAAGCAAGGGCAGCAGGGAAGGGAGAAGCAGGCTCCCCGCTGAGCAGGGAGCCCAATGCAGGGCTTGATCCCAAGACTCTGGGATGATGACCTGAGCCAAAGGCAGACGTTTAACCAACTGAGCCACCCAGGCATCCCTTATGGGGCTTTTCAGAAGTCACTTCATTAACATAAACCCACTGTGGTCCAGAGGGGCTTGTTCTGAATAACCAGACACCAGTTCACTCTTAGTGCTCTCATCACTTAGGAAATTCCAGGGTGTTAGGCGCTCTGCGCCAGGAAAGGGACAAAAACCAAATATATATTTCGTATCACACACTCCCAAGTACTACTAACCGCCCCCACCCCAGCCCATTATTATGACCATGAAAACCACCAGGCCTCCTCTAGGAGGCTGGGTCACCTCTGCTGAGAACCACTGTCTTACAGCCTGGTAGGGGAGGTGATGGGCCCAGAAGAGCAGCATTTTGTAATTTCGTCATTGCTTGATGTGGAAGGCAGACCCACGGCCCCTGAAAGATGTCCACATCCAGTCTCCAGGACCTGTGACTCTTACCTTCTATGGCAGCTGTGACTAAGTGGCCCCAGTGTAATCACGAGGGTCCTTACAAGAGGGAGGCAGGAGGTCGGAACGCGGAGTAGGAGATACGAGGACAGAAGGAAGGAGTTGAAGCGCAGGCACCCGGCATGCCGGTGGCCTCCAGCAGCTGAAAAAGGCAGCCCCGGGGACCTAACACCACTGCGCATCTTTGTGCTTACCTCCCAGTTACAGCGAGTGGAACTGATTTGCCATTTACATCGTGATAAAAACTTGTTTCTCAACTACATGCATTTAAGTTAAAAAAGCAGGGAGGGGTAGCTGAATTAAAGGAAAATGTTAAGTTAGCCCAGTTGCCCTTCAGTGGGACAGAACTTACAAAGGTGTAATGAGTACGGCCGTGGGTTGGAAAATACCAGGTTTAACTATCGCATGGGAATTTCCAAGAAGGGAAAGTTTTCCGATGGAAGATTCTGTACCCTGCTGCTTTTTGCTAATAATACCTAAGCACCAGGAGCAGGTCATCACACATGCATTATCCTCCAGGATTCCTGGGAGGGACCCACTGATTATATTCAGATGAGGAAACTGAGGCCCAGGAAGTGTGAACATCTCATCCAAGGTCATGTCCTTGGGGAATGGTTGGATTTGGAAGAAAACAAAGGATTTGAACTCGGGTCCCACTAACTCCATGGTTGATGTTCTCAGCGATTTTTGGTTCCTGGAGCTGATTTCTTATGGCCACTTGCACACACATCTTTGAAAGTGGAGACAATCTGGGGTCGTGATTTTCAGGAAGCCAGTTGCCTTATCAGACAGTGCTTGTGTGAAAGAGAATGATGCTCTCAGATCAGATAATTACCGGATCTTGGTTTATATCACCTTGGAAAGGGGCTGTTAAGAGGTGCCATCAGAAGACAAGACATTCAGTCTTTCTAAAGTGCCACGTGGCAGAATTTGATCGTGGTTAAGATGTGGAGAAGCACTCGAGCTTGCCCACCAGACGTTGGCAATGTTGGAAACACCGGTTTTGCCCAGACATGGGGAGATAGGAAGCAGAGTCAAGAATTTTAGATCATAAGTGACAAAAGCTCAACACACATTAGTTTAAGCCAAAAAGGAAAATATATCTGCTCCTATGACCAATATGTCCAGAAGGGGACTTCAGAAACAGTGGGATCCAGTCCCCAAATAATTTGGTCTAAAGCTCGTGTGCCCTGTCAGGGAGGCTCTGCTGGTACGGTGACAAAGATGGCTTCCAGCATGCTCTGGCAGAAGTTCTCCCAGGTCGCACCAGGGGTGAGAAGTTGCCACTTTCCCAGCAGTTACGGCTAACGTCCTGGTGCCAATTTTCAGGGGCTCCCATTGGCCTCATGACCATCCGTGAACCAGTCACAATGATTCTGGCCAGGCCTGGGTTATGAAATCATCCTGGGAGGCCAATAATGGGTATTATTTTTGCTAAAAATTAGTAACTGCTTATTTACAGACTTGAAAGTTCATTCCTGGAGAGATTAGGTCTTTCCACAATATCATGGCACTGCCCCTTTTCCTTACCAGTTGGTGTTTTTTCAAAGCGTTACATAAAGACCCCATGTCAGGGGCCCTCAAAACCACCCTCAGGCCCGATGAGCTGCTAGACCCATACGACTCAGAAGAGCTATTATGTTCACAGTTAAAGTTTATTACAGTGAAAGGACACAGATTAAAATCAGCGAAGGGAAGAGGTATATGGAATAAGATCCAGGATAAAGTAGGCACCACCTTCCAGAATCCTCTCCCAGTGGAGCACAGATGTTCCACTTAACACTGCAGCACTGATGTGGCAACACATGCCGGGTGTGGCCGACCAGCGGCGCTCACCTGAGCCCTGGTGTCCGGGATCTTATTGGGCTCCATGCTGTAGGTACAAAGCATGTCAGCTGCTCAGACTCCAGACCCCCAGAATGAAAACAGGCACTCTCCCTAAGCCCATGCTTAGCAGAAACTATCTGATCAACCAGCACTGCACTGCCCCAGGACTCAGAGCTCATCTACCAGGAGCCGGCTGAGGACCGGTCTTCAAGACGGACCTGCTTAGGGATGCACCGGGTTCCAGCAACCCAGGCCTGCCCAGTGAACCCTTTCCTGACAGACAACCCCACAGCTTCACAGCAGGGAGCCCACGGGAAACCAACTGAGTGGCTCAGTTCATGTGGAGGCCACTGGATACCGGTCCATCTGGATATCCCCGGGGCATCATCACACTTCTGTCCAATCACGCAGCTGAACCATGGAAGGCAGACATGTCCTCAGAGCAAAGACGCTCTGACAGGCATCATGACATAACCAGAGGATTGTGGAATCCAGTGTCAGGTCAGACCTGAGTTCTAGTCCCAAAGCTGCCTCAGGAAGAGATGCATTTTATACCATGACTCCTCTCTTCACCGCCCCCCCTTTGTCTCAGACACACACAAACACATACTCCAACTGAAATAGAGTTCACCATTGCTGTATATGACATACTCTGATATTTGTCATCTATTCTGGGGATTGGCAGACTTTTCTATAAAGGGGTGATAAGGGGCACCTGGGTGGCTCAATCTGTTGAGCATCTGCCTTTGGCTTAGGTAGTGACCCCTGGGTCCTGGGATTGAGCCCCGCATCAGTTTCCCTGCTCAGTGGAGAGCCTGCTTCTCTCTCTCTCCCTTTGCCCCTCTCCCTTCTCCTGCCCTCCCCACTCATGTTCTCGCCCTCTATCTCAAATACATACATAATACATACATAAATGGATAATAAATATTTTAGACTTAGGCTAGGCTCTGTTGTGACTATCAACTCTGCCATTGTAGCACAAAAGCAGCCATAATCATTAAGTGAACAAATGGGCATTGCTGTGTTCCAGTAAAACTTTATTTATAAAAAGAGACAGTGGACCACAAATTCTCATGTATTCCATTCTTTTTTTTTTCTTTTGTAATGCTGGCCATTAAAGTAGAGTTTCACTAATGCAATTATAACCAGCACTTTGAAAAAGCCATTTGATCTTTACAACAATCCTGTGTGGTAAGTAACCCCATTTTACAGATGACAAACTGAGGTGTGCAGAAGTTAAGTAACTTATACAAGGTCATCTAGCTGGTAAGAGGTGGAACTGGCCTTGGTCATAAGCATTCTGGCTGAGAGTCCACTCTCTTAACCTCTCAAACCACTCAAAAGTTAGCTATTAACATTATCACTCAACCAGCTGCAAAAGAACCCAAAGACCCACAGTCACCTGAAGTTTCAGGATAAGATTAGGACGTACCCTCCTTTTGTTCAAAGGGTTATTGTGATGTTGAATAAATAGTGTGGGGATCTCACTTCATTAACGAAACATGCATTGAAACTATCTACGACCAAAGCACTACATGCTTTAAAACAGAAAACAAGGTTAGCTCAGAAAAGGGATTTCTATAGTGGATAGGTAGAGTTAACTCATTTAAACGACTGTTTGGTAAAAACTTGGACTCCTTTGGAAATGAAAATGTTGCCTCCTAACAGGTAGGGAATGGGAAGTAGACCTCCAAGAATATGGCTTAAAATGGGGAGCTTATAAATGTGGGCACAATGAAGACTTGGTTAAGCCACCGTCGTCTTAATTAACCCAAGTAACATTGTGTTCAGAATTGGAAACCTCCAAGAATCCACGTGCGGTTTTCTTCATTCGAGTTTGTTTGACATCAGATTAATTTCCTTTTAGGAAAGACTTCCATGCGTCCCAAGACAACTGAATGATCCACAGGGCTCTAAGATCCGAAGATCTTAGAGCAGCCCATGTGGAGAAAGTCCCCGCCATCCTTCTCTTGTTAGAAAACCTCACCAAGAATGCATAATAATTAGATCCCAGAGCTGTGTCCAGGTCCACAGCATCCGCCCGGAGGCAGGGTGCCAAGGCTTGGAGCCTCCGAGTCTGTCAACTGAATGAACGCTCGCGTAGCACAGCTCACCACGTCAATCTCAGCGTTCCTTAGAACACGTTGAAAAAATCTGCAATGCCTTTGATTTTTCCCTTCTCTGGGAGAAAACCACCCCCAAACTCTCAAGTCAAACAAAGAGGACGTTCCATCCACCCAACCCCAGCTGCCCCCAGCTGCCCCCAGCATGGTCCTTTGATGGACAAGTCACAAATTGAAGCCTGTTTTGGAAAAAGAAAAAAAAAAATCCCATTTCTCAGTTCTCCCTTCTGGTTTAAATTGATCATTTGTTAAAAACAATCTGTGTCTGTTCTTGCTTATTTAGGAAATGAACCTAAACAAGCTGATGTTTTTTTAATCCAAAGAGTATGTCGTGATTAGGAGGTGGTTTTCATAAAGTACTGCCTGATTTGTGGTGTTCCGACTGGGTTTACAGACACAGGTTCTTGGCGTAAGTGTTCGAGGACATGGCATGGGGAATTTTGACAATGACCAGTGCTGGTAGAGTGCCTGCTGCGTAAACCTCACCGCGACCTCAGGTGGTAGAGGGGTCAGAGTGGATTTGAATGGGTCCGTGGCCTGTTTTTAGCTGAAGAACATGGCGTGAAGGTTTCTGTGTGTTAAGCTTTATATGACAGGGAGACATGCTAGATCAGAAACAGGATCCCCCTCCAAGATGCACGAGTGCATCTTGCCAACAAGATGTGACTGAAGTGAAGTGACAAGGAGTGACTGAAGCCAACAGACCAAGGTGGTGTGTTTGTGGAGTATATTAGGAATGGATTCAGCAGGCAGCAAGAGACAAGACCAGTGACTTTCTCTTGCCCTCACTGTGGATATGTTTCATGTTAATTACTGCTGCGTCTCCACCTTTTTTTCTTCTTCTTAGTTTCTCAGTCTTTGCAATCCTGGAAAAACATTTTCTGCTTGGGTAAAGTGGTCTGGCTCGGGGTCACACTTTGTATTACTTAAATGGGACAGTTGGGCTATTTGAGACTTCCCATGTCTTACAGCTAGTTTTTATCAAATACCTTGAAAAGAGGTCCCATCTCAGAGCTCAGAACAATCTCCAGGCAGCATGCAGGCAGATTTTAGGAAAACCCGAAACAATGAGAATTCTCAAGGAGTAGATGGGTATTCTAAAGGTTCTCCTCAGAAATATCTGGGTGTTTTTAAATTTTTGTTTGAATTTTTTTTTAAGATTTTAGTTTTAAGTAATCTCTACACCCAACACGGGGCTCAAACATACGATGTGAGATCAAGAGTCTCACACTCCACCAACTGAGTCAGCCAGGTGTCTCAAAATTTTGTTTTAATTTTTAATTGTACGGTAAGTGTGTGAATCCCTTCCCTTTCAAAACATTTTAGAATTTTCTAGCTTGTGCTAAAGTTTACTTTCTTCTTTACCTTTCATTCCTGTCCTCTCCACTCTGCCTTCCAGAAGTACTTAGTGTTCTGACTCTTTATATATATCTTTTCAGAAATTTATAAATATAAAGTGCCTATGGAAAATATGTAGTAGCATTGTATATGTTTCTAGTAAATGCCAGTAACATGAAGTGTATAACTTTCAGAAAACTGTTAATTCCCTTGACATTGGTTTTTTTTTGACATGTCCCTATTAATACGTGGAGATGTGGTTCATTTCTTTCAATTGACTTTAGTTTTCCTCCAAACATACTACATTTTATTTCTCTAGTAACCTTTGGCCAGACAGCAAAATTGCCTGATCTTTGGTATTCACAAACAATTCTGTAATGAACGCCTTTTTACATGTCACTTGTTCTCCTCCTGGGTTTTTCTCTAGGGTAGATAATGGGAAGTGGAATTACTCAGTATGTTCCCTTTTATTTTTAATTTAGATTTTTAATCTAGGAAATATATGCATATAGTTTAAAACTCATATAGACCTACAAAGGAAACTGTTCAGAGAAACAGCAGTTCCCAGTGGACCCCACATATACCCTTTCTTTCCACCCACAGGTAGCAACTTTCAACCCTTGCTGATTCTTGTGGTACTTACCTCCGAATTTCTAAGTACCCTGCTTACATTATTACCTCTTGATTTTTTTTTCCATTTTAGTCATGCTCCCTGACTTCCCAAACTAAAAGATGAGAATTCAGCTCTCTTTCTTCACCCCAGTGCCCATCACACACATGCAGACTTCGTCCCCACATCCTGTCAGTATCGATAAGATGTAATTTCAGCTCTATCAATATTGAGTATTTGCCTTGTTCTAGCTACACAAAATACTTTTCACAGACAGACCATCCCGTACCCAATAATTGCTTTTCCTGCTTTATGCGCTGGCCTGGGAGCTGACATTTTTCTATATAAATCTTTTCAGCGGATGAGTGTAGACGGCAGCTTCGTGCGCTTGTCTAGCACGTGGAAGCCTGCTCGCCCGTGGTTAGGTGCACGGCCTCGGAACGTGCAATTATGAAGGGGTGAAATGGTTCAGGGGTGAGTCATGTGTGGAAACACCCCCCCAAAACCCTTTCCCAGGTCACACACCAATTCCCTGCTTGGCCCTGAAACGTTTGCTTTCCTCATTTTTTCTTCATTTCTCACTGAGTACTCTACCCTGCCACCTTCCCGCCTGGATCTGGAATGCTAAGCTTTGGTTTCTGGGGCCCTAATGAGGTGTTTCACCTAATTTCTGTGTTCCTGGGCTTGATTCTTCACAGTTGTGTGTGTGAAGCTGAGATCACCGGCTACGTTTTTTCCCCCTTTCTTTCTTCAGGGTCAAGAAAGGTTTATGTCGTTAATTATTTATTTTTATATTAGAAGTGAGACAGCCTCCCAGTGGAAAATTCAAGCAGGAAAAGATGCGTATGGAGTCACAGTACAAGGTCCTCTTCATGCCTCCTACCACCACAGCCCCTCCAAGGCCTCCACACAAGCAGGGCTGCTCTGGGGCCCCATGACCTGGGTTCACATCCCAGCACTCACTAGCTGCAGGGCCTTGAGCAAGTTACCTAACCATTTGGGGCCTCAATTTTCTCATCTGTAAAATGGGAGAATAATAATGCTCAACTCATAAGTCTCTGCGGGACTTAAATGAGTTAATTAAATGAGTTAATTTGTACAGTGGCACAGAGACAGCACTTAATAGATATTAAGCTGGAATATTACTAAGTGTTCTCTATCCTTTTAGACCAGTGGTTCTTAACCTTGGCTGCACATTGAAATTGGGGGGAGGGGTGGAGAGATTTCAAAATGCCTGATGCCTAGAACCCATTCTCAGAAATTTTGATTTTATTGGCCCAGGAGAGGGCCTGAGCATCAGGATTTTTTATGTGCTCCCAGTCATTACAGTGTGCAGCCAGAATTGAGAACCATCGTGCTGAGTATTTTTCATGTGTATCAGTTAGGATAGGTGAGGTTATGCTGCAGTAACAAACATTCCCAAGATGTCATCCACTTCTCTTTTATGGTACATGCCCATTCTGGTTTGTTGCAGCTCTGACCCACATCATCTTGTCTCTGGAACATTTAGTCTTGTGAAGTGGGAGGAGAGTGCATGACCAACCATGCACTTGCTCTTAAAGCTTCGGACCAGAAATGAAACATAACTTCTCACGTGTCATTACCCAATGCAAGTCACATGGTCACATCTGAGTTAAACAGGGAAGGTATATTTCAGGGGTTGGCAGACTTTTCCTGCAAAGGGCCAGATAATAAATATTTTAGGCTTTGAAAAGGACACATGGTCTCCATGGCTTCTGCTCACCTCCTCCTTCAAAGCACAAAAGCAACCACAGACAACACACTGTTGAACAATGGAAAAAGTCAGGGCGCCTGGGTAGCTCAGTTGGTTCAGTGTCCAACTCTTGATTTCGGCTCATTTCATGACCTCAGGGTCATGGGATCAAGCCCTGCATTGGGCTCCATGCTGGATGTGGAGACTGCCAAAAATTCTCTCTCTTTCTGCCCTTCCCCCCACTTGCACACACGTGTGCTCGTGCTCTCTCTCTCTCTCTCTCTCAAAAAAGAGAAAAAAAGTGTGGAAAGTCATTCCTAGCTCATGAACCATACACAAACAGGCAGTAGGCCAGGTTGGGCCCATGGGTATAGTGTGCCAAGCCCCAGTGTGGATCATCCTCCTGCAGGGAGAAGCTCTCCAGGAAGAGACCCCACACATGGGTGAAGAGTCATGCAGTCCACCACAGCACGTGTATGGGGAAAGGGAGAGAGGTGGGACCCTTGTACTGCACAGTTGGGTCTCATACATTCTACTGTGGTGCAGCTTGCTTTTGTTACTTCATATCTTGGTAATAGTTTCGTGTCAGGAACTCCCACATGACTTTACTTTTCTAATGGCGCCTAGATTTCTGGGGTAAGGATGGGCCATAATGGGGTTTTGTTTGTGCACTTGTTTTTATAATTAATCCTCTTGTGAGGTAGCACGTATTGGGAGGAGTGTGGCAGCATCCACAGAGAGACTGTAGTAAAGACAGAACCAACATGTCGGCTCCCCTGGTGGGTTTGATACAGTCTCCACCGCTTCCCTGCAGTCCTCCAAGCCTCCCTAGAAGGGGAAAGGCTGGGAGGGGCCCTTCTTGCTGCCAGTCCTGGGTCTGGCGACGCTGAGCACAATCGCAGTTGTAGGGGCGTTTGGGGGAGAGGGCAATTAGAAACTAGGGGCACTTAGGAGGGAAATCTCGGAAGCCGTCCAGCATCATCACCCTGACCTCACATGGAGAAGCAGCTGAGGCTGCATGGGAACCTGTCAAGAATGACAGTGACTGCCTGTCAGCTGGGGCGGGGAGGGGGCAGATGGGAGAGAGAGGCGCTGCTAGCAGGTGACTCTGTCCTTTCTTTCTACCAGGACACCACAACGTCGGTGCGCATCGGCCTGATGATGGAAGAAATGATCTTCAACCTTGCAGATACTCATCTGTTCTTCAACGACCTGGAGGTTTGGCACTGCCTGCCCATTCTGTGTCATAGTCCCCATGCTTAATGACCCGCGGCGGGTTTGGAGGGTGGGGGGAGACATGCTGCCTTTTCTCTTTTCTGTTTTTCATTTTTCCTTCGGAGGCTAGAAAGTTTTGCTGACAACCCCCAAGAAGGCACAAAACTGTGGCCAGCAACAGTTTATTGAAAACACTTGGCCAGCTGATCTCCCCAGCTTCCCCATGTGGCCAGTGGGCTTCTCGCCACTCTGGCAGTGATGTCCACTGGCAGTTTCACTAATCCAATTAAGGCTGTGTCGTCTCTTCCTCCTGAAATTTACTATTTAATAAGTTTATTGAGGCAAATTAGTACAGATCCTCCTGGGTCAGTAATAATTAGCAGTGGGCCAGGATGGAAGCTTTTAAAAACAATTTACATTCCCCTGAAAACATGTTTTATGAAGATAGAGAGCAAGCAGAGGGACTGGTGCTTATTTAGTGTCTGCTCTTGTGCCCCGAAGCAAGTGGCAAAAGAGATAGGAAAGGGGAAGGGGACAGCATCAGAAATCAATTTAACTCCTTTGCTTATATCCAGCCGGTGGCAAAAAGATTTGAGAAGGATTTCAAATGGAAAACACATTTAAAATTGAATAATTGAAGCAAAGCAAAGGAATAGAAAGCTAAGTTAATGAATAAGGGTAAGGCACTGTACCAAAAAATATAGCTCAGGCCAGCTACTGCAGTGAAGTTCAGAGTTAATCTCTCTGAGCTCCCTGGTAGCCAAAGCAAGGAGGGAAACACAATGCATGATTTATCTCGGATGAAAAAGCAAGAAGCTTTCTACAAGGTGAGAAGGTTTGTTTTTTTTTTTTTTTTGGCTGATTAGAGGATTAGTGTGGGGATCTAATGGTTTTGTAAATTGTATTTGTGTTTTGGTTTACCAGATTGTAAAATGAAGGTAACCTAAAATTATACTGTGCATGAAAGAACAGTCCTGTTTACCGTAGCAGGAATAATTTTTCCTGGAATCAGAAATCCCTGGGACTAGCTTGTGAAGTAGAAATATGAAGGCTCTGAATTCAGGTCTAGCCTGGTTGGCCCAGAGCATGACTAATACGTTTCATCAGGAAGGCTTTCGTTTCTGGTCTGCAGTCCTAGAATTCTAGAGGAGGAAACCCTTGCTAAAACAATCAGTCTTTTGTTCTGTCCAGCCTAAGCAGGCCATTTGGGCCTCAGCCTTCCTATCTGTGAAGTAGAATTGATATTCTCTGCCCAACATATTAAATTCAGTTAGCTAACATATAGTGTATTATTAGTTTCAGAGGTAGAGTTCAGTGAGTCATCAGTCTCATATAATAACCAGTGCTCATTAATTCCCATGCCCTCTTTAATGTCCCTCACCCAGTTACCCCATCCCCTCACCCTCCTCCCCTCCAGCAGCCCTATTTGTTTCCTATGATCTAGAGTCCCTTACAGTTTGTCTTTCTGATTTCATCTTGTTTTATTTTTCCCTCTCTTCCCTTATGATCCTGTGTTTTATTCCTAAAATTCCACATGATAATTGTATTTCTCTGACTGACTTATTTTGCTTAGTATAATACCCTCTAGTTCCATCCACATCACTGCAAATGGCAAGATTTCACCTTTTTGATGACTGCATAATATTCCATTGTAGATACATATCACATCGTCTTTATCCATTCATCTTTGAAAGACATCTGAGCTCTTTTCATAGTTTGGCTATTGTGGACATTGCTGCTATAAACTTTGGGGTGCACGTGCCCCTTCAGATCACTACCTTTGCATCTTTGGGGTAAATACTGAGTATTGCAACTGCTGGGTCTAATAGGGTAGCTCTATTTTCAACTTTCTGAGGAATCAAAGAGAGGATCTACGTAGAAACTCATTGATGACAAAGAGAACATTGGCGTGGAGGGTTGTTCTGTGAGCATCAAGCTCAGGACTGTCCCTTCAGCCAGATGCAACATGCAGGCCTGCTTTAGAGTGACCTCTTGTGTCTTGGGGGAAAAGGGAGAGGGAGGGAGGGAGGGAAGGAAAGAGAAAACTAATGAGCAAAACAAACATGGCAATTGAATTCAGCAAATATTTATGGAGCCTAATGTAATAAAGAGTCCACTGATTGCAAATCACAAAACCTGACTGGCCTTAGCAAATGAAAGGCAATTACTGGCTCTTGTAGTTGAAAAGTCCAGGGTAGATTTAGTCTCTCAAGATCTCCTCCTTAAAATGTTGGCTCCAGGGGCGCCTGCATGGCTCAGTGGGTTAAAGCCTCTGCCTTCGGCTCAGGTCATGATCTCAGCGTCTTGGGATCGAGCCCCGCATCGGGCTCCCTGCTCAGCAGGGAGCCTGCTTCCTCCTCTCTGCCTGCCTCTCTGCCTACTTGTGATCTCTCTCTCTCTCTCTCTCTCTCTCTCTCTCTCTGAAATAAAATCTTTAAAATAATAATTATAAAATGTTGGCTCCACGAGGGCAGGAACTCCAGCTGTGTCACCCTCAATCCCCAGGGCCTCAGCAGTAAACAGCCAAGCAAATCCATAAATGAGAAAGTTCATTTAATGAAAAGGTCGTGAAAAAATACAACAATGAGATATGATAGTGAGTGATGGGAGAGAGGGGTAGGCTGGGGGGAAGTGGTCGGCATTCTCAAGAGAGTCAGGGGAGGCCTCTCTAGGAGGTGACACTTGACCCGAGGTTTGAATGATGACAGCAGCCAGCCAGGTGGAGATCTAGAGAGGTGGGACCAGCACATGCAAAGGCCCTGCGGTGGGAAGTGTGTGAAGGCCACACTGACTGTAGCGAATGAGTGAAAGCACAGGGGGGACTGGGATAAAAGAGTCTGGAGAGGGAGGTGTGGGCCAGACACGGTTCACAGACGTCAGAGTTTATTCTAAGTGCCGTGGACAGCCGTGGGTCCAGGGAGCATTGAACAGGAAAGGCTGTGTGATCTCATTTGTTTTAAAAGGACTACTCTGGCTGCTGCGTGGAGAATGGGCGATAGGAGGCAAAGGGTGGAGGCTGGGAGACCAGCAAAGAAATTATTGCAGTTGTCCAAGCAAGAGAAGAAAGCTGGGTTGGATCAAGGCTTCGGGATGGCACTAAAGCCAAGAGAGCTCCTGAGGGGTTGGCTGGGGAATGAAGCAGAGAGAAGAGTTAGAGTGCGGGGGTTGGGGGTGGCCTGACAAGGGTTACAGTGCCATCCTCTGAGCTGGGCAGACAGGGCAGACGTGGGAATGCAGTGGGGAAACCCATCCTTCTGTCGAGGGCACATGGGGTTGGAGGTGTCTGCGACACCGGGGAAGATGCCAAAGTGACGAGCAGAGTTAAGAGTTTGAAGTTGCACACAGTAAGAACGCCGCACACACAGTGGGCACTTTATCAATGTGGATTGAACCTGAGGCTCAGGGCAGGCGTTTTGCTGGACTGTTGTGTGTTTCAAGGCAATGTCTTTAGCCTTGCCCCCTCGGCTCTTCCTCATTGGCCCCGAAGCGGAAGCCACACCTCCTGGCGAAGGATTTAATTCCCAGCTGGAGCCACTCAGGGAAGCCAGTTTGCTCTCACTCCTAAATGTTTTTCAGAAATGTTCCCGGGGCCAGAAGCCCCCAAGGCACCCCAGCAGAACTGAAACTGTGGTGCACAGTGGAGACGTTAAGACTCACTCAAGGGAAAACCGCTAGCTTGCTGGGGCAGGAGCCCTTGGCCAAGTCCAGGGGCAGCCTCCGGGGGCTCCCGGGGAGACTGTGGGAGTCGGGAGAGGGCGTTGGCCTGCCCGAGCTCAGCCCCTGCATGGACGGTGGGGCTTTAGGGGCTGAAGTCAGAAGATCCCTCTCCGCTCCGAGCCTGCAGGGCCATCTGTAAAGAAGGGAGTCCGCAAAAAAAAAAAAAAAAAAGAAGGGAGTCCGCTCTTGCTCTTGCCCGTAGCGGTGATTTAGGGGAAACCCTCCTCCCAGCGCTACTGATTCAGGGGCAGATGAAACCCAGCAAGATCCCCGCCCTCAAAGCTTTGACCTTCTAGCTGGGGAAGCAGACCCTAAACAACCGAATATTTAATGTCAGATAAAGTGCCCCAAAGACAGACCAGCAGAGTCAGGGAGGAGACGGTCACGAAGCTGTCATTTCACTTGATGCGACCAGGTAAGGCTTGTGCGGCCTTGGAGCGGACACCTGAACGGGGTGAGGGAGGGGGCCACGTGGGTATCCGGGAGGGAATGTGCCAGACCAAAGAGCAGGGCAGAGGCCCTGAGGCATGGTTCGAGTTGGCAGGTTCCAGAAACAGGGAGGCCGGCGCAAGAGCAGGGAGGATGGCGGTGGGCAGTGGGAGCGGGAGCCGGGTGCAGGTCGCGCAGGGCTCTGGGCCATCCTAAGGCTTTGGCTAATCTTCTCAGGGTGACAGGAAGCTGCTGGAGGGCTTTAAGCAGGAGAGCATCATCTGACTTACATTCCGAGGCTCCGTCTGGCTGCTGGGTGATCAGACCGAAGGGGGCAGGGGTGGAAGCAGGTATCTGAATTGGGTCAAGTCAGGCGCCCAGCCTCCCATGTGAAAGCGCTCAAGGGGAAGAATCCAGAGACAGGGTACGTGCCAAGGTCAGCTGTATCTCAGGCTCTCCAGGACACCTGTCCTGAGCTTGCAAGCACCTTCTAATCTGTTCCATCTACCTTGGAGTCCTGGCTCCACCCACGCTGGGCTGCGTGCCTGGGACAGGTGTCAGCCTCCGCTCCCTCGTGTGCTCAACAGGTAGAAGAAAAGCCCCGAGCTTCCAGGCTATAATGATGATGGGAGGGGAGGGGGGGGAGACGAAAGCTGCCTGCCCGCAAGCCGGCCCCTTTCCATCAGGGGTGCAGCGTGTGCCCCGGGGCTGGGAGCAGAGGGGGCGGGAGGGGAGGCTCCACAGTACCAAGTGAAACTGTTTCCTTTAAATTATTAGATGTCATTTATTTTACCACGAGCTAGAAAATACATCTCCTGATTTCACAGTGATTCAAAAGCTGTGCATACAGCACAGATACGACAAGTTATGACTCCAGCTTCTGGGGCTCGGGCGTAAACACTGCCAACCAGCTCCCCACTCCAGGCCACCTCGCCTTTGTGCAGGAGCAGCATGGAAGCTGGGGCAGGGGACCCCTCATCCAGAATGTTGGCTGGGTTGCAGGGCAAGGTGCAAGTTCAACTTACAGCTCGAGAGCTGGGGAGAGCATCCTCGGGGCTCACTGACCTGCACTCACCCAGAAAGCCCTTCCATGGGGAGCCTCCCGAGCTGCCACTTCCTAGCTGTAGGAGTCACGGCCAAGGCTGATGCTCGACCTTGCCCTGCTGCTTCCATCCCACCTGAGCCCGGGCTCTGGGGAACACAGCTCTCTTGGCTTTGACTTCCAGGCTCAGGCCACAGGGGAGGAGATGCCAGCCAGCACGGCCCCAGAGTGAACAAAGCATGGTGGATCCGATTAGATTTGAGAAAGTACTGGGGTGCCTGGGTGGCTCAGTGGGTTAAAGCCTCTGCCTTCAGCTCAGGTCATGATCTCAGGGTCCTGGGATCGAGGCCCGCGTCAGGCTCCCTGCTCAGTAGGGAGCCTGCTTCCTCCTCTCTCTCTGCCTACTTGTAATCTCTCTCTCTGTCAAGTAAATAAATAAAATCTTTAAAAAAAAAAAAGAAAGAAAGAAAGTACTGGCCTCGCTTTTCCCCGGCTTCCCTCTTTCCCCTCCTTCTGCGTTAGCTTGCTCTCGCTCCCTCTTTCTCTCTCCCTCATCCATAACCTCATCCCAGAACCTCATCCATCTGTTCTTTCCTTTTCTCTACCTCCCTTCCTTTTCCCTTCTTTCCATTCTTTGTTCCTTTATTCATTCTTTGATCCCCCTCCCTCCATCCATCCACCTATATTTCCAGCCCGTGATTATCTTCCACTTACCTTTTTCCCATCCATCCATTTTTCTTCCCCCCACACTCATTTGTCCGACTGTCCGCTCATCCACCTTCCCATCCATGTATTTTTCATCTCCCTTCTTTCCATACATTCCCTAGCTTCCTTCCCTCTATCTGGCCTTCTTCCCTCCTTCCTTTCTTCCATTCATCCACCTGGCCTTCCTTTTTTCCCTCCATCCTGTCCCTCCATCTTGTATTCCTCCCACTAACTTCTGCAGCCCATTTTTTATGTACCAGGGGCTTTAATCACAGAAATGAGCCAGGTGTGGCCCCTGTCCCTGAGGAGCCCGCCTTCTGGGAAGGGACACACGTGTAACACAGCATCATAGGACAGGAAGGCTGGGCCTGCTCTGAAGGACATCACAGCAGCCCAGGGGAGGAAGGGATTAAGTAGTCCTTCTGATTGAATGATGGGAACAGGGGAAGCATCAAAGAGGAGAAGATGCTTGGGTATTAAAGAAAGAGTAAGGATTTGCTGGGAGGTTGGGGAGGAAGTACAGGAGAGAGAAGAGTATTCCCAGGCCAGGGAACAGCAGGTGCAAAAGTAAAGAGGGAAGAAACAGATTGGTATGTTTGGGAAACATACAACACAGAAGTTAGTATCTCTGCAGACAGATCCGTTTTTATTAACTTGTTTCACCTTCTTAGATGAAAATGCGTATCCAAAGTACCAGCCAGCGCTTTAGCAACGTAGAGATAAATTCTAGTTTGCAGAACTTACAGCCCAAGAGTGAATGTTCAGGTCATACCCCATCTGTGAAGAGGACATGAACCCCTGAAATTCAGTGTAACGTATGGGAATGTGTACAAGTGCACATCTCTCGAGAGGGTGGTGGGAGCATCCCATTCCCCTCCGGTTAGGATTTGCCCCAATATTAAGCCTTGTAGCTTTGGGAGATGCAAGAGTTTGGTCTCTTCTTCCATCTCCCCGTAAACCCAATAAAACCAAGAGAAGGCAGAAGAAAGTACATTTGGAGCTGAATTCGAACCCATCTCCTTTGTGAAAAGAAATTTCGGAGTAAATAGGAGCCCTCAGAGCTCTCTCCCTGGGGCCAGACACCCCTCCCCCCGAGGTGTAAGCTGGAAGGTGGGGAGCACAGGTTGCCCGCTGGGCTGGTTCGATGTGTGGTCAATGGTAGGAAGGCAGAGTCCTGAGAGCCCTCCGCCCCCACACGCACCCCTACTGGGGGACTCAAGCACCCACAAGTGCCGTCCGCAGCTGGGAAGCCCTGGCCTTTATGCCCAAGCCACCTGTCCAAAGACTGGGTGACAGCAGGATCTTCCTGAGGCAGAGAGAGCTCTCTTTCCTCGATCCACCCCAGAATGAATGGGCTGCTTGCAAAAGCAAGGTTGGCAAAGAACCATGACATTCAAAGCAGAGAAAACACCCAACGAATAAGGTGGCAGAGGCACAGGGGTCAAAGTCTGACTTCGGTGTGAACCCCATTTTGCCGTTCGTTGAGTGATCTTGGACACGGTGTGACTTCAACGTTCTGGGCTTCTGTTGCCTCTTGCGTAAATCGAGGATGAAAACCTATCTTGTAGGTTGTTATACCAGATCAGAGATGGAGTGTGTACAGCCCCGCTCCTGGCCCAGCTCCTCTGCTGTATGAGGGTGCCTGTGCAGGCTCATGGAGTGCCTGGCCCGGCTAAGGCCTCAACAGTGACAGTGGAGACTGGGCCATTTGTAACCAGACCCGCAGGGTTGACTGCCATTTGTCCTCTGCCCCTGGAGACCCAGAGCCGTAAAAGGTCTCCATCAAGCCTCGCAAATCACCCTGATTGGTGGGAGTCGCTAGGAGCAAGTCCAGATCCAGACCTGGGAACGGACCCCCTGGGTGGTGGTTCCTGGACCCCATTCCTGGACCCCCTGAGATTCTGCCTGTGCCCACTCGGCTTCAGGGGCCACTGGGCTCTCCCTCGTTGGCAGGATAAGGAGGAAACGTGGGTAGCCAGTGCAGCCCGCTTCACAGGAAGCATGAAGCATTTCTACTAAGCGCCTACCCAACCCAAATGCCTGGCACAAAGGTGGCATGCTATAGATACATTTTGAAATGTCTTTGATGGGTCCAAAAAGTCGAAGGACGAGCAGCGAACTTCCCCTGTCCAGTGGGCCTTTATCAGGCAATATGAGGCAGTGGTTGAGAGCAAAGATTCTGGGGCCAGATGGCCTGGATTCATAACCCAGTCCTGCAATTACAAGCTGTGTGACCTCAGGGGAGTTACTTAACCTCTCTGTGCCTCTGTCCTCATCTGCAAAATGGGAGTAATAATAATACCTGCCTCATAAGATTACTCAGAATTAAATGAATTAGTGTATATAAAGCACCTAGAACATAATAGCGTGATGTAACTGGAATCATTATTAGTATTATTAGTATTATTTTATTATAATTATTTTCATTATCATTATGTGCATATAGGATCCTGCAAAGGTGCCAGGGACTTGTGACAACCCTGTGCAGCCAATCATGTTTCTTTCCCCCCATTTTACAGATGAGGAAACTAAAGTTTAGAGAGGGTGAGGGATTTGCCTAAGCTCACACCAGCTGTAAGTATTAAACCCAAGGTTCAAACTGGTTTGCTGGACTCCAAGGCCTGCACTCTTCAAAAATGCAAATCTTCAAAACAAGAATTCATTCTTTCTGTTTCAAGATACTATAACTTTGATTAAAAATAGATTTGAAAATCTAGACCTTGCTGAATGGCTGAGATTTTATCGGCAGTGTGATTGGCAGCATTTCCGAATTCCAGCAAGAAGGCTCTCAGTTTGGGCAAGAGAAAGACGTGAAACAGAGGTCGTGGTGAGCCAGGGCCTGCGCAGCGTGTGGGAGAGGGTGGGCGCCGTTACATTTCTTCTCCGTGAGCAGGCACTGTCGGGGTTTGCAACCTCCTTAACCTCGTCGTTGTCAGTGTGTTTTAACTAGACCCGAGGGCCAGGCCATCCTGCCAGGAGGATGTGTTTGGAAATGGGAGGGAGGGTGCCAGTTGTCCCAGGAAGAGGAAGAGCTACGGGCTTTGAGCAGGCAGGGCCAGGAATGCCAAATAACCCGGCTCGTGGACTGCCCTGCGCGTGTGGAACCGTCACACCCAAAAAGCTGGCGGCACCCCCTGGAGAATCGCGGCACTGAGCCCTTGAGAGGCGCCAGCCAGCTACACGAGATTTCTGGATCACATAGTGGACAGCCCAACCCAGGCTTCAGGAGGCTGGCTTTTACTTGAATGCTAAAAAGAAAAAAGAAATTGTTAAACATACGGGGTTTTTTTCTCCTTGTGTCTGGGGGGGAAATGATGGACACATTAAGCCAGGGATTTCATTGGCGATATTGCTTAGGATGAGGTGAAGGTTTTATTTACTTTTTATTTTTTTAGAGTGGAGGGTAGGGGCAGAGGGAAAGGGAGAGAGAGAATCTGAAGCAGACTCCCCGCCCAGCATGGGGCCCGACGTGGGGCTCGATCCCACGCCCCTGAGATCATGACCTGAGCCCAAATCAAGAGTCGAACACTTAATGGACTGAGCCACCCAGGCAACCCTGAAGTGAAGGTTTTAAATGTCTGAAAAGGAGAACAGATTTCAAGATAAAATGAGAAGTAAACAAAAGGGGGCTGCCATAGAACAAAACCCAGGACAGCACCGCATGAAGGCCCAGAGCCCAGAACCACGGCCATGGAGGCTGCCGCTCCCCGGGGAGGCCTCGCACCGGGGACAGCATGGGGATGCCACCCCGGGATCGGAAGGACCGAGGTTCAAATCCCCATCCCACTCCTTCTTAGCTCGAAGACCTTGAACAAGGCATTGAACTTGGCCGAGTCACCACTTCTTCTGCAGGTCCCTGTGGAACTGAGACGAGGAAAAGCCTTAAAAATTGGTCATTTTTCTCCTTCCTGCACTTCCGCTTCCTCCCACGTGGGGAACACTAGCATTTTTGAAAAAGCAAACCACAACCGTTTAAAGAGTAAAGACCAGCATCCTTTCTTCAGCAATTAAGGAGGTAGGAATAAAATAGAGTATGATGGGGTATGTCACAAACAGTAGTGGTGAATATTGTTGGAAATTATGTTTTGGTAATTAAAATCTCTGTGTGATAGCAAATGTATTTCTTACTGAAAGTCACAGTCAAAACCATTTGGAAGCTGAAGCTCTAGAGCAGGCCCGTCTGTTAGATTTTTCTACAGTGCTGTAAATGTCCTGTCCAGGTCAGCGGCCACTGGCCACGTGGGGCTAGGAAGCCCTTGAACTATGTCCAGTGCAACTGAGACCCTGAATTGCTATTGTATTTAATTCTAACTAATTTTTTAAAGAGTTGATTTATTTATTGGAGAGATGGGAGGTAGGGAGAGAGAGCAGGAGCAGGGAAGAAAGGGAGAAGCGGGCTTCCCGCTGAGCAGGGAGCCCAATGTGGGGCATGTGATAACTTATGTCATCCTCACTGTTTTACCCCGTCATCTTAGTCTGCTCAGGCTGCCGCAACCGAACACCACAGACTGAGTGGTCTAAACAACAGAAAGGAATTTTCTCCCAGTTCTGGAGGCTAAAGGTCCCCAACCGTGGTGCAGGCAGATCTGGGTTCTGGCGAGGACTCTTCCTGGCTTGTAGAAGGCCACCTACTCCCCGCGTTCTCATGGGCTCCCTCAGTGTGTGTGCAGAGACCAAGAAAGGAGGCTCTCTGATGTCCCTTCCTCGAAGGGCACTAATCCTATTAGATCAGGGCCCCACCCTCCTGACCTCATTTAACCTTAACATTTTCTTCGTGAGAGGCTGCAGCTCCAAATACAGCCACACTGGGATTCAGGGCTTCACCCATTTTACAAATGAAGAAACTGAGGCATGGAGAGGTTAAGCACACAGCCCAGAATCACACGGTTGGTTGGCAGTGGCGATATTGAGACCCAGGCAGCCTGGCTCTGAAGTCTGAGGGCTTACCCACCATGCTCTGCTGCCTCTTCCAGGGAGAGTGATCGCCATCTGGCTCAGGAAAGAAGATTCCCCCCAGGAAATCTAGACTCAGTACAGTGCTTAGGCAAGGGATTCGTAGGGAAAGAGACAGCAGAGAGGGTTGGTGAAGCCAGGACGTCTGAAGAAAGACAAGCAAGGTCCGCAGCAAGAGGAGAAGAAACTCTTGACGTAAACGCACAAGACAAAGACAAAAATTCCTCCAGGAGTTCGCACACCACCTTCCCATTTACATACAAAACAGAAGTCACACAGATAACAATGGCGGAAGCCTAAGGAACCATGATGGCACCTTCACGCCCCACCCGGAAGGTGAACAGAGCAATAGAAGATCTGAATGCATTTCTAGAAAGAAGGACACGGGCTGTGGCAGGAGCTGAGCGGGGGACACAGCCAGGAATAATAAACAGAGTCACAGCCCCAACTGACACGTACTGCATGCTGTCCACAGGGCCTGCCTGCACACATTCATTCAGGCCTCATGCCGCCACGGACAGTAAATACTGTTACGTACCCCCATTTCTGAGATGGGAAAACTGAGGCACCACGATGTTAACTTGCCAGGCGCAGACATGTATTGAGCTCCTGTGCCGGGCATCACAGGTGCATTTCCTCACTCAAATCTCACCACAGCCCTGCAGGGGAGGGCTCTTTATCTGTTTTACAGATGAGGAACCTGAGGCCCAGAGAGATCCCACAGTAAAAGCACCGGGCAAATTTAACCCCAGGCCAAGCTGACCCCAACGTGGCTTTGAGATGAGCAAGGGGGCGAAAAAGGCACAAAATCGGCAGAATGCAGGGAAGAAAAGAGTCTTCTCTAAGAAACAAGAGGGACCAAAAGGTTTTTTGGCTGGATTCGGGAGTGGCCAGGCGGGCCCGAGGGGGAGACTTTGGACATGGCCATCAGAGCTTCGGGAAGGATCTCGCTAGAGGGAGTCCGGAGGGGCTGGAGTCTGGGCAAGCCGCGCTGCTCGCCGGCTGCACGGGCCAATGGCTTCGGTCTGGCGTCCGGCCCTGCGGGAGCCGTCGAAGACAGTGACAATTCTCCGTGTCCGCGCCCACTGCTCTCCCAGGCTTGCTGCCAGCCGGGCATCGGTGCAGCGCGGCCACCGCCTGGTGGGGATCATCAGACGAGCTCAACACTTCGACAGCACAGGAGACACGGCCCGGGTTTCCCTCCCAGGGAGCAGGCCCCTCTCTGGCTCGTCTAGAGGCCGCAGGAAGCAATCTCACTTAAAAACGTACCTGCCTCGAATGAGAAGTGGCCGGGGAGTCCCTCCGGCCTGTCACGAGAGCCATTTCTCTAAAGCAAATTTGTTAACAGTTTCCTTTCGGCATTCATGTCTCCAGGCAGCCAAGGACAAAAAGAAATGAGATCAGACCTGAGCAGGGCAGTTGGGGAAACCCTGGCTGTCTCGGGCTTAATCAGAACAAGTCTTGATATGTATTTGTCCCTGAGCTTGCTGTCCAGAACTGAGCGACGACGAGAATGCTGAGCATCCAAGCGTGCGGGATGCCGGCAAAGGCTGAGCCGGCCTTAAGTTACATTTTTATTAGAAAAACAGGAAAATCGGAAAGACCACGAGGGAAGATAAGCCTTTGGCAAGTATAAGCAAGGAAAAAAGAAAGAGAAAAGAGGTAGAGATGATAAACCACATCCAGAATGAAAGGATGGACGTTATTGTAGATTCAGGAGAGATTTGTTTTAATTAGGAGAATACTGTGCAATGTCATGCCAATGAACTTGAAACCCAGATGAGGTAGACACTTTGCAGGAAGATGTAAATTACCGGAATTAACCCAAGAGGAAATTTAAAAATAAATAAACCAATGGTGAGAGATTGAAACGGAAGTTAAAGTCATAGTCTCAACAAAGGTACCAGGTTGAGCTGGTGTTACACAGGAATTCCACCAAACATTCAAGGAAACGATAAATCCCATTTTGCACAAACTACAAAGCAAAGAAAACGATGAGATGCTCTCCCCCCACATTTTATGAGACCAGTGTCCCCTGGAAATTAAATCTGGACCTCGAGCACGGGACAAACGGACAAGTCACTGTCATTGCCGGCGAAGGCAGGACACCCCTGGAATCCCACAAACACTCTCTCCTGCGCCCCGTGACTCTTCACGTAAGTTCCACTTGGGCCCTCTCTGGGCTTCGATTTCGGACCCCTGGTGAAAGAGGGCTCTGGGTTATAATTGGTCCCATTTCTCAGGCCCCATGCTTTGTGACACACCTGCAAATGGTGTACTAACCATGTTTCATAATTTTTTTGAAAAGAAACTGGAGACTTTGTCACCTGAGAGAGCCCCGAAAAACTGACGCTCTGGTAGCAATGGGCATCCCCAGCACCCAGACCTTGGGTTCTGTGACCATTTTCCAGGAAGAGGAACCAGGCTCCATGGAGAAGTGGCTGATTCTCGGGCTGGGACCAAGAAATGCACATAATACATGTGAAGCATCTTACAGTGCCAGAAAGTAAGTTAGTGCTCCAAAAACCCTACAGGGATGGAGGATGTCCGAGGGACCCAGGAGCTCCCTGGAAGAGTTCCCAGTAGCCAAAGCTGGAACACTTGGACTACAAAAACAAGGAACACGCTATTGGACTCTAAGTATTAAAAAAAAGTGCCCATGAGTCCATGATACAAATAACTATTAAACCAATAAGTAAGTGGAGAATCTCCATGCAGAAAATTCTGAATCATTTAATTTTTTTTAAAGATTGTATTTTTAAAGATTGTATTTATTTGAGAGCAAGTGCACGTGAATGGGGGAGGGGCAGAGGGACAGAGAACATCTCAAGCAGACTTCCCACTGAGCACTGAGCAGAGCTAGATGCAAGGCTCGATCTCAGGACCCTGGGATCACAAGCTGAGCCAAAACCAAGAGTCAGATGCATAACTGACTGAGCCACCCAGGCACCCCCTGAATCATTTATTTAGATACGCCATCCCAATGTGCGCTTTGCATGGTGACTTCCTTTTAAAGAGTGGAGTATGGAAAGGAGAGGAGAGTAACCTTACAGTGGGCGAACTTGATGGAGACTACCTGACCCAGGGGGTCAAGGTCAGCATGAGCAGTGGTAAGTCATGTCGATAGGATGCACCTTTGACATGATACAGTGGGAATGGCACTTTCCTTCTGCAGTCCTGCTCACCGAAACCCATAACCCCCGCCTACCCATGAGAAAAACAACGGGCAATTCCCCGTCGAGGGACATTCTGCCAGACGCCTGACTGGTACCCCTTGAAAGTGTTAGCAACACCAAGGAAGGTCAGAGAAGCTATCGCAGCCCAGAGGAACCTAAAGAGAGAGGAGGACAGAATGTGGTGTGATGCCCTGGATGGGATTCTGGAAGAGAAAAAGGACATGAGGGAGAAAACTAAGGAGTTCTGAATAAACAGTGGACATCAGTTGGGCCAGTCTCTCTCACAGGAGGCCCAGAGGTGGCGGACACACGCCCAGCCAGGATGGCACGATCCCGGAGCCCCGTTTCCACAAGGATTGGCAGCAGCAGGTGGCCACGTGGTTCAAGCAGCGAACTTGGCAGATCCACAGAGGCAGGGCCCAGCGAGCCAAGGCACACCGCAATCAACCACACCCTGCGTCAGGGCCCATCCGGCCCATCGCGGGCTGCCCCCCTCCCGGTGAGGCATCACACCGAAGTCCAGCTGGCAGGGGCTTCTGCCCGGAAGGGTTACGGGTGCCTGGCATCCCCGAGAAGGTGGCTCAGACCATTGGGATTTGGCCCAGTGCCTCCAAAAAGGCCGAATAAGTCCACCTGGTCCCTGCAGACAAGCTCTGCGGAAGAACTAGACCGGCCACCCTACTGACGAGCCGGGCCACGCCCACACGGAATGTCCACACACACAGAGCCAGGGCCCTCCCAGAGAACTGCAGGGTGTTCTCCAGTCTTCACATGGCCTGTGCTAAGGCCCAGCTCTTCAGCATCCAAGGACCAAGGAAGCTGCAGAACAGAATGTTGAAAAGAAAAAGTATAGTGCTGTGGGCAACTTGTGATCAGAAAAAAAAAAAAGGAATTGACATTAGTTAATAAGGATATAGTAATATTTGTTTGCTAGTTGTGACAGGTGCACCATGCAAATATAAGATGTTAGGCCACCTGGGTGGCTCAGTCAGTTAAGCATCTGACTCTGGTTTCAGCATAGGTCATGACCTCGGGGTCCTGAGATCAAGTCCCACGTCGCACTCCACACTCAGCTTGGAGTCTGTTTGTCCTTCTCCCTCCTCTGCTCCTCCTCCTCTGCTCTCTCATAAATAAATAAAATCTTTAAAATGCATATATATGTAAGATGTTTTATAAAACATTGACAATAAGTGGCAGAGCCAGAATTTGAACCTAGGGTCCAGAGTCTGTGCTCTTAACTGCCATATTCTCTGATGGGTGCTACCTTTAGAGTTTTCCCATTTTACTGAATAAAAGAAGAGATTGGCCATTATATCACTAGGTGTGGAATACATGGGAACACTCTATACTATATTTGCAACTTTTCTGTAATCTAAAATTATTTTTTTTACTTTTAAGATTTTATTTATTTATTTAACACAGAGAGAGACAGAGACAGAGCGCGCACAAGAGCACACGCACACAAGTAATACATGGGAACACTCTATACTATATTTGCAACTTTTCTGTAATCTAAAATTATTTTTTTTACTTTTAAGATTTTATTTATTTATTTAACACAGAGAGAGACAGAGACAGAGCGCGCACAAGAGCACACGCACACAAGTAGGCAGAGCGGCAGGCAGAGGGAGAGGGAGAAGCAGGCTCCCCGCAGAGCAGGGAGCCCAATGCAGGACTCAATCCCAGGACCCTGAGCTCATGACCTGAGCCAAAAGCAGGTGCTCAACCAACTGAGCCACCCAGGTGCCCCAATCTAAAATTATTCAAAAACTAAAAGCTTTGATATGAAGTAAGCCACCCAGGATCACACACCTAGAAAATGGCAGGGCTGGGACTGAAGCCCAGAGAGGGGCGTTTGAACACCAACTGCGACATCCAGCAGATGTGAACCTGAACATCTCTACCAGTTCTCTCCGCCCCCGCTCCCTAAGACGCATGAGTGCAGAGTGTCCTGACAGGTTGGTGGGGTTTGACTGAGGAATGCAGTTTTCTGCTTTGCTTCTAAATTGCCTTATCTAAGCAGAGTTGGCCATCCATGAGCTCTCTTGGTGCTGAATTCTGTTCCACTTTGACCACTACTGTTCCAGACACAGAATCCAGGCCTGTGGAATTCAAATTAGTGATAATAGCAAGAATTTTCATTTTCTATACTTTTCAGAGTGCCTTACCTCTACTGACTCATTTAATCCCTGCAGTACCCCCATGTGGTAAGTGCTGTTCCATAGCTCCATTATAGATAGGAAGCTGAGGGTCAAAAAGATTCAATACCTTGTCCAAGGTCATTGAATGGCAGAGCCAGAGTTTGAACCTAGGGTCCAGAGTCTATGCTCTTAACTGCCATATTCTCTGATGGGTGCTACCTTTAGAGTTTTCCCATTTTACTGAATAAAAGAAGAGATTGGCCATTATATCAGGCTTAGGTTAGTCCTAGAGGCCCCACAAAAAGTGGGACAACAGAAACAAGTTATTTGTCCTGATGTGAGGTGGAGTTGGGGCAGTTTTTACAAAGGAGATTATATCAACAGAGCCTCTTCAGGCTTTTGACAAATGGAAAGGGAAGGAAAAGGCATTTGAAATAGAAGGAACAGCAGGTGCAAAGGCCCTGCAGCAGGAGTGTACAGGTTGTTGAAGGAATAGCAGGAGGCTGCTGTGTCTGCAAGTGCAACGAGAAATGGTGGGAGAGGGAGGCGGGGTGCAGACATGGAGCCTTTGTGAGGACCGTGCTTTTATTCAAAGGGAGGTGGGAGCCATTGTGGGATTTTGAGTAGAGAGAGGCAGGACCTGACTTAGGAGTGAACAGGACCTCTCTGGCTGCTGGATGTGGAGTGGGCTGGCAGGATGGGGTATAGAAAGGGTAGGAGCAGGGAGAGTGAGGAGATGACTGCAAGAGCCTGAGTCAGAGGTCCACAAACTATTTCTGTAAAGAGCCAAGCAGTAGGTATTTTAGGCTTTGCAGGTCACACTGTCTCTGTCTTGACTACTTAGTTCTCTCGTTATAGAACAAAAGTAGCCATGGACAGTAGTAAATGAATGAACTTGGTGCTCCAAATAAAGTTTTATTTGCACAGATAGGTGGTGGGCCACATTTGGCCCACAGGTTGTAGTTTGCTGAGCACTGAACTTGGTAGGAGATAAGGAGAGCTTGGAGCATGGTGGGAGCATTGGAGGAGGTGTGAATAGTCCAATCATGGACATATATTGACTATACGTTGACTTATCGTGACTATACGTTGACTTGTGGATATACATTGATGGGAGAGCCAGCAGGATTTTCTGATGGGTTCGTTGAGAAATGTGAGGGGAAGCAAGGAGTCAGGGACTATTCCAGGACACAAGCAGGATCCAGCCTAGTGTTGGGGGCACAAAGTAGGTGATCAGTAGGTCTGTGTGTTGAATTAGTGGTGCAGCATTTCATGTACATGTACCTGATTTTTCCCGGTGATATGTCAAGTACCTGGAGGGCAAGAGCCACTTTTCCTCCTTGAAACCTGCCCACTCTTTTTTTTTTTTAATAAAGATTTTTTATTTATTTATTTATTTATTTGACAGAGAGAGAGAGATTACAAGTAGGCAGAGAGGCAGGCAGAGAGATAGGGAGAGGAGGAAGCAGGCTCCCTGCTGAGCAGGGAGCCCGATGCGGGCCTCGATCCCAGGACGCTGAGATCATGACCTGAGCCAAAAGCAGAGGCTTTAACCCACTGAGCCACCCAGGCACCCAAAACCTGCCCACTCTTGACCGATGCATTGTTTGATGTGGTTCTGGGCCCACAGTAAGTGTTTTCACAAACAGTTTTTGTAGATCTGGGCTCCTCCTTGCCATCACTGTGTAGCCTTGGGCATTGTATCCGTGTGCTGGGGCTGCCAGAACAAAGGACACACACTGGGTGGCCGAAAGGACAGGAACACTGTGTCATGGTTCTTGAGACCAGAAGTGCAAGATCAAGGTGCCAGCAGGGTTGGTTCCTTCTGATGGCGGTGAGGGGGAGTCTGTGCCATGCCTTTCTGTCTTCATATTCACATGTCATTCTCCCTGCCTGTGTCTGTCTCTGCGGCGACATTCCCTTTTTATAAGGATGCCACCATATTGGATTAGAGCCACCGCCCTAATGATCTCACCTTAACCTGATCATCTGCAAAGAGCCTATTTCCAAATAAGGTCTGTTCAACAGGTCCTGGGGGTTGGGCTTTCACAATCACAACTCAGCCCATAACAGGCAAGTTTCTGCACTTCTCCCTTCATTTTCTCCTCCATGAGATGGGATGTCCTCAGTATCCCCCTTAGTATACAAAGTGCTGGGCACCTAGGTGGTTCAGTCGGTTAAACATATGCCTTTGGCTCAGGTCATAATCCCGAGGTCCTGAGATCGAATCACACATCAGGCTCCCTGCTCGGCCCGGCAATCTGCTTCTCTCTCTCCCTTTGTCCTTCCCCCTGCTCGTGCTCTTTGGTGCACGCACTCTCTCTGTCTCTGGCATGTTGGAAACCTAAATGTCCTTCAGTGTTAGATCCTGTCTGTCTCCTTCCCATGAGACATTTTCTGTTTTCAAAGGCAATGCATTATCTTAAAGAAAAAGAGAAAAAGAGGGAGAGAGGGAAGCAGTAAACACTTCAATGAAACTTAAAGCCTTCTTTGACCACTAACCCAATCCCAGTGCCTTCCCAGATAGAACTGCTGCTTCCAATCAGATGTGTAAGCTTCCAGATCTTTCTTTTCCCATTTATGTATATCTATATATCCATATAAAATATTTTACTTTGTTTTTAATGGGTTTTTATAAATACATTTGATGCTTAGACCACATGGGGTCTTAAGATTTTTTATTTGAGAGAGATAGCAGGGAGAGGAGCAGAGGGAGAGGAACAAGCAGACTCCACGCTAAGCATGGAGGCTGACTTGGGGCTCGATCCCATGACCCCAAGGTCATGACCTGAGCCGAAACCAAGAGTCAGATGCACAACCAACTTCTGATTGAGATGCCCAGGCACCGCAACATGAGTTTGAGTTGCATGGATCCACAGATAATGCAGATTTTTTAATAATACAGCACAGTACTATACAAGTATTTTCCTTATGATTTTCTTAATACTTTCTTTTGGTAGCTCACTTTATTGTAAGAATACAGTACACAATACATATAATATATAAAATATGTGGTTTGTTTATATTACCAGTAAGGCATCCAATCAACAACAGCTATTAGTAGTTAGGTTTAAGGGTAGTCAAAAGTTGTACACAGATTTTTGACTGCATGGGGGTCAGGGCTCCAAAACCCCATGTTGTTCCTAGGTCAACGGTATATATATGATGTGATACTGGATATATCATTCTCCAGCCTGCTTTTTTTCCCCCCACACAGTAGGATGCCTTGGAAATATTTCCATGTGCTAACATAAAAATCTACTGATTCTTCTGACCCGCCAGTTAGGAGTCCACTGAATGGACATACCACATTTTATTTAGTGATGATCCAGTTGAGGGAACTTTAGGTGTTTTCCTGCTTTTCACTGGGAGGATGAACATTCTTGCACAAGACCATGTGCAGGTGTTTCTCTGGAACAGAAAGTGTAAGTTCCCCGTGGCTGGGATTGCATGGAGACCCAGGCATCTCCCCCAGGTCAAGGCATGAGAACCCTTCCTCTTTCTTTACAATCAGGTCCTGCTTGGACCCCCTAGAATGGTCACACTTGACCCTGAAGAGGCCAGAAACACCCTAAGCTGTGAAAAGCCAACATCCCACCTCCGAGGCCTGCCCCCCACGCAGGAGAATTGAGGGCATAGGATCTTCCTCCCCCCAAGCTCCCTTCCTCGGCATTGTCGTACTCCCCTCCTTGCCAGCCCCGGCTCAGCGGGTAACTGGATCCAGGTCAGCTGGTGGAGTATGAGGTAGTGTCTAGCTGAGCGTCATGGTATTTTATTAAGTCCGAAATGTGATCGCTACTGTTGTCACACTTTAGCGCCCCCAACAATCCCCTTGCAAATGAGAAAACCAGAGCCTCCCACATGCCTTTCCCCTGACATCAGGGAAAGCACAGGGAACCCTGCCCAGGGGCCTGAGGCCGTGTGACCCCCGGAGCAGCTTTTGAGTTTGAGGCAAGCACTGAGGAGCACAGGGAGGTGTTTTTCCAATTTCAGGCAAAGCCATGGCTGGGGGAGAAGTCTGCTACTAATTTTGTTTTCTCTGTGCCTGGGTCTTCAAAGTGAGTGTTGGCTTTTAAAGACCATTTTCATGAACATATCAGGCTTGCTGGTCGAGGACCCTTCCATCTATATAAGATTTCTGTGGCTCCGAGAGCTCCAACTAGCATGCCCGCTGGGGCCACGTAAGCAGGTAATGCGAAGGGCAGAAACCCCAGACGAGACTGCAGAGCCCTGGAAAGGGCTAAGGATGGTTGGGGCGGAAGAATGCAAGGCCCGCACTGCCAGAGCGTGTAAAGTCTCAGAGTAGCTGAAAATCTGGGAAGACAGAGAAATAGAGTGAGAACAAGGTGGGGGGCGGGGCGGAGAGGGCGAGGAGAAAAAGAGAGGTCCCCTGAGTTTACGTATTGGCTATTGTTCCAAAAAAAATGTTTCAAGCATAGTGTGGGCTGAATAAGCTACGTCTCCAGGCCAGCTTGCCAGCTCTTCCCTAAGTGAGCTTATCAGCACAGAAGAGTCATCAGCCTGGTTCCTTTACCCCTCGAGAGCAGCACTGTCCACTAGAATTTTCTATGATGATGGGAGTATGTGCGGCATCTGGCATGGTAGCCAGTGGCTGCATGTGGCTACTGAACACCTGAAATAGGCCTAAGGAACAAAATTTTTTATGCTGTTGAATTTAAATGTGTTTAAATATAACTATCAATAACCACATGTGGCTAATCACTACTGTATTAGCATCACTACAGAACCTTTCAAGTTGGGGTGTACCATCGTGCTCTGCTACCTTAGGAAAGGTCTTGGGGAGGGGTATCAAGTAGATACGAGACCACCAAACATCGATGAGAATCCCAGGCACATGGAAAGAAAGGAAGTGCAGAATGAGGAACAGTAGAGGTTTGGGTGTAAGCTAGCTCAAGAGTGGTCACTCAGTAGCCCGTTTTTTCCCAGTGCTCTCCAAAGAGCTTCTCAGTTGGGTTCGCCACTTAACATCCACCATGTTCATTGCCCTCTGCTCCTACTTCCCCCTGCCCGCATGGTGCAACTTGCCCACTGCCCTTTCCATCCAGGCCTGTCAGAGCACACTGCTGCCCAGGCCCAGGCACTGTCCCAGGCCCACGGACGTGAGAGGTCCCAGGTGTCAGCACTCAGAGTCCTACTTTGCCACAGAGCTGTGGGCCAGAGCGTGCCAGGGACTCTGGAAGCGAACCTCACCTCCCGGCAAACCCCTTGGCAATCCAAAGCCCATTCAGGGGACCGGAGAGAGACTAGTGGCCACACCAGCCCTTTCTCCCAGGTTCCAGCCTCGATCCACAGAGTAGCCCAGGCCGCCCCAAATGCCACTGTCCCCACCCCACATCTCCATAACAACATGGTTACCCCTATAGGTCTTTTAAAAATTCATGAGGGAAGGGGTTCCCATCATTCCCACCCTGCAGAGCTCCTGTTCTCAAAGATAAATTCAAGAGATGTACTCAAAACGTTGACAACACCATCTTTTTTGTCCAGATTCTACCCTCCCATCAACAAGCCAGAGATGTCCCCAGCAATCTTTTTTCTTAGGGTCAACCTCAGAGTTCGATGTGCTTCCCCTCTCCCTAGCAGTGTTCCCAGAAGATACCTGCCTCTCAGATGACCTTGCAACCACAATGTGGACTTTCCTAAATCTTAACACAGTAATAGAAACTAACATCCATGCTTTCCAGCCCCCGCGCTGGATGCTTTCAGCCCAGCACCCCCTTCTCCTCACACTGAGCCTGGAAAGGAGCTTCTGCTGTCTCGCATTTCTCAAGGCAACCTGAGAGGCTCGGGGTGGTTATGCCATTGGCTCGAGGTCACACAGCCTGGAGGTGGTCAGATTCCGGAGCCTGGGGCTCAGCAGGAGCCGGGGCAGGCACAGCATGCTCAAGGTTTTTGCCTGGTCATCCTGTCACCTGGGTGGACTTCCCGATGGGGGCAGAGGTGACGGGTGGCTGTATGCTGAGCATAGCTTTGTGGAGGCCGTTGTGTCACCCGGTTGCAAAGTGACAGAAATCCAACTCCACTAACTCAGACCGATCACCACACTCGGTGGCTTCAAACAACACGACAGTGTTCTCTTACCATTCTGGAGGTCGGACGTCCAGAACCGGTCTCACTGGGCTAAAGACGCTGGCAAGGCTGGTTTCCTCTGGAGGCTCTGAGGGGAGGAGTCTGGGCCTTTTTTGATGTCTAGCGGGCACCTGTATTTCCGGGCTTGTGGCTTCTTCCTCCGTGTCCCGAGTACCCCAGTGCCATCCCAACCCCCTTCTCCTCTCTGTCTTCAAATACCCCTCTGCTTCTTATTCACAGGACCCCTTGCATTACATTTAGGGCCTACCTGGATAATCCAGAATAATGTCTCCATCTCAGGACCTTTAACTTAACCCTATCTTGCAAAGTCCCTTTTACCATATAAGGAGCCTGGGATTAGGGCATCGACACTTGGGGGGTGGGGGGCACTACTCAGCTTACCACGGTCAGGGTGGTCTGGTTTCTGGTTTCAGCTGGGGCTGGATCCAGGGGATCAAATACTGTGATCAGGGCCTCATCCCTGTCTCCAGCTCCCAGATCTGCTTTTCTCCAGGCTTAATCCCACCATCTGGCAGCTGCAGCGAAGGCGAGGCCCCCTCCCCAAGGTCTCAGCCAAAGTCCCGAGGTGGGCTCTCACTGGTCCAATTTAGACCACTTGCTTCCCTTTCACATAATCACTGAGGCCGGAAGGCTCCTGGGTCTCTCTGATTGGTTGGGCCTGGGTCACATGCCCAGCTTCGTCATCTCCTCCCCTCGATCTTCACTTACATGTGCTAAGGTGTTTCCCCGAAGAGAATGAGAGGTGTGTGAGTGGTGGAAAGCAGCATAGCACGGAAGTCTGTGGAAAGGCGAGCCTTGTACATTACACATTATGATAAGTACCCGATCGATGCTGATCCCAGATCAGGGGACACAGAGGAGGGCTGGGGAAGGGGGTACCTCTGGGAAGTGACTGCTTGACAAATTCAAGGTTCACTACGCGGATGAAGGCAGAAGAGCCTTCCAAGCAGAGGACATACCTTGATTAAGGCAAAGGCTTCGACCGTGGGGCCGGGATGCCCATAGGTCCTCACATACCCGGGGGCGAAGGGAGGTGGTCCTGTTTTGTGCCTGTCCCCCCGATGTAATCTTAACAGCAGTCCCCTTTACTTGCAGAACAGTCTGGGTGTGGGTGATAAATTATATGGTCACTCCCCCTTAACATCCAACCTCATCTATAAGGGTCCCAAAGGCAAAAGAAGGGCTGAGACTTAACAAGAGGTCACCTAACCTTTAGGGGCAAAGTTCATGCTAGAATCCAGGACTCCTGACTCCCAGGCCAGTGCTCTCTCAGAGACTACAGTCACACTTCCTCTTTTTCTCTTCTTCCCACATTCTCTGTAGGATTGTGACCAGATCCACGTTGACGACGTCTCATCCGATGACAACGGGCAAGACCTAAGGTAGGAATTTGGGGAGCCAAAACTGCCCCTTTTGATTGGTTATTGAGCTTGCCTTTCACCAGAAGCGGAGAGGAGGGGCGGGCTGGGTTATCAGGACAAATGTACCTGCCTGGGTCAGAGCCCCAACTCGCAGCCCCAGCCCCCACCCTGCAGCCTCCCCCACATCACCTCCAGTCACAGAGATTTCCACCGACTCTCTGTGACTCTGCTTATGTTCATCTCTCGATGGTTTCTTGTCCACTTCCTAAAATAATGCATGCATGTGGTAAAAAAAAAAAAATCAAACACCACTTCTGACCTTGCCTCCCAGAACCACCACCACCAAGAGTTTGGCACCCCTTCTCCAAAGGCTTGATTCCTTCATGAGCATACATATGTTATTTTTTTTACATATGTCATTTAATGTAAACGTTGATACAGTCCATACCCAAAAAAGTATTTCTTGACCAAGTAAGCGGGATGTCTAGTTTCTAGGGGAAAACACTTGTAGGACATGGATTCCAGAAATAAGGTACCCAACCGCTCAAAACGAGACAGCTTTCAGAGGAATGTGACTAGAATGTTCCAAGCCTGCCCCTGAGAAAACCTCATAAAAATGGTACCATAGTTAATCTGGGCTTATCCAAAATTATCCCAGCCCGGTGCCTCTTGGCCCATCAGAAATATTATTAGACTGCATGATGTTTTGCTTATGGGACCAGGAACTTCACTTAGTGTTTGCTTCCTACATGTGTCTTCCATTTTACTCCAGAGAAAGAAGTCAAAGCTTCTGTCACTGGGCCCTGAAGTCTTTTCAAAGCCCAGCACAACTAGAAGGGAGAGGCAGGCGCCTGCGTTGTATTCATTAGCCATTCTGGAAATCCCTCGCAGTCAGGACTGGCAAGGAGCAAGGCTCCGGTGCCAGCTGGGGCATCTCTATTTATGGAGTAAATAAACCGCAGATCAAGGTTAATTGTGTCCTTTCCATGACATCATAGCTGGGAACCACTCTTCCCTTCACGGCAGTGAGCAACCAGGGTGCCGTGTTTATAACGTTTCTCCTGTAGCTGGCTGGTGAGGGACTGAGAGCACGTTCCTCTGAAGGCTGTCTCATGCCGAGCTGTTTGGGACCTCACTTCCAGAACCCACGATCCAAGGATGGTTCACCCCATAGACACCAAATTCTCCATGCATTCATTCAAGAAGTCTCTTTTGAGTACCTGCTGTGTGCCAGGCACCAAGACTCAAATGGCCCTTCTTGGTTTTTTTCGGTTCACAGCAGAAACCAACCTTGCTAATGCCCTTATTTTGCATCACGCCCTATCCCAGGTGCCTTGCGTTTATTAACTCCCTCATCTTCAGTTACCCCAGGGAACAACACATGCTCTTCTCATCATCCCCATTTTGCAGCTGGGGAATGGGAGGCACAGAGAGGTTAAGTAACCTGCTGAACCTCACACAGCTGGTACGTGGGGGAGGTAGGGTTCGTGGATGTCCTTCCCTGCCCTTCCGTGCTCTTGGCAAAATACCCAGGCACCTCCCCCAGGGCGTCCTCAGAGTTTTTAGTATGTATTCTTTTTCAAGAATCAATTATCCGGCCTTTCCACACTACTCCACAAGGGGTCCACATAAGGCCCACGGAACCGTACATACACAGAGAGAAGAGAATTGGCCGGGGCACCTGGGAGGCTCAGTCATTAAGCATCTGCCTTCGGCTCAGGTCATGATCCCAGGGTCCTGGGATCGAGTCCCGCATTGGGCTCCCTGCTCAGCAGGAAGCAGGAAGCCTGCTTCTCCCTCCCCCCCTGCTTGTGTTCCCTCTCTCGCTGTCTCTGTCAAATAAATAAAATCTTAAAAAAAAAACAAAAAAAAAAAACATTGGCGCGTACACCATAAATCTGAAGAGAACATGGGAGAAGCTCCACGGGCAGCTCGTCATGTGGTCACCGTTGAAGACCCGGCTGATGGCCGTGTCCTGGCCTCTGCGAATACTGGCCGGCGAGCTGGGCTGTGCTGCTGCTGCCGCGGGGCCAGTCCCATGGCTGGCCACCTCCCTCCCGGAACCTTCACTGACCGGATCCACGCAGCCTTCCGGGAGCCACGGCCTCTGGTGGCTACTGATCCCGGAGCTGACGGCCAGCCTCTCGCAGTGGTCAGCCCTAGGATTAGCAGCCACCAGAGGTGCCACCCTGCCTACCACGGCTCCATGTCACAGACTCTCCCCTGAGCCGTGTGGACCCTGCCACACCCCTTCCAGCACCAAGGAAGCTCCCGTGGCCGGTCCGATGGGGCGGGTCTGCTGTGGCGGGTGCTGGCCCAGGAAGTCCCACACGTCCGTGGCACCATCTCCTGTGAGCAGCCAGCCGCAGGAGGTCACGCCTGATCGTGGCCTCTGCAGAGACTTCTGAAGAGACTGAGAAGGAAGAGCAGGCTGCGGCGGGAAAGGCCGTGACCAAAGAGGAATTTCGCGGTGAAGGGACTGTCCTGGCTCCCAGGTTCGAGGCTGCAGACGGGTCAGGAGGCACACCAGGGTCTACATTTGAGGCCTTGAGGATCAAGTCACCTGGGCCAGTTCCTGGCTGCATGTGCCAGGAGGCCCCCAAGGGCCTGGGCTCTGCTGGAGAAGCTGGAGCCCCAGGTCCAGGACGGTGGGTAACGGCGGCATTTCCCATCACGCTGTGTTGGGTCGCTGGGCAGGGCAGATGCCCCACAGGGAGTGTGACCCAGCACCTCACACTTTCCAAATGCCCTTTGATCTCCGCAGCAGCCGGGGCACTGAAGCACAGGGATGTACGTGAGCTACAATTTCCAAGTGGTGCTTCCTTCCTGCTGCAGTCCATCTTTGTAAAAAATAATATGGCTTTGTTTCTACTCTTCAGTTCATCCTAGAATATCCAGAAACCGCAAAGTGGTACAAAGAGGAGGAAAATCAGCCAGACTCACACCCTGAGACAATCACAGAACCATACTGACCTGTTTGCTTCTCTTGTTTTCCAGGAAGACACTCATTGGGGATTGAGGGGGGCTTGGGGGGTGTGCAGTACAGAGGGCGAGAGAGAGAATCTCAAGCAGGCTGCACGCCCACTGCGGAGCCTCATGCGGGGCTTGATCTCCCAACCCTGGGATCACGACCTGAGCCAAAATCAAGAGTCCGAAGCTGAACCAACTGAGCCACACAGGTGCCCCTAGGAAGAGACTCGTTTTTTAAGCTTTGGGTCATGCTGTACACACATCCCTCATCACACTCTGGTTTTCCCCTGCAACATTGGGATTTTGCAAACCTCCAGCAAAGCTTCTGGCGGAGGGAAAGAGCATGGGGGTCTCTGGTACGTTGGGGTTTTCATTCTCACGTGCTGGTTGCCGTTGGTGGCGATTCGCCCACACTCTCCTGTTTGCATTTCCAGCTGCCACACCTGTCGTCAGCTTCGTGACACACTCTGACTTGTCCCCAGTCCACACAGTCTTAGGCCAGCATGCTTCATTCAGAGTGGAGGATTGTGTCTGCAAGCAGCAGCAATCAACTCTGCCTCGCTTAACAAATCAGAAAAATCAAGCTATGGTTATTTCCGTAGAAAGATCAGGAGATGTCACAGAATGGGAAGATTTGGGGATCAAAGTAGAGGGAACGAACATGTTTTCTTCTGGACTCTTCAGTCAGGATGAACCAGCTGCAACCATTTTTTGGAATTCCCTTGTAGCTTCGAATTCTAAAGGGGGGCGGGGCTTATGCTAGCTCGGCCCACCGCACACCTGCCGCCTCCTGGTGAAAAGCCCTCGCCCACCGACACCATCTCTCCCCTCCCTCCCCCAGCACGTACAACTTCTCCGCCGATGGCTTCCACAGCTCGGCCCCGGGAGCCAACATGTGCCTGGGCTCCGGCGTCCACGGCGGCGTGGACTGGATGAGGAAGCTGGCCTTCCGCTACCGGCGGGTGAAGGAGATGTACAACACCTACAAGAACAACGTCGGTGGTGAGTGGCCGTTGTCCCCCGGGGCAGGGGGCGGGGGTGAGGGGCTGGCTGCCCTGCTCAGGCCGCACCCCTGGCCAAGGCGTCGGGGATGGCCGCAGCCCCTTGCATGCGCAGACACTAGCTTGCTCAGTGCACAACTCGGGGCACGCTCTGGAAGGGGATACGAGCATTTCCACGTCCTCACTTGGGGTTGGGGGGAAACTGAGGAACAGATGACACAGCCTGCCCCGGGACCCCATAGCCCACGAGCAGTGGAGTGGGCCTGGGGGCCGGCCTCCCACCCCATGGCTACATCAAGTGTGGTCTGAGACTGGGGTGGCCCGGTCACCTGTGTTCCAACACGCCCTCCGGGCGACTCTGTCACTCGCTGGAGTTGGGGGACCCGTGGCTTCGGTCCCCGCTGCTCAGTGGGCCGCTGCGTAAGCATCACCTTTGTTGTCAGACTCTCAGGCCCCCCTCCTGGCCAATGCATCAGAATCTGCATTTTAAACAAGATTCCCAAGTAAACTGGAAACCCTGAAGTTGGAGAAGGCCTAGAAGCTGCTGGTTCTCATATTGGAACCACCTGGAGCATTTCCAGCTCTGATCTTGGCCCAGCCGCAGCGGGGTCGGGACCACAGGGTTCAGGCCCTGATGTGCAGTCAAGGCGAAAGCGACCGGCTTCAGCCGCAAGAGAGCGTTGGTCGTGGCACTGGAACGAGGGGTCTGGAAGGGGCTGCGGGCAAGGCTGGCTCTGTAATGCCAGGCCCTAGATTGCTATTTCTGGAATTCTCTGGGCCAGAACCTCTGGGTTCTTACCAGGAGGTGATCCTGCTTCTCCGCCAGGAGGCATTTGGGGTGTTGTGATTATCACAATGTGTGGAACCAGCTACAGGCCCATAAAGGGAAAAGATCTGAGTAGGCAGCAGGTAGTGTCTGCCAAAGCTTCTAGGGCTCCCTCCCCCACCCCAGAAAGAATCTAGGGTCTCAATCTGGACAGACTGGACTTCCAGTCCCAATGCCTCCACTTTCTGGCTACCTCCCTGGCCTTAGTGTATAAATCTGTGAAATGGGGATAAAAGCAATTCTGTCTCCCTGGGTTATGGAAACGTTTGTTGTTAATGGGCACAGAAGTCATGACTCTATGCCTGAGGCAGGGACTCCAGTAAATGGTCGCATTGGTCACTAGCTCTGATTTCAGTTTTGCTTGGGAGCCTTTCGGGTTCTTCTGTGTCTTCAGTCCATGGCTGCGGTCCTAATGCACTCCTGGCAAGAGCTCACGTCTGTTGAGCGCTCAATGTATGCCAGGCTCTGTTATGAGGGCTATTCGTCTAATATCTTATTTGCTCTTTACAACATCCCTATGAAGTAAGTGTTTTCCTTATCTGTGTGGCATAAAGGTGGAAACTGAGATCAGAGACATTAGGTAACCTGCCCAGCATCACACAGCCCAGGGGGCAGAGCCACCACGGTAGAGCCCGAGGCCGGCTGCTTTGCCACCTCTGCCCACACTCCGTGGCCTCTCACACCCAAGTCTGTGGACTGTGAGAGTGAGGACAAGAGCTGCAGACTCAGCCCTGCCTGCTCAGCCACCCTGACGTGGAGCAAGGAGGGGAGCAGGTGTGCTTGGAGTAGGGGAGACGAGGGTGGAATCAGCCAACAGAGGCCAGCTGCTCCTCATCCAGGCTAAGCCCCAGGAAGCACCCAGGGCTCCTGTCAGGCTGCTCTGCTCTCCCCTAAGCTGAGGGGAAATTACCCAGGGTGTCAGCAGGCGAGGGGAGCCTACAGCTGGCAGGACACGGCGGGCAGGCCCCCTCCCCCACACCCCAGTTTCTGCATGCTCCCTCCCCCACCCCTCTCCCCCAGCTCTCTCCGCATCACAGAACTGGCCTGGGGAGGGTCGCAGCCTCCAGCCTGGGGGTCACCGCACACCCCAGGATTCTGAGGGTTTGGGAAGTTGTGCTCAGAAGAGAGACATCCACAAGAAACAGGATGAAAATAGGAAAGCCTTAATCAACATCAGGAGGCAGGGCTGGGTTCAGAGGTCTTTGCCTGATTTTACTCCTCCCTCTGCTAGGTGTTATAACCCTTGAGCAGGTTACTTAACCCCTCCGTGCCTCAGTTTCCTCAGGTAGAAGACGGGAGTAATGATGCTACCCAACTCCTAGGATAAATGTCAGGGTAATGTGAATTAACACGTGGGAGTTGCTTGGAACTGCGCCACTACGCAGTGAGCACTTGAATGTTGCTCTTGTCTGGGGAAGGACACCCAGCCTGGGAAAAAGCTGCAGGTCGGGGGCAAGCAGACAGAAGCTTGAAGCATACTTTCTAGCAGGTGCGAAGTAGGAGGGGTTGACCAGCTGACTACCCGTGGCGGCACGTGTGTAAAGCCTCTTATAAACTCTGTGTTCCTGTGCGCCCAACAGTTTGTATTATTATTAAGGGCTGTGGGGAAGGTGCAGCGAGAAAGCAAGCCAGAGATCATCTACAGCAATGTGACCCAGTGAATCCCTTCTCCCTTGAACAAATACCCATTCAGCACCAAGGGCACGCCCGCCCCTGTGGAAGCACCGCTCAGGGGCTGGTTCCTCGCTAGTGAACAAAACCGGCTCGGTCCCTGCCCTCGTGGAGCCAATAGCAAGATGGCCGAAGCAGACACTCAACACGTGATCACAGATGTGTCTGAAATCCTAGTTGTGACAAGTGCTATGGAGAAGAGGTGTAATGCGTTGGGAGGGCGTAAAATAGAGACACGACCAGGGTAGGCCTTCCGGAAGAAATGACATTGAAACTGAGTGTAAAGGACTTAGGCAAAAAGGGAAGGTAAGATCTGAAGAGTGGTCCAGGTTCTGAGATGAGGTGTGCAAAGGTCCTGAGGCAGAAATGCACTTGGTGTGTCAGGGGACAAAGAGGAGGCCATCAGGGCAGGAACAAAAGGACAGCAGGCCAATGGCAAGAGATGAGACCAGCAACTAAGCAGCCGCTGGGGCCGGGGCTCTGGAGGCTGAACTTAAGGGCCCTGACGGCTGAGAGACTTGTCAGGTCTAGAGAGCCCATGGAAAGGGTGCCACACCTGTCTCCGCACTTCCTGCGGTGAGCAAGTCAGTCGACCTCACTAAGCCTCAGCTTCTCCACCTGACTTACATAGTGTTGTCAATTATATCTCAATTTAAAAAAAAAAAAAGAGTGTCTACCTCTTAGGGTCATTGTGAAAATGAAATCATATTAAAAGCATAGCCCATATACACAGTAAGGACTCTAAATGTTAATCGTTTTATTTTATTCATTTTTTGTCTCTACTGTAACAGGATAAACTCTATAACCTGCATTTTTTGTTCATCTGTATATGCAGTGCCTATTACAATACTGAGTACACAGAAGGCACTCCCGAATTCTTTGTTGGATGGATGGGCAGAGGGAGGGAAGGGTGGGTGGGTGGGTGTGTGGATGAATGCATCAATCAGTGGCTAGGATGGCTGATCAGTCCCAAAGTAAGATTAAAATTACTGGATAAAGTTGACCTGGGGTATCATCTGATTTGAAACCTCAGGGCACCAGGAGCTAGACTCCCCTTCCCTAACCACCACCCCCAGACCTCTCAAATGATGAATACCACGTCTTTATTTCCCTTGTCCATAGGCTTGATAGGAGCTCCCAAAAGAGAGACTTGGCTACAGCTCCGAGCCGAGCTGGAAGCCCTGACCGACCTGTGGCTGACCCACTCTCTGAAGGCGCTCAACCTCATCAATTCCCGGTAGGTGGGAGCCCCCATTTGCCTTCCTGCCCCTGAACTTTCTCCCATTTGAGGGTGGCGGCTCCCCCATTCCCATACTTGGAGAATTGGACTCTCCCGATTCTCACTTGCACACTTTCCGGACATTTGATAAAGCCGAGGTGTCACACGGTACCATGGACACCTTGCACCACCGCTGAGCAAACGGGTGCTGAGACTTCTCAGGGTCCAGCAGAGCCAAAGACCTTTGGACGTAGGTCGGTCTGTTCCATTTGCTGTTGCCCACAACACCAGCCGGTCACAACAGAGCCTTCTGAAAATCATTTTATAGTGGGCCGCAGATCATCCGGCGGCCAATTACAAGGTATGGAGGGTCCGGTTTCATTCCAGGCCTCCCAATAAATTGCCTCTTGCTCTTTAACAAGATCATCTGAGCCAGAGAACAAATAACTCTGCACTAGTGTCCAAAAGTCTTGTGACCCAGCATATGAATTGGGGACAAGATGGCAGCCCGTGAGCCGGCTCCATCCCGCAGATGTGTCCTGCTTAATACACACTTTGTCCCAAAGACTGGGAAAGGAATCCAGGTTTCTAGGTTCTGTCAAAATATCAGAACTGGCAGGTGTTCTCCAGTTTGCCCCAGCCCTCACCACTCCCTGTTGTCCTACACCTGATCCCTGTCACTCATTTCTATCCCTGAAAGGCGGCTGCAGCTATGTAAGTGTGAGCCCTTGCAGAAACATTTGTTTTAAATAAGTATTACACTCTCACACCGTAAGTAATATTACAGGATTGTGTTTCAATGTGCCAGGCAGCCTCAGGCTTAAAGAGGAACAGCTGAAGGATCTTGGGGCCTCCCCTCACCTGAAGATGACTTACCCAGAGCTCCAAACCCCACCAGAACTGCCAACCCCAGGCTCATGCTGCGGGGTGAGGAGGCCTGGCCTTCGTGTTCTGACCTGAGTCTTCTTTGTCCTCAGGCCCAACTGTGTCAACGTGCTGGTCACTACCACTCAACTAATCCCTGCCTTAGCCAAAGTCCTGCTGTATGGACTGGGCTCCGTGTTTCCTATTGAGAACATCTACAGTGCAACCAAGACAGGTAGGAAGAACCGCACCTCGGGGTGATGCAGAGAGGAAGGGTGAGGCTAGCTCTCCATCCCGCGTTTGGGAAGCTTAAGGAAAATGGCACTAGGGAAGCTAAAGAACCGGTCCATGGGCATGACTCGGACCCCCAGAACAATCCCACAAACCACTCACTTTAACCTCAGCTCCCAGAGAAAGTGGTGAGGACCATCGTTTTCTAAAGTGTGGGTGTTGGTTAGGACACCTGCCAAGCTGCTGTAACAGACACGCCCCAAACACGAAGACTTACATCAGAATCCAAGCTTCTTTCGCTCTCACATGTCAGCAGACTAGAGGTGAGTGACGCAGGCTGATGGGGCAGCTCTGTCCTCAAACTCACCCAGGATCCCAGGTCCTTTTCACCTTATTTTTTCACCATCCCCTGCGGTTGTATTCTCACGTGTGGTTAAATCAGAATCCTGCCATGCTGTCATTCCGGCTTCTGGGAAGAGTGGAAAGAGGCGGGAGCAATACATGTCGAATGTTTTAAAGCCAGGACTCAGGTGGGATACCTGGTGCTTCTACTCACCTCCTGTTGGTCCCTGCTTAGTCCCATGGCCACAAGTAGTGGCTCGGGAGGCTGGAAAATGTAGTCCATAGCTAAGTGCCGTGAACACAGGTAAGTCATGGAATTCTATTACTAAGAAGAGGAAAACAGGGGCACCGGCATGACTCAGTCAATTAAGCCTCTGCCTTCGGCTCAGGTCATGATCTCAGGGTCCTGGGATCGAGCCCCACATCTGGCTCCCTGCTCAGCAGGGAGTCTGCTTCTCCCTCTCCCTCCCGCTCATGATCTGTGTCTCTATCAAATGAGTAAGTAAAATCTTAAAGAGAAAAATAGTTTCCATCACAGCATGGCACATGAGGTGATTTTAATTTAGGTGGTACAAGTCACCAGAAAGCCTTGAATCTAACCTTGAACCACAGAGAGAAAAATTGGGTTGGTTTTTAATTCTCTTTTAAGTAGAGAGTCTCAGTTTAGTGATATCCTGTTTTGACACCTCTCTTAATGCTTGATAATCTCTATTAAGAAATAGAACAAGCCTTAGGCTCAGATCTTCCATCAGATAAGAGAATTTAATAACTAGAAGTGAACAGCATCCTTTATCAGGGCAAGTCCTGTTGGTTTCCGGAGGGGAGGGGCTGGGGTTTTTTTAATTCTTATATCACCTAAAACTATATAATAATGCAAAATAAATCTAGTTAGTTAAGATGCACTTTTTTAAGATGCTTTTAATTAGAAATTTTTACCCTTGGTTTTTTTGTTTGTTTGTTTGTTTTTCCCTGGGACAACAACAAAAAAAAAATTGTACTTTGGAAGTACAATTCAGAGCAGTCTTGCTTTTACTAAAGTTCTAGCTCTTAACGCTATAGAAAAGTGCCTTTCGATTTTTAGATTTTAAAATCACGAAATTCGGGCCCCAGACGGCCATGAGAGCTTCTGCAGCGGGCCTCGGTGAGCCTGTCGTGGTCTTTCTGCACGCCGTAGTCCTGTGCCTTCGCAGGCTTCTTGAGAACCTCTTTCTTAAATATTTTTTATCTTTAATTATGGTAAAAATACACGTAACATGAAAGTTACCATCTTCACCGTTTTCAGTGTGCATTTCAGGGGCATCCGCCACGTTCACACTGTGGTGCCACCATGCCCCCACCATCTACCTCCAGGGCTCTTTCCATCTTGAACTGAAGCTGGGTCTGCATTAAACGAGCTTCCGTTCCCGCCTGCCCCCAGCCCCGGGCAAACACCCTTCTGCTTTCTGCCTCTAGGAATGGAACTGCTCTGGGGACCTCGTAGAAGTGGAATCATAGAATATTGGTCTTTTTGTGACTGGCTTATTTCACGTAACATAATGTCTTCAAGGGTCCTCTCTGCGCTGTGGCCTGTGTCAGAATCCCCTTCCCTTACAGGCTGAGTAATAGTCCATTTATGTCTGCGCTACGTTTTCTTTATCCAGTCATCTGTCTACGGACACTTGGATTGCTTCCCCCACCCTTGGCTATTGTAAAACAGTGCTGCTATGAACATCAGCGTACAAATCTCTCTTCAAGACTCCGTTTTCAATTCTTTGGGATATTTGTCCAGTGGTTGAATTGTTGAGTCATAGGGTAATTCTATTTTTCATTTTTTTGAGGAACCGCCATGCTGTTTTCCACAGCGGACACACCATTGTGCATTCCCACCAACAGGGCCCAAGGGTTCCAGTTTCTCCGTATCCTCACCAACAGATGTTCTGTTCTCTCCTTTTTTGATAACTATCCTAGTGGGTATGAGGGGATTGGTGTTTTTTTATTATTATTAACATATAATGTGTTATTTCAGGAGTACAAGTCTATGATTCATCACTCTTACACAACACCCAGCACTCACCACAACACATATCCTCCCCAATGCCCATCACCCAGCCACCCCCATCCCCTGCCCCCCTCCACTCCAGCAACCCTCAGTTCGTTTCCTGAGATTAAGAGTCTCTTGTGGTTTGTCTTCCTCTCTTGTTTCATCTTTCCCTTGCCTCCCCCATGATCCTCTGCCTTGTTTCTCAAATTCCACATATCAGTGAGATCATGTAATTCTTTCTCTGATTGACCTTTTTTGTTTAGATAATACCCTCTAGTTCCATCCACATTGTTGCAAATGGCAAGATTTCATTTTTGATGGCTGCATAATATTCCATTGTGTGTGTATAAATATATATATACACATACACACACACACACACACACATGCAGGCTACATCTTCTTTATCCATTCATCTGTCAGTGGACATCTGGGCTCTTTCCATAGTTTGGCTATTGTGGACATTGCTGCTATAAACATTGGGGTGCAGGTGCCCCTTTGGATCACTACCTTTGTATCTTTGGGGTAAATACCGAGTAGTGCAATTGCTGGTTCATAGGGTAGCTCTATTTTCTACTTTTAGAGGAACCTCCACACCGTTTTCCAGAGTGGCTACACCAGCTTGCTTTCCCACCAACAGTGTAGGAGGGTTCCCCCTTCTCTACATCTTCACCAACATCAGTGGTTTCCTGACTTGTTAATTTTAGCCATTCTGACTGGTGTGAGGTGGTATCTCACTGTGGTTTTGATTTGTATTTCCCTGATGCTGAGCGATGTTGAGCACTTTTTCATGTGTCTGTTGGCCATTTGGATGTCATCTTTGCAGAAATGTCTGTTCATGTTCTCTATCCATTTCTTGACTGGATTACTTGTTCCTTGGGTATTGAGTTTAATAAGTTCTTTATATATTTTGGATATACCCTTTACCTGAGATGTCATTTGCAAATATTTTCTCCCATTTTGTCAGTTGTCTTTTGGTTTTGTTGACTGTTTCCTTTGCTCTGCAAAAGTTTTTTATCTTAATGAAGTCCCAGTAGTTCATTTTTGCCCTTGCTTCCCTTGCCTTTGGTGATGTGTCTAGGAAGTTGTTACAGCTGAGGTCGAAGAGGTTGATGCCTGTGTTCTCCTCAAGGATTTTGATGGATTCCTGTCTCAACATTTAGGTCTTTCAACAATTATGAGTCTATTTTTGTGTATAGTGTAAGGAAATGGTCCAGTTTCATTCTTTTGCATTTGGCTGTCCAATTTTCCCAATGCCATTTGTTGAAGAAACTGTCTTTTTCCCATTGGATATTCTTTCCTGCTTTGTCGAAAATTAGTTGACCATAGAGTTGAAGATCCATTTCTGAGTTCTCTACTCTGTTCCATTGACCTATGTGTCTGTTTTTGTGCTAGTACCATATTGTCTTGATGATTACAGCTTCATAATAGAGCTTGAAGTCCAGAATTGTGATGCCACCAGCTTTGCTTTTCTTTTTCAACATTCCTCTGGCTATTCGGGGTCTTTTCTGGTTCCATATACATTTTAGGATTATTTGTTCCATTTCTTTGAAAAAAAAAAGTTGATGGTATTTTGATAGGGATTGTATTAAATGTGTAGATTGCTCTAGGTAGCATAGACATTTTTTTTAAAGGTCTTTTTTTTAAGATTTTATTTATTTATTTCACAGCGGGAGCGAGATCACAAGGAGGCAGAGAGGCAGGCAGAGAGAGAGGGGGAAGCAGGCTCCCCGCTGAGCAGAGAGCCCAATGTGGGCCTCGATCCCAGGACCCTGAGATCATGACCTGAGCCGAAAGCAGAGGCTTTAACCCACTGAGCCACCCAGGCGCCCGGTAGCATAGACATTTTAACAATGTTTATTCTTCCAATCCATGAGCATGGAACGTTTTTCCACTTCTTTCTGTCTTCCTCAATTTCTTTCATGAGTATTTTATAGGTTTCTGAGAACAGATTCTTTGTCTCTTTGGTTAGATTTATTCCTAGGTATCTTATGGTTTTGGGTGCAATTGTAAATGGGATTGACTCCTTAATTTCTCTTTCTTCTGTCTCATTGGTATATAGAAATGCAACTGATTTCTGGGCATGGATTTTTATATCCTGCCATTTCACTAAATTCCTGTATGAGTTCTAGCAGTTTTGGGGTGGAGTCTGTGAGTTTTCCACATAAAGTATCACATCATCTGCAAAGAGATCCTCTTTGCTGATTTGGATGCCTTTCATTTCTTTTTGTTTTCTGATTGCTGAGGTTAGGACTTCTAATACTATGTTGAATAGCAGTGGCGATAGTGGACATCCCTGCCGTGTTCCTGACCTTAGGGGAAAAGCTCTCAGTTTCTCCCCATTGAGAATGATATTCCCAGTGAGCTTTTCATAGATGGCTTTTATAATATTGAAGTATGTGTCCTCTATTCCTACACTGTGAAGAGTTTTAATCAAGAAAGGATGCTGTACTTTCTCATATGCTTTTTCTGCATCTATTAAGAGGATCATATGGTTCTTGTCTTTTCTTTTATTACTGTAGTTTTATTATTGTAGTGTATCACACTGACTAATTTGCAGATATTGAAACAACCTTGAAGCCCAGGAATAAATCCTACTTAGTCGTGGTGAATAATCTTTTTAATATACTATTGGATCCTATTGGCTAATATTTTGGTGAGAATTTTTACATCCATGTTCATCAGGGATGTTGGTGTGTAATTCTCCTTTTTGATGGCGTCTTTGTCTGGGGATCAATGTAATGTTGGCCTCATGAGTTTCGAAGTTTTCCTTCCATTTCTATTTTTTGGAACAGTTTCAGAATAAGTACTAATTCTTAAATGTTTGGTAGAATTCCCCTGGGAAGCCATCTGGCCTTTAGACTCTTGTTTGTTGAGAGATTTTTGATTACTGCTTCAATTTCCTTGCTGATTATGGGTCTGTTCAGGTTTTCTGTTTCTGTTTTGGTAGTTTATACATCTCTAGGAATGCATCCATTTCTTCCAGATTGGCTAATTTGTTGGCATATAGTTGCTCATAATATGTTCTTATAATTGTTTGTATTTCTTTGGTGTTGGTTGAGATCACTCCTCTTTCATTCATGAGTTTATTAATTTGGGTCCTTTCTCTTTTCTTTTTAATAAGTCTGGCCAGGGGTTTATCTCTTATTCTTTCATTCAAAGAACCAGCTCCTAGTTTCGTTGATCTGTTCTGTTTTTTGGTTTCTATTTCATTGACTTCTGTTCTGATCTTTACTATTTCTCTTCTCCTGGGGGGTTTAGACTTTATTTGCTGTTCTTTCTCCAGCTCCTTTAGGTGTAGGGTTAGGTTGTGTATTGGAGACTTTTCTTGTTTCCTGGAAAGCCTTGTATTTCTATATACTTCCCTCCTAGGCCTGCCTTTGCTTCATCCCAAAGGTTTTGAACAGTTGTGTTTTCATTTGTTTCCATGAATTTTTAAATTCTTCTTTAATTTCCTGGTTGACCCATTCATTCTTCAGTAGGATGGTCTTTAGCCTCCATGTATTTGAGTACTTTCCAACTTTCCTCTTGTGACAGAGTTCCAGTGTCAGAGCATTGTGGTCTGAAAATATGCAGGGAATGATCCCAGTCTTTTGGTATGGGTTGAGACTAGATTTGTGACCCAAGATGTGTGATCTATTCTGGAGAATGCTCCATGTGCACTACAGAAGAATGTGTATTCTGCTGTTTTGGGATGGAATGTCCTGAATGTATCTGGAAGTCCATCTGGTCCAATATGTCATTCAAAACCCTTATTTCATTTTTGGTCTTTTGCTTAGATGATCTGTCCATTTCTATGAGGGGGTTGTAAAGTCCCCTACTATTATTGTATTATTGTCCATGTGTTTCTTTGATTTTGTTATTAATTGGCTNGTTGTAAAGTCCCCTACTATTATTGTATTATTGTCTATGTGTTTCTTTGATTTTGTTATTAATTGGCTTATATAATTGGCTGCTCCCATGTTAGGGGCATAAATATTTACAACTGTTTAGATCTTATCGAATAGACCCTTTAAGTATGATATAGTGTCCTTCCTCACCTCTTATTACAGTCTTAGGTTTAAAATCTAATTTATCCAAGGATTGCTACCCCAGTTTTCTTTTGATGTCCATTAGCATGATAAATGGTTTTCTACCCCACTTTAAATCTGGAGGTGTCTTTGGGTCTAAAACAAGTCTCTTGCAGACAGCATAGTGATGGGTCTAGCTTTTTTATCCAATCTGATACCCTGTGTCTTTTGGGGCATTTAGCCCATTTACATTCAGGGTAACTATTGAAAGATATGAATTTAGTGCCATTGTATTGCCTGTAAGGTGACTGTTACTGTATGTTACCATATGTTACTTCCTTTCTGGTTTATGTTATTTTGGAGCTCTCTCTTTGCTTAGAGGACCCATTTCAATATTTCTTGGAGGACTGGTTTGCTGATCACAAATTCTCTTAGTTTCTGTTTGTCCTGGAAGCTTTTTATCACTCCTTCTACTTTCAGTAACAGCTTAGCTGGATAAAATATTCTTGGCTCCATATTTTTTCATTTCGTACCCTGAATATATCATGCTAGTCCGTTCTGGCCTGCCAGGTCTCTGTGGATAGGTCTGCTGACAATCTAATGTTTCTACCATTATAGGTTACAGACCTCTTGTCCCCAGCTGCTTTTAGGATTTTCTCTTTGGCTCTGAGATTTGTAAGTTTTACTATTAGATGTTGTGGTGTTGACTTATTTTTATTGATTTTTGAGGGGTGTTCTCTGTATCTCCTAGATTTTGATGCCTGGTTCTTCCTTCCCCAAATTAGGGAATTTCTCCACTATAATTTAGTCCTATATGCCTTCTGCCCCTCCCCTTGCTCTTCTTCTTCTGGGATCCTAATTATTCTAATGTTGTTTTGCCTTATGGTGTCACTTACCTCTTGAATTCTCCCCTCATGATCCAGTAGTTGTTTATCTCTTTTTCTCAGTTTCTTTATTCTCCATCATTTGGTCTTCGATATCACTAATTCTCTCCTCTGCCTCATTTATCCTAGCAGTTAAAGCCTCCATTTTATATTGTACCTCATTAATAGCCTTTTTTATTTCGACTTATATTTTACTTCTCCAGAAAGGGATACTCTGGTGTCTTCTATGCTTTTTCCAAGCCCACCTGTATCTTTATAATGATCATTCTGAACTCTAGTTCTGACATCTTACTAATGTCCATATTGATTAGGTCTCTGGCAGTCAGTACTGTCTCTTTTGGTTGGTTTTTGTTTTTTGGGTTTTTTTTGAAGTGAGTTGTTCCATCTTGTCACTTTGTCCAGAGGAGAATAGATGAATGAGAGAACAAAATACTAAAAGAGTAGCAACGACCCCAGAGAAATACACATTAAACAAATCAGAAGAGACTTGAAACCGGGGGAAAAGAATATATATATATGATATATATATATGATCAGACTGGTGGATAGAACAGAGCGAGAGCCATACACTAGATTTTGGGTGTATTTTGGTCTGTTAAAAGAAACTGCATCCCAAAATTTTAAAGAAAAACTTTTATGTATGTAAAAAATAAGGTGAAATACAATGAAGGGGATAGAATATGATTGTTAAAGTGAAAAAGATTTTTTAAAAAGAATTGATTAAACTGGCTGAAAAAAAAGGAAAAAATAAAACTTTAAAAATTAAAAGTTGAAAGACTAAAGAATCTTGGGGAAAAGCCATGAATCCTGTATGTTGCTTTCCCCTAGCTCTGGGGTTCTGCAGTTCTCGTTGATCTGTGAACTTGGTCTTGGCTTTATGTTCTTGCTGATCTTCTGGGGGAGGGACGTATTGCAGTGATTCTCAAATGTCTTTGCGTGAGGCAGAATTGCACTGCCCTTGCCAGGGGCCAGGCTAAGCGATCTGCTTAGTTTCGATCTCAGGAGCTTTTGTTCCCTGAACACTTTCCACACAGCTTTGGAGAACGGGAATGAAGACGGCGGCCTCCCAATCTCCAGCCGGTAGGAGCCGAGAGCTCGGGGCCCCACTCCTCAGTGTCCCCTCAGAGAAAAGCAGTCAACCCCTCCCATCTCCCTGGTCTCCGGCCGCACTCCGAGCTCACCTGGCCTGTGACAGAGCGTTTCTATCTCTAGCACACAGCCCTATTTGGAGTCTCCAAACCCAGCAGATTCCTGCAGCGTGCTCCTCCCGGAGGAGGAAGCAGGGGGGTCTCTCCAGATTTGCCACTAATGGGGTTCCTACTGGAAGAGCAGTGGCCCAGCTCTGTCTTGGATCACGGTTTAAAGTAACCCTGAGCTGACAGCCCCTCCTCAGCTCTGTCTCTGCAGCTGGCTTCCCTGCTCCGATACCTGGGAGCTCTGCCCTGCTCAGACACCCCAGGTCTCCCTGTGACCCCACAAGTCCTGAGACCATACTGTCTCTGTGAGGGCTCCACCCCCAACTTAGCCTCTGGAGCTACGTCCCTCAATGGAGCAGACTTCTAAAGTTAGGATTTTGTGTTCCACTGCTCTACTGCTTGCCGGGAGCCGGCCCCTACCCCTGCGGTCTATCTTCCTGTATATCGTGGTGGATTCACTTCTCCACATGTCCTACCTTACAGAAAGTGGTCGCTTTTCTGTTCATATAATTGCTGCTATTCTTTTCTTTGATCTCCTGTTGAGTTCGTGGGTGTTCGGAATGGTTTGATAGCTATCTAGCAGAATTCCTGGGACCCGACAAAATTTAGATCTCCTGCTCCTTTGCCATCTTGGACTCTCGATCTGGTGTTCTTTTTAATATAGTGATTCTATTCTGTATTTTTAAATTCATTTCAGTAAAAATAGAAGTGGGAGTTGTACATAACAAGAGTTCCCAGATTTGGTCACAGTGGGAAGGTGGTTCTGGAATGTTTGAAAAACTCTGGTCCAGGAGGGCACATCTCAAGACCTGACTCCTGAACAAAGGATCCAGTCAGTAGCCAGATGAGTATGGAAAACCCACAGTGAACATGAACACGTCAAAGGCTCCATTCAGTCTTATGATAAAAGTTTTAAAGCAAAGTTTCATTTAACAGCACTTTTCGGTATATTTTGCAAGAAAGGAATTCGTAACCCAGGCGCATCTAAAATTTCCGTTCAGCCCATTGATTGTTTCTATGTCAGAGGGATCAAATGCCATCTTGTTAGAGCAACTTCTTTCCCACGTGGGGAGCCTGAAGGTCAACACACTGAGGGTAATCAGAGTTGAGACTGCACAGAAATGTGGCCTCCAGATCCCTGTTTTAACTTGAAAAGCATCACTTTTTTCAGTGGTCAGTTTTCTGCTCTGATAAGGCTGCATAACAAACATTCAGTGGCTGACGGTGTTTATTTCTCACTCACGCGTTTGGGGAATCCGCTGTGGTTCCACTGGGACCGCCTCCAGGTCCTGCTCTGTTCTGTGCTCTCACTGCGGCCATCAGGGGCAATTCTCCTGACAGATGGCAGAAGTGAAGGGAGCCAAGCCACACCACCCACACACACTTCCCGTGGCACGTCCCTAGCATTCCAGTATTGGTCAGAGCAAGTCACGTGGCCAACTCCCTATCAGTGGGGTGGGGAGTAGGCTCCATCTGCTGCAGCAAAAGGCTTTGCAAAGTGGTAACGTGATGCTCCCTCCGAAGACAGTTGGGACTCGTAGCTCTGACCCATAGCTCTGACCCGGCCGCTGCTCCCACAGAGGGAGGAATGGTCCCAGCAGGGCTGAGTCCTACCTAGAGCAGAATAGAGTAGCTCAGAGCTCAAGCAACTGGGGCCGCCTAGGTTCGAATCCCAACTCTGTGCTTGCTAGCCGGGTCCCCAGGTAAGTGACTTCTCTGTGCGTCAGCTTCTCGGTCTGTAAAGATGGATGATCAAAATCCCCTAAGCGTCTGATGTAAGGGAATAGTGCATGTTCCCAGCAAAGCACAAGTGCTCAAAGATAAGAACTGTGGTGTTATTATAATAACCACTGTTGACACTCTGCCTCCTGTTCCTCTCTGGGTCCTCCACCAGCCTCAGTTTCTTTATCTCTAAAATGGAAACTCTGTTCATTGCAATTCCATAAGGATTGCCGTAATGACAGTAAATGGAAGTCAGTATTTCCCAGCAGAGTGGGGGAGCATTTTGCCTCCCTGGAGACCTCTGGGAACATCTGGAGACGTTGTTTTATTTTTCACCTGCAGGAGTTGCTACAGGCCTCTCCTGGGTGGAGACCAGGGGTGCCCCCCAACATCCCCCCAATTGGGACAGCCCCCTGGGCCAAGCCCCAGCCTGTCCCACATGCTGATGTGGGCAAAGCGCTCCACAGGGCGCCTAGCAGACAGTAAAGGCGGGGAGTGACCACTGTTCTTGACACCGCTGTTCTCCTTTTTATTACTACACTCGCCTCCCCGGCCGGGATGAGCTAAGATCTGCATCCAGAACATCTGCACTAACGCTGCTGCCCCACCCCACCCCCGCCGGGAAGGAGGCAGATACGAAGGGTGGTCATCATCGGGTAGCAAGAAAAAAACTGGGTGGGGGAATCACCCTGAGGGCCAAGTCTGTCACCAGGCCACCACCTGTGGAGGTGTGACTCCTGGCGCCTGGTGTCCTCAGCGGTGAAGTAGGTCCAGCGCCCCTGCACCAGCCAGCCGTGTAGACTCCAGAGCCAGCTTGTGTCACCCTGGAAAAGCCACTGCGTGTCTCTGTGCTGTCCCCCCTCTGGTGGGGATGGTGACAGGCACACAGTGCTTGCAGACGAACCGATCTGTGCTTGGCCCTCGGGCGAGTGGCTGCTCCCAGCAAGCACCTGGTTTGCGGTTAGGCGTCCCCGTGCCCCTCGGTGCTCAGCGGGCGTCTTGTCTTTCTCCCCTTCTTGTGTGCGCAGGGAAGGAGAGCTGTTTCGAGAGGATAATGCAGCGATTTGGCAGAAAAGCTGTCTACATCGTGATCGGGGACGGCGTGGAAGAGGAGCAGGGGGCAAAGAAGGTACTCGGTCCATCTCGCACACTGTGCTGCTCCTCTTGAGACAGGCTCGTGCATTTCCTGGGCTCTTTACGTGGATCCCCCCACCCCGGTGCTGGCTGGGTCCCCTCCTCCCCAGGCTCTTAGCTCCCCCGTCCCTTCCCATTTGCAATCGCAGAAACATCCTGAGTAATTTCCTTCTGCAAATCCCCCTTGGTGCCTCTGGCTGCTGCCCCTGGTAGCCCTGGGTTTTTTCTAGGACAACTGCTCGGGAGCCCGGAGACACTGGGTCAGGCAGGCTGGTGGGGGGCTGGTGCACATGTGCGCACTTTATTTCATACTTACTGATCATATGTTCCAGGAACCCTTCCCAGTTAATAAAGACAGCATTAAGCTAATGAGAAAGAAAATCCTGCATTTGTGATCTTGGGCCCATGAGGAGAGGGCCAGGGGGTTCTGGTGGCTGCAGCTCTGCTCTTGGAAAAGAAACAGCTGCCAAAGTCCTGGGTCTGGACCTGTCAACAGCATCCCAGAGAGCCTGCCACCCCCCACCCAGAGGCCTGGGAAGTGGATTGTTAATGTCACAGAGCTTAATTGGGAGGACCTGGTTTCCCCCTTCCCTCCCCAGCAACAAATTCCAGGGAAATGCAGAAATGTTAGGAGTCTCAGCGGACAAAGCCTGAAGAAAGAGGGAGGGCCCCGAGGTTCCCAGGAGAGGGCCTGGGGGCAGAGCTAGAAGGCCTTGCCACCTGCAAGGTTCTTCCCCTTCCCAGGGCCCCCAGGCCCCGCCTTTAGGCCTCAGCAGCACTTCAGAGGGAAGAATTCCCTGACCAGCTACCATTCTGGTCTTCCAGTGACACAGACCTGCCTGGAACCCCCTCCCCCAGCTGTCCCCAGCCTTTGTTCGGGGCCCCTGTGACTGAGGTCTTAATCGCAAACACTGCAGCCGGTGGATAAGCTCTGTTAGCTGAGCATCTACTGTGTGCCAGTGGCTGGAGCCGGCGCTGCCAGGAGCAGGAGGGAACAGGCTTTCACCCTCAGTCAGCTCCAGCCCGGAGCAGGCAGTAGACACAGGAGTGTAACGTATGCAAAGTAGTGACCAGAGCTTTGGAGAACAATAAAGCAGGGACCGGGGACAGATGGGACTGTGGGGGTGGGGCAGGTTGCCAGTGGACACAGTGGTCAAGGCAGGCCTCGCTGCCAGGTGACCTCTGAGCAAAGAGGAGGAGAGGGAGTGAGCCAGGTAGATATCAGAGGGAAGGCAGTCCCAGATTCCAAGGGCTGGAGGCTACAGCTTTCCGCAGGGAGCCAGCCTGGTCACAGCGGCGGGCCAGGCGAGGGGGGAGTGCTGGGAGGAGAGGTCCAGAAGGAACCTGAGCACTTTTTCAAGTATATTTAACTTTAAAAATAAATTGATTTAGCGAGAAAAATTCTAAGTAAATAATCGTCACAGAGATAATACGCAAGGACTAGCCAAGGCAGTAGCACGAATCACACGACTTACCGGTGTTCCAGAAACCCCGTGCAGGTCAAGAGCATGGTCTGTGTGATGAGACCACCCACTGCCGGGGGCTCTAGAGCCTCCTCTCCAAGCTGAGCTCTAACTCTGAACTCTGCCCTCAACAGGGGACAGGCCTCAAAATAAAGCTCTGCTTCAAGCACAGTTGGACTGGAGAACCAGCTAGGCCTACGGCCCCTGGCTCCCCTCGGGCCCTCGACCAGACAGGGACAGGGACCTCGGTGCAGCAGCCACTGAGATGTTCCCGCCTTCTCGCAGTTGAAGAGAATTTGTTAGGGCAGCAGAGGAAATGTTTTGAACTGACCCCTTTACTCTCCTGAAACAAAATACAAATGGTCACGGGCACTATAACCACAATGGCCCAAAGGTCATCTAATGGTATTATCGGAGAGAAATAAAGGGAAAGTTATTTACACTCACAGTAACATGCGCTTCAACACGTAAATGGGCACAAAATCCCAGGGCTTGGATGCAAGCGTGCCTTGGCCATGGCCATGACCATGACCATGACCCAGCAAACACGGGACACAAGTGTACAGTCTCCGCCGCTCAGGACCCAGGTGAGGAGCTGCGGCCCTAACCGATCTCTCCAAACTGCAGAGCAGCTTGTGGAGAGATTCTGAATAAAACAAAATACAGACTTCCCTTCTTTACACTGTAGTTGCATTCCTAGAAACGCGGGTTTTATTACAAGCGTGGAAAAGATACTCTATTTCTACCAGACAGGTCCAATGTTAAGAGTCCAGGCTCAGGTTATTACGTACAGGTTTGTACTTATCTGACAGGACATTCGAAAATCAGTCAGGTCCCAGGTGTGTGAGATGAGGCAGGACCCCACCGGCACTGCCCCCCAAATCATTAGGAGTCCAAATTCACACCTCTAGAAATTTCCACAGTGACCCCTAGGGGGCAGCCTTTTTCTCCTTTGAGAACAGCTAGTCCAGACTGGCCTTCCTGCACCGGACCAGGCACCTCCCTGGCCTCACCCTCCCGCCAGCCCTGCTCCCACAGAAAGATGCGACCTGGGGTGCACATTCGACCCTAAATCCTAGCTCTGATATTTGGGGCTGTGTGGCCTTCAGCAGACGATGCCCCCTCTCTGAGCGGCCCTTCCCCATCTGTAACAGCTGCCGGGAATACGCACCTAGGGCTGAGCCGAGGAACCCCGCGGAGTGAGTCCCCAGCAGCCCGAGCCTCTGTCATTACTGCCCAGGACAGTGGGGTGGGGGAGGAGGGATAACACAACCTTCGGAGTTCAGAGGCGCTTCCGTCTCTGGTAGAACCAGCAGAGAAAATATGAATGCTAATTTGCACATAAGGTGAGAACTCACCCAACTCTCTTCGTTTGCTCAGAGCCCACAGGAGACGCACGTGACCGAGGCCAGTGGAGGGGTGGAGAGGGTGGCCTCCAGCAGGGGCGGGGGGTGGGGTCTTGGCAGGGCCAGTGCCTCCCAGGTTCTGTGGAGCGGGGCTGGGGTGGCCAGAGACACTGGGCAGCAGTTTGAACACGGGAGAGCTCCTCTCTCCTATAAGACACGTGAGCTTCAGCACCCGGGACCCAGGCCCCCTCCGTCTTGTTGCTGTCCCAGTCCCAGGGCTGCTCCCTGGCCACGGCCCCCCCATCAGCACAGCGGCCCCTGGCAAGGGAAAGGGGGAGACTGTCGCATCCCTAAGGGCATAGGGGATACACGTGGCCGCACTGCTGCTCAGATCCCAGCGGCCAGATCTGGGTCACGTGATCACACCTTGCTATGGCACTAGCTGGGAGATGTCGCCTTTATTCTCAGCCACCACGTAGCCCACTAAGAAAAAACGGGAGCTGCTTCTGAGACAGAGGGGGGCAGCTGGGAGTCTCCATCACAGCCGGTGTGTGGCAAGGCTGTCACCAGCACCGAGGGGGCCTGACCTAACCGCAGGCCTGTACCCCTCCTCTTGATTACTGCCATCGTTTTATTGAATCCTCAGACCCCCCTGCAGAAGGGGTATCATTTGGTTCATTTTTAGAGGCTGTATTTGAGACTCAGAGAGGTTAATTAATGTACCTCAGGTCACACAGCTGGTACATGCAAACTAATGTGTGTTCTGCTCCAAATGCCAAGGAGGAAGGAGGTGGACCTAGGAGTTTCAAACATTCTGTCCTTACCCCTGAGCTGGTCAGACAAGAGTGGAAGTCTACCAAAGAAGCCCAGGGCGCACACGCCCCCATACACTGAGCTCCCCTAAGAACCTCTGCGACTGGAGCCGCAGCCCCAGCCCATTAGTGAGAAACGCTGTGCACAAGCTGCTCTCCCAGCCTGATGGATGGGAGTCATTAGGCCAGGCTGCCGGACACCTGAGCAGCGTGAAATACGGCGACAGGACAAGGGGCTTGGCTGTTGGGACTGACAGTGTTGTTAATATCTCCATTTTAGTGGGTCATTTGTCTCCACCTCTCCACAAGTGATAAATCCACCTGTGCTCTAGGCCAGGGATGGAGGTGGCCAAGACATTCTCTTCCACCTCTGCTCATTTCCTCCTAGAAAAATGAATTACACTCTTTAAAAGGGGACAGGATTGGCCGGGCAGGAACCAAAATCCATCTTTGCAGAGAAAGGAAGGTTTGGCTGGGGTGAGGGGAGGGTGGGGGAGCCGGAAAGCATTAAAGAAATGGCAGCTGTTGCCCGCGATGGATAGTGGTATGCTGCTGCTTTTGAGCCAAAGAGAAAAAGATGTGTTCCTTGAGAACTTTGAGAAGCCCACCTTCCTTCTCGTCCCCCCTCCCTTCCTCTTCATTCCTTCCCTGTGTGTTTCTTGAACACCTACTATGTGCCAGGAGCCACGCTATGCACCAGTGAACGTGACATTCCAAGGTCAAACTGTCTTCAGGGCCTTTGCACTTGCTTTGTCTTCTGCCTCGATTACCTCCCCCCCCCCAAGATTTGCACCTCCTTCTTGTCCTCTGCGGCCTGCTTAACTGTCACCCCCTAGAGAGGCCTTCCCAGACTCCAGCTATCAGAAGAGATGCCCTCCCCCCGCTACTTTCTGCCCTGCCTCCCTGTTCTGGTGCCTTCACAGTGCTCACCACAACACAAAACCACCTGTTCCATTTCATACCTGTGGATTTCTTCTCTGTGACTCCAGTGGGGACCCCGTGTGTGTGTGCCAGCTGTGCAGAGTTCAGACACAGTCCCTGCCCTCTGGATCATCTCCCCATCTCAAGATCCCTCAATCACATCCACCAAATCACTTTATTCACAGGTTCTAGGGATCCACTGGACATCTTTGGGGGGCTGTTATTCTGCCTACCACAGGCCAGAAGGGTGAAGATAAATGACGATATAAAGAGTTGGCAGGGTGATACGTGCCGAGATCCCAGGGGCAGAAAAGGATCTGATGTGCTCCAGGAGCCATAGTTTCTAGCCTATGGACATGGAACCTCACAGGGCAGAATTCCAGGCATCCAAATGTTCAAGCACCATCTGTTCACTTATTAAATACTTTAAGGCCAATGACTGTCTTGTGGAGGCTCAGTATCTTTTAGCTGCAGGTAGCAGAAAGCCTGTGTAATGGTGAGTTAAACACTTGCTACCTACTAAGATTTGATACAGTTGTGCCCTACGTTGTTGCCATGGGTCAGAAATTCACCAAGCATCCCTTTCTGTCATTTCACTCTATCTTTCTAACCATCTTCGGCTTTTTATTTTCTGATTTGTTGCCTCATGATCTCAAAATGGCTACCATAGCTCCAGGCATCACATGCTAATGTGATAGCATCCAAATACGAAAGGAAAGTAAGGAGGAAGGAGTTCTCTCCTCAAGTGCCTCCCTCTAATCCTGGAGGAAAACCTTTCCCAGAAGCCCCTCACCACCTTCCTCATTGGCTTCAGTGGGTCACAAGTTAAGAGGGATACAGGACCAGGGCACCTGGGTGGCTCAGTCAGTTAAGCATCTACCTTGAGCTCAGGTCATATCTCTGGGTCCTGGGATTGAGCCCCACATTGGCCTCCCTGCTCAGCGGGGAGTCTGCTTCTCCCTCTACCCCTCACTCATTCTCTCCCTCCATCTCTCTCTCTCTCCAAATAAATAAATAAAATCTTGGGGGGGAAAGGGGAGACAAGTCTCTGGCAAAGAGAGCTGGGGTTGTCACAGCTTGCTTAGACAATCATAGCTCATCCCCTAGGTGTGGGCACAGTGCTGCCAAATACCGGGTTCTGGAAGCAAGAAAGAAGAGAGCGTGGTATTGGGCAGGCAACAACTTTAGCCAGTGATTCAATTTTCCAGTGATAAAAATGCACTCAGCTGTCTTCTCCGGAGCCTGACACGACCTCTCTGTGGCTCAGTCTCCCCATCCGTGCGAGAAGGCAGAGTGCCTCCCGGAGCATTAGCGACCGGGTTAAACGAGGTCATGTGTGTGACCCAGAACACGCACTCTCACCAACGTTAATGACTGTGTGATGACCGTGATTGCGGGGGCAGTTCGTTCTGGCTTGCCGCCAGTTTAACTTGGGTTACATCCATTCTCTTCCTTCTCGCTCGGAGGCCCACTTGGAAGAGGTGCTTGTGCTTTTGTCTGGGCAGTTCCGGGAGCTAGGAAACAGCACCAGGCCAGGCTCCGGCTCAGGAACGGCGGCTCTGAGACGCTATTACCTGAGACGCCGGGTGGCACCGGCCGACACGGTGAAATCCAAACTCCGCATCGTGACACCAAGGGGCTCACTAGCCAGCCCCTCCCCCCCCCAGCCCCGCACCGGGCACACGCGCGCCTCGACGTAACCGTAGTAGCGGCCCGAGCAGACGCAGGCGCGGGAAGAGCCACGGCCGCTGCGTTCGGCAAATAGGATGCCCGGTCCCCAGGCAAGAAGATCAGCCGCCCGCCCACCCGCCGGGGCCACCTGCGCAGCCCGGGCTGCGACCCACTCCGTCCCTTCGGAGGCGAGCAAACGTCGGGGGGCTGGGGGGGTGCGAGCCGCAGGGGCCCCGAGCTGAGAGTGTCTTCTCGAAGCGGCAGCACCGAGGACTTTTTAAGAAGGAACGGCGTCCTCACTGCCGGATTCCCTCCGGGGTCGACGCACCTCCTATGCCCAAGACCTTCCCAAAGATGGGGGGACGGTCCCCCCATGTGCCAGGCCGTGCGGGATGAGCCAGGCAGCCCGGGCTCCGAGGGA
>LNAC01000191.1:315875-381235 GCA_002007465.1 Ailurus styani
CCTCAGTCTTGGGGGCGGGGGTGGGTCAGCCCCGCAGCCTTGGCCTTGGGGGGCAGGGGGCGGGGCTCGGCCTGGGGCCGGGGCGCGGCGGGCCCTAACCGCGCGGCCGGTGTTCTGTTCCAGCACAACATGCCCTTCTGGCGGATATCGTGCCACGCGGACCTGGAGGCGCTGAGGCACGCGCTGGAGCTGGAGTACTTATAGCGCGACCCCGGCCTCGCCACCTGCCACCCAGGCCCTCGCCGCCCCCGCTCCCACCGGAAGCTGGACACCGCGCAGGGCCCTGCGGCCGAGAGGACGTGCCTGGTGACCATCGCGGCGGCTGTCCCTGCGGTGCGAGCGCGGGTCCGCAGACGCCGAGGAGCCCACAGCGGCTCTGGAACATTCACCTTTGGAGGAGAGGGCTGGCTCCGAGGCCCGGCCTTGCCCAGGACTCACGCAACAAAAGCGAGGAATCGCTGATTTGGGGGAGGGCTGGTGAGGCGGAGGGGACAGGCTTGGGTTTTTCGTTTGGGGTTTTTTGTTTTTTGTTTTTTTGTTTTTTCCTTTTTAATTTATGGACTAAGCTCATTACTCCGGTATTACGCTCTCGTACCTGTGTTGTCGGTTTTCTTAGTCGTTGGTTTGGTTTGGTTTTCTAAGCTGGCATGTGGGTGGCGCAGTTCTCATTTAAGCACTCTGCTCCAAGCTGTGCTCTGGGGGCACCAGCAACCTTTGAACAACTGGTGAGGGAGGTGATTCGGGGCTGATGGGAAGGCTATTGCTTATTTTTGTTTTTAAAGACCTAACCTGACGTCATGTGGACAGTGCACGTGCCTTATGCTGCCATCTTGTTTTCTAGGAAGAGGGGACCCTGGGGAGGAGGCGGTACTTTGTGACGGATAAAAGGCATTAAATAAAACCACGTTTACATTTTGAAGTGGGGCAGGGTGTCACTACTTTATGACCACTCTTGAGGCTTCCGTTAGAGGCACTAACAGACTTTCAGGCATCCGCAGGGAGGAGGTTTGGGTGAAACAGATAGACCCGCCCCTTAATCCTGAAATTAACTACCCACGTGGTCAACTACTGTTCTGTTGTGAGGACTAAATGTCCAGTGCTGGTTTTGAGGGAAGCTAGGAGTCCCCAGTCTGTAAGGGAAGTGTTTTAGCCTGAATTCTAGAGGACTCAGAACTGCCAGTGGTCAAGGATAGGGTCTTTCTCATTCTGTATACTCAGTACCCATAACAGTCTGACACAGATACGGCACTGAAGGATGGATAGATGGATGGATGGACGGATGGTCAGACAGGTGGATGGCAGATAGTTTATGGATGGGTAGTGGGTGGAGGAATGATGATGGACAGGTGGGTTTTGGATAAAGATTCACTGGCCCCAGACTGCTTAATCGGCACTGTTTCCCCAGCAGTATCTTGCAGCTGTTGAGAACAATCTTAGAAGTAGAGTAACTGGACTATTCAACACTCACAAACAAAAGCCCTTGGCCTCCCAGAAGTCTGAGCATGACTTGAGAACTTCCTGACCAGCCCAGCTAAAGGACAGAGACCCAAGGAATCCTCAGTTCAGCCTCTGGGGCTTCCTATCCAAGGGCTGTAGAAATCACAGAGCAACCATTTGGATTTCTTTCCATTGCAAAGGACAGAGACACAACAAAGTAGACATAAATAAAACAAAAAACAGAATTCTTTGGCTTACTTGACTGAAAAGTTTAGGGACGTGTGACCTCAGACACCCCATCCCAAATGCAGAATTCAAGATATGGCTTTAAAATTTTTAACTCAGTCTCTTTCTCTCCATCTTTGGACTCTTTAGTTTGGTTTCATTTATAGGCAATAGTCCATATACTTAGAGTAGAAGATTTCCACTGATAAAGCACTAATTCTTAAAAGGACAACTGTTTTGGAAGGTCAGGTTAAATTTATTATGTAAGATTTTTTTTAAGATTTTATGTGTTTATTTGACACAGAGAGAGATCACAAGTAGACAGAGAGGCAGGCAGAGAGAGAGGAGGAAGCAGGCTCCCCGCTGAGGGGCTCAATCCCAGGACCCTGAGATCAGGACATGAGCCGAAGGCAGAGGCTTTAACACACTGAGCCACCCAGGCACCCATTATTATGTGAGTTAACAAATGTCTTGTGGTTCAAATATTTCGAGTTGGTTCCTCCTTAGTTATTTGCAACCAGAAGCATCCCAACGTATATAGCACATAATAGTGTTATTAGCAGTATTATATCTCACGGGCTCAGATTTCTACTCGGGAAATCAGTCATTCATATGCCAATACCTGGAGCTGGGTATTTTTCATCAGATATTAATCAAGCATCTAAAATGCACTGGCAGGGACACCTGAGTGGCTCAGTCCGTTAAGCTTCTGCCTTCAGCTCGGGTCACGATCCCTGGGTCCTGGGATCAAGCCCCGCATTGGGCTCCATGCACAGCAGGGAGTCCGCTTGTTCCTCTGCCTCTGCTCCTCCCCCTGCTCATGCTCCTTCAAATAAATAAATAAAATCTTTTTAAAAATTTTTAAATGTGATAAGAGCAAGATTTAATCCCCTAATATAGTAAGAGCTCTTAGAAACCAGTAACAAACAACCAAATCTTGTAAAATGCTTGAAGGGGGTGGGAGGGGTCCCTGGGTGACACAGTCGGTTAAGCGTCTAACTCTTGGTTTCAGCTCAGGTCGTGATCTCAGGGTCGTGATATCGAGCCCTGCATCAGGCTCCACACTAAGTGCAGAGTCTGCTTTGCATTTTGTCTTTCTCCCCCTCTGCCCCTCCTGCTCACGCGTGCTTTCACTCTCTTGCTCTCAATTAAATAAATCTTAAACAAAAATAAAAATAAATAAATAAAATGCTTGGAGGCTAGTGGTGTCCAGCTGGCTCAGTCAGGGGAGAACAATGCAACTCTTGACCTTGGGGTTGTGGGTTCAAGCCCCACTTTGGAGAGATTACTTAAAAAACAATAAAAGCTCTAAAAAAATGTTTAAGAGTTTTATCCATTTATTTGACAGAGAGAAAGAGAGCACAAGCAGGGAGAGTGGGAGAGGGAGAAGCAGGCTCCCGCTGAACAGAAGCCCAAACACCGAGGTGCTCCTAAAACAAATTTTTTTAAATAAAATGCCTGAAGGCTACACAACAAACTTTTTTTTTTAAGATTTTATTTTTTAGAGGGGCACCTGGGTGGCTCAGTCAGATAAGCTGCTGCCTTTGTCTCAGGTCATGATCCCGGGGTCCTAGGATCGAGCCCCCCGTCAGGCTCCTTGCTCAGCGGAGAGCCTGTTTCTCCCTCTCCCTGCCACTCTGCTTACTTGTGCTCTATATCTCTCTGTCAAATAAATAAATCTTTAAAATTAAAAAAAAAGACTTTATTTTTTAGGGATGCCTGGGTGACTCCGTCGGTTAAACATCTGCCTTCGGCTCAGGTCATGATCCCAGGGTCCTAGAATCGAGTCCTACACCAGGCTCCTTGCTTGGCAAGGAGTCTGCTTTTCCTTCTGCCTGCCTCTCCCCCTGCTTGTGCTGTCTTTCTCTGACAATGAAATAAATAAAATCTTTTAAAAAAAAAACTATTTTATTTTATTATTTTTTTTTTTTTAAGATTTTTTTTTTATTTATTCATTTGACACACAGAGAGAGATTACAAGTAGGCAGAGAGTCAGGCAGAGAGAGAGGAGAGAGGAGGAAGCAGGCTCCCCGCTGAGCAGAGAGCCCGATGTGGGCCTCGATCCCAGGACCCTGGGATCATGACCTGAGNTTTCTCTGACAATGAAATAAATAAAATCTTTTTAAAAAAAACTATTTTATTTTATAAGTAATCTCTCCATCCAACATGGGGCTCCAATCCACAGCCCTGAGATCAAGAGTTGTCCACTTCACCAACTGAGCCAGTCTGGGGGGGTACCCCTACATTTTTTCAAAAAAGCTTACTTCTTGGGGCACCTGGCTGGCTCAGTCTGTAAAGCATGCAACTCTCAATCTCAGGGATGTGAATTCAAGCCCCACAATGGGGGTGAAATAAAATCTTTAAAAAAAATAAAACTGCTTTTTAAACTTATAAAAAGATGGTCAGTCTCACACATACATTAAAACATCACTTTCCAGATCAGATTGGCAAAAATATGAAAGTTTTGGGACTCCTAGTACCAGTGGAGTTATGGAGCCCCTCATAGATTGCTGGTGAAAGCTGAAGTTGGCACAACTCCTCAAGAGGGAAAGTTGGCAATGTTTACCCAATTTGTAAACTGTATCCAACAATTCCACTTCTGGGAATTGATCTATAGATATATTTATGTAGGTGTGAAAACTCCATACAGATTTATTTTCTACAACATTGTAATAGCAAAGAATGAAAACCACCCAAACACCCATCAGTGGTGACCTGGTTAAATGAGGATATGGCCACTGGGTGGAATACTACGCAATCATGAAAAAGAACAAGGCTATTCCTTACGAATCAGTCTGGGAAGGTTGCCTAAATATATTACTAAGTGAAAAGGTCCAGTTTTGGGACAGCATGTGTCATGTGCCACCTTCTGTATAAAAATGGAGAAAAAAGCAAAACCTATAGGATCCTACCCGCAAGAAGAAACTTCAGAAGAAGATACAAGAAACTAATGAAATCAGTGACCCATAGGAGCTATGAGACATGTGGGTAAGTGGGAAAGTGCCTTCCTTATAGATTGAATGCTGAGAGTAGATTACTGTAAGAATGTCTTGAAGATCAGATGTCAGTTCTAGAGACTTCTCTGTCACAGCTGGCTGCTATAGGTAGCTTGTTTCTAGCCAGTTTCCCCCAAGCAGCAACACTAGCCCTTTTCTGTGGGGCTCTGGGGGCTGAGAAAAGCTGGTCTATGAATCAGGCAGTCTCCTTGTTGTCCGTCCCAGGAAGCCTGGTCTCTGCCAAGCCATCATCACCCAAAGTGGGCCGGTGGTGGTGTCCGAGGTCAGAGCCGGGGATGCCTGATAGAGCCCTATCACGTTTCAGAGCAGCGGTGCTAGCCGTTCATCCTTCCACCAGGGGAAGCCAGGGTCCGCCATTCACCAGTGCTCTTCCTGCCACATCCAGTGGCCATGGACGTGAAAACAGACCAAGGCAGTCCCGCCCCCCATGGAGCTGACTTCCCCACAGAGGGAAGGGGACACAAGCCAGCAAACAACCGTGAGACGTAGACTTTCCCACCCACCACCTTGTCCTGCAGGAGGAACAGCAGCGTGCACACCGGCGACCACACACTGGTCATGGGTTTGGAATTTTACTGGAGTTTGGATTTTATTCTAAATCCAATGAGGACACACCAGAGGGCTTTAAGCAGGAGAGTGGCATGATCTGATTGGCATTTTTAAGAATGACTCTGGCTACTGTGGGGACAATGGTTTGGAGGGAGAAGAACAGAAGTAGGGTGTCCAGTCAAAAACAACTGGAATTCCTCATGAACTTAAAGATGTTTAAATTTCATTTTATAATCTGCATAGAGTTTCCTGCACAAAGCTCAAGTATGCACCTTGATGTATCTTTACGTAGGATCCCACTTGGGTAACCACCGCCCAGATCGAGACGGAAGAGGTTTTTAGGACCCCCAAAAGGCTCCTTCCCAGCCTTTCCCAGCCTCTACCCACATTCCATCACCGTCCTGATCTCTGACCAGTCGGTCTCCCCACGGCCTGATGCCAGATCCACTCAGGCAAAGCTATTCCCGCTGGTGTCCACCAGAGGGCAGTGCGACCCCGCAGCTGGGCCCAGCCACCCTCCAGTGCTACCCAAATCCAGGCCTGGAAACAATGCAGGGCTGCCCTTGAAAGGATTCAGAAAGCATTATAGTATCTGGCCCCAAATGAGTAATTGGTAAGCTCTGGCGGTAGGTGAGACACCCTTGCTGACACCACCCCACTCCATGGGTCGGCAGTGTCCTGGGCCTCTTCTCTTTCGGTCCTTGGACCCATTAGCCGCCTGGTGTGAGACTGGTGTGTTTAAATGAGAAGCTGCAAACACAAGCCCAGCTTCTAACACTAAGCTCCTGCTGTCCGGGCACCGCACTAAGCCCTTGACCTGCATTAGCTCAGGTCATCCCCCGCTGGAGAGGAAGCATGGCATGGCGGTCAGGCGGGGACCTTGGGTTAAATCCCAGCTCTTCCTGTTACTCTCCCTGGGAACTTCACCCCCCGAACCTCACTTTTCAGCTGTAACACGGGGTGACAATAGAACCAACCTCATGGATTGCTCACAGCACTGAACACGTGCCGATAGGACCAGTACTTAGAACAGCAGCTTCCAGACTTTCCCGACTGCACAGTGAGTGGTGCCGATTATACCAAACCGAGGAAAAAAACGCACCTGTGTATGCACCTGTGCGTGTGTATATATTGTCTGTGTCTGAAATAGGCTTCACGAAGCAATGCCTCCCCATCTTACTGTGACGCACCCTATTCTACTCCATCCTGCTGTTGTGCTTCTAAATGACGCAGGTCACAATCTATTAAAACAGTTTCACTCATAACCCAGTGTTTGGAAGATGCTAGTTTAGAACAAGGATCGGCAAACAGTACGTTTACCATCTGATTAACTAGTGTTCACAAGCCCCATTTTACAGAGGGGGGAATGGAGGCCCAGAGGGGTGTTATGGCTTGCCCCCGACCTTGCAGCTGAAATGTGGCTGAGCAGGACCGCAACCCAGCATCCTTGCCAAATGACTGGTTTTCGGCCCAAGGTTGCCAACTGGTGGCTCACCGTCCAGATCGGGCCCACAGAGACACTTCATTGCTCTTCACGTTTAATGCGTTCAAACATTGACCCAACTATTTAAAACTTGAGAAATTTGGGGGCACCTGGGTGGCTCAGTGGGTTAGAGTCTCTGCCTTCAGCTCAGGTCATGATCTCAGGGTCCTGGGATCAAGCCCCGCATCGGGCTCTCTGCTCAGCAGGGAGCCTGCTTCCTCCTCTCTCTGCCCGCCTCTCTGCCTATTTGTGATCTCCCTCTCTGTGTCAAATAAATAAAATCTTTAAAACTTGAGAGATTTAACTCAAAATCCACACTTTCACCTTCTCTCCAGAAACAAAGCAGAGGATATGGCAACCCTGGGCCGGCAGGTGCACACAGTCAGCTGGGGCCACTCCGCAGCTCCTGCTGCTGTCCCTGCTCCAAGCTCACCAAATGCCACCTTCCCCGCCTCGCCCCGTCGCCTTCCTGACACGCTACCTACCATCACACATGGCAGCTGGCTCTTCCATAGAAGACACATTTTTCTATCAAAAGTGGAAGGAAAATAAAAACTAAACCAAGAGAACTACAGGTTTCAAGAAGAAAATAGAGGCAGGAGTCTATTCTAACATGTTTGATATTTTAAAAATACGTGCCTGTGTCCACTGCCCCCACCTGTTTCACTAGTTTCTGTTCCCCACCCGGTCCTGGGAGCAGAGCTGGTGACTCCCATCTTACCACTACCTTGTAGCTACATCTGTCTCTCTGTCCACAGCTGTGTCCCCAGCACCTGAAACTGCCCACCCGAGAATGGGTGTCTAATAAGGGAGGGAGGCAGGGAGGGAGGAAGTGGCTTCTATACCAAAGCTTCTCTAATGACAAACGTAAAGGTTAAGAGCAGACATTCTTTTGCATCATCAGACTCGGTTCAAGTCGTTTCTGCCACTAACTAGCTGTGTGACCTCAGGCAGCTTCCTCAACCTCTCTGGGCCTGGTATGCTCAGCTGCCAAATGCAGGTTATTAGGATTCAGTGCACATAAATTGCCTGGAGTGTAAAAGATGCTATAGAAATGAAGTTGCCTTCTGCGGATCACCAAAGTGAACCGAGGTCAGTACCAGTTGTCTTAACAAGCTGTCTACAGCCCTGCTGACCTGGCCTTGGACTATCTCCTGGGCCAGGGAGGCAATGGTTTTCCATTAATATCAACCCCTCAAGAGAGCCTGGGGCAGGAAGAGCCCTGGGCCAGACGGCAAACCCAAGGGTTTGATCATCCCCACCCACAACTCTGGGTGAGAAATGACTTGTTCAGCACTCACCCACTGCCCCTCCTTGGGCTGTACCTTCCTGAGTGGAGAGGCGGGAAAGCTGAAAGCTCTTCTCCGGGCACCCTTACCGTCAGGGGTCTGGAGCACTGAGGGCCCACAGATCAGCTACATTCACGAGAGACCCCTATTTGGTACTAAGTGGGGGAGAAAGCTGGCGGCACACGGAGCATGCGGCCTGCAGGCGCAGACGAGATCAGAGCTGGCGTGGGTCAGGCCCCAGGAGCCGGGGCACCTGCTAGACATCAACAGCGGGGCTTCCTCATCCTGGAGGAGCAGCACCCTGTCCCCCTGCCCCGCACCAGCCAGCCAGCCTTGGGTCCTGCCCTGTGGCTGCCTCGGCCCTCCTCCCGAGTCTGTAAACACTCATCACGAATCAGATCCAATCAGGGGAGGCAGCCAGATTTGGCCCATGAGTTAGGAGCAAGACACGTATTAGGGGACTTAAGCCTTCTACGGGGGTCGGAGGAGTTGGGGAAGTGGAAGTCTGAAAAGCGGCGCCCGGAGTCGCCAATGAAGCAACCTGAGAGGCCGTGGGGCATGTCCAGCCGCCAAAGTGAGTCTGCGGAGACGCCAGCAGAGAAACCGACAGCCAACCGTGGCCTCTGCCCCCAAGCACCCAGGGGCGGGCCAGCCGCGGGCGTCCAGGAGTCAGAACCCAGCAAGGACACGCTGGAGTCTGAGGGCACCACATCTGCCACAGCAACCTTGCAAGACAAGAGCCTGCGGCTTCCCCTCCGCCTTCGAAAGCGCACGCCAGTCCCTCTTTGGCTCGATTCTAACTCGGCACCCGTCAAGGGAAAGGATTCTGGGAAATGTAGTCCCAGCCTAGCCGATGCCGCGACCTCGCGGCAGCCTGGTTGGCTTCCTGCACCCTCCCGCTCGACCTGGCGGGTGAACTCCGCTCTCGACAACTGCCCCGGCTGACAGAGACTCGGGGCAGTTCTGCAGGGGGCGCCGGCAATGTTTCTGTCAACCCCGGGCCTTTCGTTTGGGCCATTTCCTACCTTACGCGTCTGCGGCCGAAGCGTCCTGAATCTCACCTTCCCAGCCTCCCTTGCGGCGAAGACGTGGCATGTGACCTAGATTTAACCAATCAGAGATGCCCAGCTGGAGACTCAGCCAGTCAAATACGCCCACATGCTGTTTAGACTCAATCTGCGGCACCTGGCGCGACCTGGTTTGCCCGATCCAGGTACACCCGCAGGTGAAACCGATGCAGTTCTGCCCCGTGCGTTCTGATGTGTGGGGTCCAATCTAGCGAGGAGACAGGAGGGACAGGCCCGGTGTCACTGGTGAGAGTTGCAATGTCTGGGCGCAGAGGCAGTGATGAGAAGGTCCTGTGAGGTAACTTGGACGTTATCTGTGGCCCCTCCCGTCTCTCTGCCCTCGCTCCCATTGGTCTGTGAGTCCCGTAATGCCCTTTCATGAATTCCTTTCCGGCCAGATCACCTAGAGTGTTGTTGCCACTAAAACCCTGACCCCCTTTAAATTCGCGGAAGCCTCGAGTCTGTCGCCCAGCTCCCACCCCGGGGACAGTGGAGGCGAGTCAGGGAGAGAGGGGCCCCGAAGTCGTTTTGTAAAGTGATCGCGGTGTTGCAGTCACGGCGGTCCAGTCTGAATCCTGGCTCTGGCACTAACCTGTTGTGTCACCTCGGGCGAGTCACTTCCCTCCTCCTGCCCCGTGCAGTTATCATGAAGACCTAAAGATGACAGCATGGAAAACCCTCAGCCCAGAGCTCAGCATGGGGGCTGAGCCCGTACCAGGGATGCTGGAAAGAATATGATGACCTTTGTTTCCCGGGATGAAAGAAAATGTAGGGGGTGTCCTGATGGGCCCTGATATGAGAGCTGAGGTCGGGAAAACATGTCTACGTTTGAAACACAACTCCGATTAATGCACTGAGTCGTACACTTGAAAATGGTTCAAAGGGGGGCGCCTGGGTGGCTCAGTCCGTTAAGCGTCTGCCTTCATCTCAGGTCATGATCTCGGGGTCCTGGGATCGACCCCAGCATGGGGGGGTTCCCTGCTCAGTGGGGAGCCTGCTTCTCCCTCTCTGTTCCTTCTCCTGCTTATGTGCTCTCTCAAATGAATAATTTTTTAAATGGTTAAAAGGGCAAATTTTGTTATATATATCTTACTACAATTTTTAAAAATAATGTAATATACCTAAAATCATTTAATTACTTCAGTTGGGTGCATTGTATGGTATGTGAATTATATCCCAATTAAGGTGTTAAAACACCACCCACCTGGCCTCCCATCTGTTTTGGAGCACAGGGCGAAGCCAGACTCTCCCTCTCGCCCTCTCTGAGCCCATCAGCGCCACCTCCACCTGGAATCCCTCCATGCTGACCTCACACGCCTTCCTCCTCTCCCTGGAAGATGCCAGGCCCCCACTCAGGCCTATTACATTTGTTCTCGCCGGGACATTCTTCCAGCCAGGCTAATGGCTCTCGGCTCTGGTTGCCCAGTAGGGTCACCGGAGAAACTTTAAAGGACAGATGCCCAAACCCCAGCCCAGAGAGTGGGATGTCATTATTCGGGGAAAGCACATAGGGTCTCAGCATTTACGGGTTATTTAAAAAACAAAACAAAAACCTTCCCAGGTGCTTCTCATGTTCTGCCATAAACAACCAATGCCCTGGTCATCACAGCTCGGTACCCATTCCTTCAGGTTCCTGCTCAGGGACCAGCTCCTTCACGGGCTGTCCCCAAGCACACCATCTACCTGCCCTCCACACGGTGCTTGTTTGCCTTCAACATTTTCGGTCCCACCTAGGATTATATTCCCTGCATAGTTTACTGCTTCCCATGGGGAATGTCAGATGAGGACAGAGGCCATACCTGTTTTGTTCAGTGCTGTGTCCTCAGTGCTTAGTCCAGACAGAGTGCTCGGTAAGCAGCTGTCACCTGAATGAACGGCTTTGGCCCACCTCTCTCTGTCCCTCTCTCTGCGCCCCCCCCCCCGCATCCAGCTCCAGCTCAGGGGGCTGCAGTTCTAGGTGACGACCACCAGGTGGCGAGAGTGCCTGATCGATCCCGGGCCTCCGCCGCGCAGCCGGGCCTGCCTGCGCCGGGCCATTCCTAAAACATAGCGAGGACCTTGGCAGACCCCACCGTGTCCTCCCTCTTCTGGTTCCTCCGTTCAGACTCATCGGGCACCTGAAAATACTCGACCGGGCTAGCACCAGCGAGGAAGGCTCCGCAGCCCTGTCTGGAAGCTCCGAATGCTCCCCCTCTTGTCGGGCTCCTCACAGACCCTCTGGTGAGGCCTTGGAGGACTCCCACGGGACCCGCGTCCCCAGTGTTTGGTCTGAGGACCCACCCACTGGGGGCTGTGACACGCGCTGTCCTCTTGCAACCCAGGGTGACGGACCCACAGGGCAATGAAGAGGTGCTGGAGAAATGCCCCAGACCGCAGGGTAAGGAAAAAAAGGAAACAAGACGGGAGGGTGTGTGTCAGATGCTGCCAATTGTGTTCCGAAAAGAGAGAAAACCGCCTCCCTGCAGGGGTCTGTAAATGCACAGACGGAAGGGTGCATAGGGGAGGGACCTGGGGGAGCCAGGGGCGCTGGAAGCACACCCATGTCTTTCCAAATGGGAAGCATGGACCTAGTCAAATATTATAGTAAAATTCGACATTTTTAAAAAAGCACCACTTTCCCTACCACTTCCTCCTCGGGTGCTTCCTTCCCTGGGAGGCTGCAGCTGAGACCCCTGGGTGCAGGGTCAGGGTGCCTGGGTACCTCACAGTGAGGAAGGCTCAGAGGCTACCCGTGCTCAAACGCAGCCGCACCCAGAAACCGTGCGTCCTTCCAAGCCCTGGGGACACAGCTCACCTGTGAGTGGGACACACAAGAGGAAGTCATAAATATGTATTAACTTTGCTCAAGGATATGAAAACTAGTAAGAGGCTGGGACAGAGGACAATGGGAGGAGGGGAGTGGCTGCTTCAGAGGTGACACCTGAAAGACAATCCGAGTAAGATGCCAGCCACAGAAGGGTGTGCCAGGCCAAGGGCACAGCAAGTGCAAGGGCCCCGGGGCCAGATAGGGGCCGGCTTGCTGGAGCTGAAAAATAGGGGGTGGGGGGTGACACTGCAGTCCTGCTTACCTCGGCTTCATCCCCTAAGGTGGGGCTGTGTCCACCGCCCCTCTGTAGTCTTCGAAGGGGAAGACAAGGTGCACAGACATGCCCAATGCAAGGATGCTGAAAATATTTTTAACCCAAAAGAAGACAATGCCCCATTTAGTCGAAAAAGCATTCAATAGCAGTCCAATTAGAATCTTTCACCAGCTCCATGGCCTTAAGCTAGTTGCTTCTTCAGGCCTGTTTCTACAAGAGCCCCTGGCGGCTGCCATCAGGGTGGCCCACACCCATCGCATGGATGCTAGGGACCACTGACCCTACAACACGGGGTGCCCTCCCCACCTCCACGCCTCTCAGCCGTACCTGCCACCCTGCAGCTCATCAAGCAAGTCAAGCTCACAGTGAATACCCCAGGGCCTTTGTACCTGCTGGTTCCTGTCTAGGATGCTCACCCACTCCAGGTCCCCACAGCCAGCTCTTCATTCAGGTCAAACCCCCAGCATGGTCCCAGTACGAGTAGTCACCTTCACCCCTTGGTGTTATTTTAAAACATCCCATTTTTGATTCATTCCTGGGTTTCAGGTAGCTAAATAAATAAAAATTAATTAATTAAAAAATAAAGTATCCCCATTTTGTTCCTTTTCCAACAGTGGTGAGCAAATGGCCTGTGGGCCAAACCCAGCCCATCCCCTGCTTTTGCAAGGCCCATGAGCTGGGCATATAGTATTTACATTTTTAAATAGCTGAAAGAAAATCAAAATATTTTGTGACCCACAAAAAGCCGGATGACCAGGGTGAACGCGAGCCGCGCTGAGGTCGCATACTGCCCACACCATTCCCGAAAGCTCAGGCCCCTCCCCCTCTCACTGTCTTGCAAAGACCCGACCAGGATTTCCCTTCTGGTTGGCGTGTCCCTGTCAACAGATTCCAAGGAACCCAACTTCCCAGGAAAGGAGCCCACTGGGGGCCCCTATTATGGGCTCACCACCTGCGGAGATGCCCTTGACCTCCTGTGCTGGGTCATGCAGACCTGACCCGGCCATCCCAACCCAATGGAAAACTCCAAATTTGAGGACGACTGAGCCATTTTTCCAAAAACAGTTTAATTAAAAAAAGGTGAAGAATCTGAAAAAACTGGGGACGGGGGAGGGGCAGAACCCAAAAGAGCGTAACGGTGCGAGTCCACTGGCTCAGTCACAAAGAAACACCATCATCAAAAAAGATATTTAAGTTTAATACAAATTTTATACAAAGAAAATGTGAAAAAATACTTCCATATGCTAAAAGCAATTATGCTTCACAAATAAGGCCAGCTAGGCTATTTTTTTTTTTTTTGACAACTGCAATTCACAAATGTTCTTTCTCTCTTTTTCTTCTAATACTCTCTGTGTAGTTCTTCTCTATTATGGGTGACTAGCTGGAAACTGTACACAGTTTGCATCTGCTTATCAACAACGAAGAGAAAGTAAACAGGACTAAAATGTACAACAGAATGTACTGGAATGATATCGTACAATTAATTTTCTCATATACATACATCACCTTTTGCTTTGTTCAATGCTTTTTGTTTTACACAACATACAAAATGGTACTACAGTGTGCGTAGTGTAACAGACAGCACGGCCGAGGTCTTGCTTTCTCTCACACTGCCTTTGTTTCATGCTTACATAAAAACGTAAAATTCCATCGTATAAATAATACATACATGCTTCATCCCAGACTCAAATGTCCTCTGCGTGCGTCCAGCCTTTGAGTGCTCGCTTCCAAGCAGCACGGCATCGCTTACCAAGTATGTGTGAGTGTGTTTAAAAAGGAACCACAAAGCAAAGAAAAGATTTCTCTTTGTTTCAGAGCTTATGATCTTCACGCTTTCTCTGTCCTCTCCTGCGGTGGAGTGGAGTGGGGCTTGTTTCCGTCTTCTGGAATCAAGGACCTTATTTCTTCCCTTTTAGGAGTAGTCATCATTGAAACCACACAAAATAAACTAGCTTCTCCAGGTGTCCTTCCGGTCCAGAGAGCTTGCATCGTGTAACACAGGAACGTAGTATCAGAAAAGGGCCGATGGCTCAATGGGATGTGCCCGCAACGGCACAGGATTCGTGCCCAACCCCTGGTCCCGATGCGCTGCGTGCAGACGCCTGAACGCCAACGGCGCCCGTCCCCCTGCGGCGCCCAGGGATGAGGGCCCGTCTGCCGCAGCGATCCCAGGGCCCAGGCTCCACGCCGCGGTGGCAGAGGGGCCGACCGACCGTCTCTCCTCCAGCGTCCAAACATTCTTTTCGTTGTTGGGTTTATTTTAACTGTTCTTCTTTTTCTTTTTTTTTTTTTATAAGTTAAAGTCAATACAAATATAAAAAGGGGAAGGTACTCTTAGGTTCAAGGACATCCACAAATTGTACATTATTTACACCTAAAGCATAGGTTTCGTGTGTGGGTCCAACAGTCCTCAGTTGATGCCGATCCCGGACGCTTTGTAGTGTAGGCTGCCCTCTGTGCCAAGGGCGAAGGCCAAGTCCGCGTGTCTGGCACTCTCCAGTCTGAAGGTGGCTGCTCTCCGGTCTCACGTTTCTTTGCTGCTTCCTATTGCCCTGGTGTCTGGGTTTTTTTTCCTCCATGGCGTGGGTGGCTTGTGTCGTGACTTGTCCCTAGTCCCAGAAGGTGTCCAGCCGAGACTCTTTCGGGAGGAGACTCTTCGAACTGGAGCTGGCGTTGTGCTCGGAGCGTGTGGGTCCTCGCTTCTCATCGCTGCTGCTCCAGCAACTAGACTTACTGCTGCGGGAGTGGTCTGCAGAAGAAAAGCAACAGAAGGCGACGTTGAGCAATCCCGCCAGCTGCACGGAGACGGACCTACCCCGCCCCTTAGTTTTAGGATTCAACAGCTGATTGGAAAAACAGGAGGCTGTCACACTGTGGAGCATCAACACTGGGGAGGAAGGTACGGAAGTGCCCAGGAAAGCGGGTCTCACACCACACCTGGAACCGTGTATCCGTATCACACAGCACATCAACACCAAGCACCCCTTGGACGCTTCTGTGTCCCAGCTCGGCTGCTGGAAAGAGGCACCGAAATCTGGCATTCGATTTACTTCCTTCTCTTAGTGGAGTTTCTTTAGTTGATTTATAGACAACTTGAAAAACAGACCCATCACCAAACCACCTGAGGGAGAGGATCACAAAGGAGAAGGAGCGAGGCAGAGAATGGCTAAGTCCGGCCAAAAACACAGACCACAGACTCCCCGCAAGGACAGACTGAGGGGTCACCAAAGGACAGAAAACTAGAGATAAGACCTATCATGGCTTCGAGGATGCAGGCACCCCAAGAAGCTCAACAGTGGCTGAGGAAGGGGAGCCTGGGTGGCTCAGTGGGTTAAAGCCTCTGCCTTCGGCTCAGATCATGATCTCAGGGTCCTGGGATCGAGACCCACATTGGGCTCCCTGCTCAGTGGGGAGCCTGCTTTCTCCTCTCTCTCTGCCTGCCTCTCTGCCTACTTGTGATCTCTCTTTCTGTCAAATAAATAAATAAAATCTTAAAAAAAAAACAAACAAACCAAGAAACCAGTGGCTGAGGAAGCTAGAAGTTCAAGGAAGAGCCAAACGAGTCGTCTATAAGCTGTCGGGCAGCTCGGCTCAGCTCAGCCAGTGTGGCCGATGGCAAGAGAGCCATCAGCACACTGCCAAGACCCCCTCATGCGCCGGATCATCTGCCAAGTTCAGAGAGGCTGGGACGGAACTTTGCTTTTCAATTCCTGAGGTGGGATGATATTTAACTGAAAGAAGCCAACTGTCAAGCTCAGAGACAGAAGGAGAATGAGTGAGGAAGGGACCAGATCAGAGCCGGAGGATGACATATCTCACCGCCTGGTAAAAAGAAATGCATGTGTTTAGTCACGCGTTCTGGTTTTAGAAGATAAGTGATGAAGAGAAAGACAAAAATCTCCAAAGGTAATGTGTTCATTCCCAGAGACTTCTTTTTAACCATCTGCATCATCTCGCCAAAAGAGGGGGTATTCGGGTAGACAGCACTGGGGTCAAGGGCAAGTCTTCCCAAGAGTCCTGAGTCCACCTCCTCTTAACGTTCCTCCCTACTCATGAAACCTACACGGGATGGTTCTTCAGGGAGGTCTCTGGGGAGTGGTGCAGCCGGTCGTCATCCGACGTGAGAAAACCCAACCACAATGTGGTCAGGTGCAGGCACCCGCACCAAGGAGCCAGGGCAGCCGGCCACATGTCTCTGCAGGACCCCGCTCCTCACGCTAAGGGGACACATGGCACTGGCGGGTCTGGCCGATCACTGCAGGGGAGAATCGGTGTTAACCTAGGACACACGTTCTGAAAAACAGCAAGGACGATCCCTACCAGAAGCCAAACTGTACACCCTGGCCCTCGTTTCCTACTGCGGTTTTCCATGGCCATGCGAGGCACAGCTAAGAAGCCTAAGAAGGCAGAACAAGCCCCATCAATCAGAAAATAGAAGACACCCCCACGAAGAGAAATGCACACATATGCACATACCACGAGCCTTCTGCAGGCCCGGAAGGATACCTGGCAGCTTTGGGGACACAGGGTCCTACTTCCCCTAGTGGGCTGGGTAGTGGGGGCACGGGCTGCTGGCCACACCGTCGGGAACCGAAGAGCAGGTCCAGGAAGCCTCGGACACCGTCAGGGAGCTCGGGGGCCCACCACCCAAGCGCCTGCTACTGTGCTCATCAAGAGGCAGCGCTCTGTTCTCCGAACCGTGAGCTCTTTCATCCACCTCACCCTTCTCCAACCAGAAGCAGCACTTCTTCGCTGGGCACGTCAAACCGTGGGCAGGATGCCTGGCCTCAAACGGTGTGACGGGGGCAGATGAAGTGCACGAGGACAGAAAAGCAACTTTGTGAGCCACGAATTCTGAAGCATATCAAAGCACAATTCTCCAAACCACTGGCTCTGCCCACAGCCTAATTCCACCAGGGAAACGGGCCAGACTCACACTGAGGCAGAGAGCATCACCCAAGGGATCAGAGTACTGAGGGGCGCCACCAACCCCACCACCACCGGGGCTGACGGAGGGCTGGGCCGGGAGGGCGAGGAAGGTGCCCGGGTCAGGACTGAGGAAGGGGCTGCAGACGAGGTATCGAGGGGCCAACATCCTCCACCACGATGACGGGACCCTAACAAACAACGTCTGAAACCGAAGAGTCAAAAATCAGTGACACGAAAGGGCTTCCCAATGATATGAGGGTTATGGGGTCCGGTGCAGAGCTTGGTGTGGAAATAACTGAAGGTAGGACAACAGGACAAAAACTCCGGGAGAAGGCACAACTGTGCCCGAATGGACACGTAATCCCGGCAGCCCGAGTGCCTCGGCCAGAAACGGCGAGCTCAGGACAGCCAGAACCCAGCCTCAAGGTCTCTGGCTCGGCCGCCAGCGGCCAACGAGACGACCCAAGCACAGTCATAACAGATGCACCTGTTCTCGACCTTGAGGATAAGAGGTCACAGCGGAGGGCGCCTGGGTGGCTCAGTGGGTTAATGCCACTGCCTTCGGCTCAGGTCATGATCCCAGGGTCCTGGGATCGAGGCCCGTATCAGGATCTCTGCTCAGCAGGGAGCCTGCTTCCTCCTCTCTCTCTGCCTGCCTCTCTGCCTACTTGTGATCTCTCTCTGTGTCAAATGAATAAATAAAATCTTTAAAAAAAAAAAAAAAGGGTCACAGCGGAGCAGAGGGCGGGCCGGACACCGGAGGAGGAGGAGGAGGGGCGAGGGCAGAGGGCGGCCACCAAGAGAGGGGACAAGAGACTCCATCCCTAGTTGACAGGACCGGAACTAAAGAGTGCACGTTGTATCTGACCCAGGGAGTCCCTAGAGCACCTTAACAGCGACCTAGGTCATCGGGGAGAAAGAGGGCATCGATGAGCCCAAGTCTCATCTCCTAAAGCCGGAAGTCAACAAGCAATGTGGAAAACTAACGTCCAGAAACAAAAGTACAGACAAACACATTATTTGTACGTAAGGAGCTAAGTACCAGGAACATGAGTGGGGACTGGGCCCAGGAAGAGTCCTTCTCTGGACAATTTTATTTTCTCTAACTGTATGCGTGTTTTGCTTTAAAAGCTCAGAATTAAAAGACGAGCAAGCGGCAAGGAAGGGCGGACCCCCTCCTCGAGCCCTCTCCCGCCCACGGCCTCCTCCTCACCCGCCGGCACCGGGGCCCACTCGGAGCTCGGCCCCCACGGCTTCAGAGCCCGCCCCCTCCGCGCCGCGAGATCCCGCGAGATCCCGCGAGATCCCGCCGCTCGGCCACAGCCGCCAAGTGCCGGCAGAAGTTAAATGCGACGCCCGAGGACTTCAAAGGACAAGCAAACAAGCCCGTCTTTCTGCTTCGGCACAACCTCCAGCACGAACCATCTTGTAAGAAATGGAAACAGGACGACGCAGGTCTGTCGTCCCGCCCGGGCCTCTGGGCGCCTCCCACTCATGTCCCCCCCGCCCCCGCTCGCGGATGTCGCGGCAAGACCGCCTGAAAACACCCCGCTTCCCCCGGTCTCTGACGCCGCGCCCCGGGGCGCTCCCCGCAGCCTTGCTCACATGCCGCCCATCCTACGTGTGGACACCTCCCGAGCACAGCCCCGGGTGCGCCTCTTGCTCCAGCCGAGACCGGCCGAGAAGGTCCCGCCTGCTGCGGGGACCCTGGGACTGACCAGTCCCACCTCGGTGAGACAAGGTCTCCAAGGGCCGTTTAGAATTTGAGACGTCGGCAGTGACCGAGGGCTCCGAGCTCCAGGGTGACCGCGCCGAGACAGAAACCACACGGCGTGAGGCAGGGGCGTGTGAGCGAGCAAGACATGGGACGAACCGCTCGTAGACAGCGAGCTGGGCGGGGACGGGGACAGGTCGTAGGTTGCGCCGCTCGGCATGGCAGCCACTAGCCACACGGTGCTCTTTAAACAAAGCAAAAGAAAACGTTAACTTCCGTTCCTCAGGCTCCTCAGCCACCGTCCCAAGGCCCAGCGGCTGCCAGGTGTGCGAGCGGCTGCCACAGGGGGTAGCGCAGGCGGAGCGCGAGGCCATCCCTGCAGAACGTTCTCGGGCAGCACTGCTCCAGGAGGAAATGCAGGCTGTCGAGGAGGGAAGCTGGAAGCAGAGGCGGCTGTTTCAGTGCCATGGGAGCAGGAGGGGCCTCGTGGCTCAGTCGGTTAGACGCCCACTCGATTTCAGCGGAGGTCATGATCTTAGGGTTGTGAGATCAAGCCCCACGATGGGCTCCACGCTCAACAAGGAGTCGGCCTGGGGATCCTCTCTCTCCCTCTGCCCTCCCCCTACTCATGTACTCTCGCTCTCTCAAATAAATAAACGTTTAAAAATAAATAGGGGGCGCCTGGGTGACCCACTGATTCAGCATCTGCCTTCGGCTCAGGTCACAATCACAGGGTCCTGGGATCGAGCCCCGCATCGGGCTCCTCACTCCGTGGGGGGCCGCTTCTCCCTCTCCCACTCCCCGCGCTCGTGTTCCCTCTCTCGTTGTCTCTCTGTCAAATAAATAAATAAAAATCTTTTTAAAAAATAAATGAAAAAATAAAAATAAATAGATTGTTAGCTAACTAGATAACAGACAGCCATGGGAAGGAAGCAACTGAAAGTAAGATCCGGCTATGAGAGGACAGGGAGGGAACGGCCAGCACAGCTGGAGGAAGGTTTGAGGGCTGGGGGGCTAGCAGGCGAGGTGGCGCCGGGCTGTGCTCCTCTGAAGGGACAGGCAAGGCCACGTGCCGTCAGTGACGGTGGAGAGAGAGCGGGAATCTGGTCGGATGAGCAGGCCGATGAAAACATAGGCTTCTGAGGTCAGGGGTCAAGATGTGTGCATGTGCGTGTGTGCATGCGTGTGCGTGGTGGAAGGAGCGTGTCCTCCTGCACAACCTTCTCCGGCTGAGCTCCGAAGCCTGAGTGCGGACGAGTAACAGATGGACGGCCAGGGTTCGTCCAAGGTGGGGGGTTCTGCCAAACAGACACACTGAGAAAACCAGAAGGCACGGGAGGCTGGGCTCCATGAGCAAGCGTGCTGCTGAATGAGCCATGGAAACAAAGGAAGGAGGGAAGTGAAGAGAGGAAAGAGTGAGTAGGTCTGGAAGCAGGGGCGGAGGGGAGAGGCCACATCCACAACCCTGACCTTCCCCGCACACCAGCGCCTTAGTAGTTGGGCTGTACAGAAGTGCTGACATTCAACCATTTCTGACTTACAGTTTCGTACGGGTCAACCTAAGCATTCCCAGCACCGGGGGTCAGAGCACGTCTGGAGTCCGAGAAACCTGGACGGAGTCCGAGAAACCTGGACGGAGTCCTGGCCGCAGTGATCACTCACAGAATTACTCGTGCCTGTGACTTAACCTCTCACAGCCTCAGCGTCCTCACCTGCACAATGGAACAGCAACTTCTCTCCCAGAAGCTACGACTAAACGCACTAAGGTGTCTAACCGCAAAATGCTCTTCCGTAAGCATCAATCAGGCGCCCTTCTAACGTCCCCCGAAGCTCTACGAGGAGGGAGCCTTATTCTGCCTTATTCTGTCTGCCTTATTCACCCCTCCATCCCCAGCCCTAGTCAGGACCTGGCCCCAGAGACACCTGACAAACTCTGACGCAAAATCTCAAGGAGAATTCGGAATCCTGCCCTCCTTTCCCCTGCCCCCATCCCGTCACCAGACTCCTCGGGGATTATTCTCTGCCCCCACCCACCCAGTACCAAGTCACCAGCACCTTCTGGGGCTTCTGGCCTCCTCTCCCCAGTGTGAACCCTCCTTCCCACCCACTCGGGACAGCCATGTGCTACTGGTGAGGGTCATCAACGATGGCCCATGGGCCAAATCCACCCCAAAGCCTGAATTTTCTTTCTTTATTTGACACACAGAGAGAGAGATCACAAGTAGGAGGAGAGGCAGGCAGCAAGAGAGGAGGAAGCAGGCTCCCCACCAGGCAGGGAGCCCGATGTGGGGCTCGATCCCAGGACCCTGAGATCATGACCTGAGTCGAAGGCAGAGGCTTTAACCCACTGAGCCACCCAGGCGCCCCCAGAGCCTGAATGTTCTAATACGGGTTTTCCTTGGAGCACAGCCACACTCATGTACTGGACATATTATCCATGTCTGCTTTCACAGCTGTGACACACACCACCAGGCCCGCCAAGCCTACAATATGCCCCTGGGCTAGATAATACCTCCTCACCTCAGGGCTGGGTAATACCCCCCAACCACATTCTTGCACGCAGTCCTCCTCACCGCACCCGATTCCGGACAGCAGCCAATGTCCCCAGTGCCGCGCTGAGCCCACTTCCCAGCTCCAAAACCCCAGCAGCGCCCCCTTCTGAAGCGATGCTCCGCCACCCTGCCTTTCCCACACCACCTTCACAATTCCCACACAGCTACAGCAACCCTAACATACTGCTTATTCCGTGTTTTTATTTTAAGATCACTTTAAACTTAAAAAAAAAAAAATTAAATCACTACCTACATCACCAACAGAAAATCAACACTACGTGCCACAGATAGAAGGCAACTCAGCAAACATAATGAAAACCAAATTGTAGTATGAACGTCTAGATACACAGAAGTCTGCTCTTTGTTAAAAGGAGAAACTAGCAAAGATCAAAGAGGTGCAAAAGGCATCTTAGCACTAAACTGAACTGTTCTCGGGGATTCAGTCAGAGGACTGGAGGGAGGGGAGCGGGGAACGACGTTTTCAACAGGCGATTCATTATTATTTAATCCCAAATTCACCTTCTCCCTAAGGTCGGCTCAGGCCACTCCCACTTACCCCCCCCCCCCCCCNCCCCCCCCATCGATCTGAATCCCACTCCCCAGCCCCTCCGGGACACCGACCCCAGCTACGGGTGCTAACAACGGACATGACTTCCTCCTCGGTGCACTGAGTACACAGAGGGAAGTAACACGTATGGTTTTCTGCTACAGAGAACCATCCAGCAGACAGAAAGATCCTGGAGCTGAGAGACCCTAAAGTAAGCAAACTGTCCTCAATGGGGGCACCTTCTGTGAACCCTCTGGAATCACCCAAAACTGGTTCAGGAGGGGACAGGAAAGTGACCCTTTGGGCTAGAATGGAGGACAGCTCAAACCCCACAGAAGAGAAAAACTAAAAACTTAGTCCCAGAAAATACCCCAAAATGGCCTACGAGGTTATTCCTCAAGAGGAAAGATTTTTACAGCAAGATCATCCACCTAAAAATTTTCTTTCTCTAAAGTCTCACGTGCCCTTCCCCACCCAGCACGGGCGGTGGGACCTCAGGAATAGAGTTCCAGATGGTTTTGCTCACTGGGGTCATTTCCTGACAGCAGAAGAACTGCCGGACCTTACATGCACACCGTCTACCCCACCCCAGGCCAGCAACAGAACCCTCCGTTCAAAGGAAGTTTTATGTGGAACCCCAATAAACAAAGCAAGCCCAGGGAACAACTGATCAGTTTGGAGAGGTGCCTGAAAGCTGCCTTGCCCGGCCATTCCCTCACCCCCCCAAATGACCTGCCCAGGGCACCCCCAAAGATCCCTAAGGATCCACAGTGGTTGGGAAACCACTGCCATAAACCCTTAAAGTTCTCCCTGAGAAAACGGCTTCCCCCTGCCCGGGAGGAATTGTGAGAGCCCCGTTCACCCGCCAGGGGGCAACATACCAGAGCCTTGGTTGGAGCCTAAGAGAATGGAGGAGGGCGTCTCCCTGGAGCCAGAAAGGTCGAGGGTCTAAAAATACAAAAAGAGAGAGATGGACACAAGGCACGGGGGCCAATGTAGCCCCCCCAGGGAAGCCTAGGGATCCATGGGGGTGCTCATCACCGCCCCCGAGGCGCCTGTGTGCCCTCTGCCCGGTGTGCTCAGGCAGGGGAGGCCAGGTCAGCTGGGGAGGCCCTACACCTGTGCTCGGTCTCCCAGAATGACCAGGCTGGAACACAGTAATGGGGTGGCCCCTTACTCTACAGCCGTAGCTGCTAGAACATTCACTGTTTCCTCAACTCCCTTCACTGACCTACCTACCGTCCAGAGTTCGGCCCACATCTACAGAGGAGGTGTTTTACTTCAAAGGATTATCAGCTCACTTTTATTTCACATTAACCCCTACCAGGCAATATGATCAATGAAATCAAACGGTTTGGACGGATGGCATAAAGACTTACTCTCTTCCTAATACACACCGAAGTAAGTACATAAGGATTACAAATGTAGAACGTGATCAAGGTGCCACCAAAAGTAATTTTTGCATACAATCCATGTGACATCCACCACACCCTGGGAACTAGGAGGTGCAACCTTCGCTCTCCGGTATGGCAGCTACTAGCTTGATGTGACTACTTATATTTAAATTAATTAAAATTAAAATTGAAAGGGCAGGTCTTTGCTCGCACCAGCCAAAGTGCAAGCACTCAACCACCCCACGTGGCTCGTGGATCCCACACCGGGCAGGGCAGACACAGAACATTCCCATCATCGCAGAAGGTTCTACTGGACAGCACTGTTGTAAACTGTGAGATCCCCGGAGAGCAGCTACCAAGTCACACAAATGTCCACTCGTCCCTCCGCCCCGGCCCCGCAAGCCCGCCCCCCTCCCCAGCCGCAGTCTGACTGCTTTGACCACCCTGCAAACAAACCTCCTACCACGTGGGACTTGCAGAGGTGGCAGGCATGGGGACAGGTGCTGAGAGTCCGTGTGGCCCCAAGTGTTGGTGGCACTGGCCCATGGCGAGCGGCTACTCACCGACCCGCTGTCCTTGCTTTTCTCCGCCGGCGTCTCCTTGTCTTTCGAGGTGCTGGCTGTTTCCGTAGGGGCGGCCTGTGTGCTGGAGGAGCTTCCCTGCGATGGCTTGTTTAGTGTTTCGGCGCTCACCTCGGCATCTGCTTCCTGCTGCGGAGCGGTAGCTGCGGGGGAAGCAAGAGACAAGCCACGTGTGAGCCGAGCGCTGCGCTGCCAGAACCGCACGAGGCCCCGCTCCGCACGAGGCCCAGGACAGCTCGGACCCACCCACCACCGCACAGAGACAACTTCGGTGCAGCCCCACCCAGGGGCTTTTCGGAGTTTTCCAGAAGCGAAAATACGCTTATTTTATAGTGGTTTTTTAATAGTGTATAGTGTATTTAACAGTGTGAAAATACGCTCATTTTTAACAGTTCATTAATTCAAGGTTTATTAAGTCATTCTGGAGACCAAAGCACAGTGGTAGAGCAGATGAAGCCCATCAGCAGAGGCAGCCTGATAGCACTGATCGAGAATTACTCATTCCGTATTTTCTCATTTTACACCTGTTCTAGCAGGTGGACTTGCTTCCTTCTAAAGCAAGACGGGGGAATCTACGTGAAAAACAACACGGGGTCTAAGGCAGAGAATATCTGGAGACGGCAGAAGCGTGGAGCATCTGAGAGGAAGTTCAGAAAGATGGACAATATAATGCCACAAAAAAAGGGAAAACTGAAATACATTCTGGCCATCTTTAATGTAACAACAAAAGGGTCATCAGACACATTCTAGAGCTTAGGAGAATTTAACTCCACTGTACGAAGAGATTTAAAGTAGCCATTAAGACATCTCCCTAAAGGTAGAAGGACCCAGCAGTGTATGGTTCAATACTGCCTTTTATAAAACAACTAAATAATAGATCTGTCTGGAGCAGGAGTGGGCACACTAGCACCACCTCTTTTTGTCAATAAAGTTTTATTGGAACATAGCCACGCCCACCACTTACACAGTGTCTAGGGCTGCCGTCTCCCCAGATCAGCACAACAGAGAAGCTGCAACAAACCACATGAACCACAGACCCAGAAACATTTACTCTGTGGACCTTCACAGGAAACGTCTGCCAACCCCTGGCCTTGGGAGTGCTTCTCAATCCTGGTCATTCACCTAACATGTTCAAAAAGTTTGCCAGTCTAACAGATACACTATCTTATTAATTAGGTAATTTTTAATTAACTGAATTCTTTAAAACGGAGGCTTCTGGGGCACCTGGGTGGCTCAGTCAGTTAAGCATCCGCCTTGGGCTCAGGTCATGATCTCGGGGTCCTGGGATCGAGCCCTGCATTGGGCTCTTTGCTCAGCGGAGAGCCTCCTCCTACCTTTCTAGTTCTCTCTGCTTATGTTCTGTGTGTGTCTCTGTCAAATAACTAAATAAAATCTTTAAAATAAATAAATAGGGCGCCTGGGTGGCTCAGTGGGTTAATGCCTCTGCTTTCGGCTCAGGTCATGATCTCAGGGTCCTGGGATCGAAGCCCGCATCGGGCTCCCTGCTCAGCGGGGAGCCTGCTTCCCCCTCTCTCTCTCTGCCTGCCTCTCTGCCTCCTTGTGATCTCTCTCCCTCTGTGAAATAAATAAATAAATAAATAAATAAATAAATAAATAAATAAATAAATAAATAAATAAACAACTATCCAACTCTTGATTTTGACTCAGGTCATAATCTCAGGGTTGTGAGATCGAGCCCCAAATTGGGCTTTGCACTGAGCAAGAGCCTGCTTAAGATTCTCTCTCCCTCTGCCTCTACCCCTTCCTCCACTTGCACTCGTCCTCCCCAAAAAAAGGCAGTTTTTAATTCTAAAAGCACGTAAAGCTAATATTTGTCAGAAATAAAAGCTAACTGTAAAAATTAACTTTTAAAATATTATGAATAAATTCTAGCTAGACAGTGTGTCCTGCTGGAGGCTCCCAGCCTGAGGGCTGCTTGTTCTGTGTTAGAGAGGACAAAGATTAGTTCCAAACCAACACTTTTTCCCTCACATGAGAACTGGGAATCCAGGTTACTTAAAGCTAGGGGTCCAATATTACTTTAAAAGCAGGATTTCTCCACTTTAGTGCAATTGGCCACTCTGGGGTGGCTGTCCCGGGCATTGCAGGGTGCTTGGCGGCATCCCGGCCTCTCCCCTCCTGACGTCAGTAGCGCCTGCCTCAGCTAGGATGAGCACAACCGTCCAGAGTCACTGCCAGCGTCTTGGGGTGGGGACCAAATTCAGCCTGTTGAGAACCACGACACCTCCCACGAAGCTACACTCGGCCAAGTAACAGCAAGGAGGCCCAGAGATGAAAACCTCATGCGCCGGCTACGCGTCCGCACGAGACTGGCAAGGGACAGGACAGGCCAACCATGCCACACCAGTCTGCTCGGCGGGCACGTGGGCCACGGGGAAGCCGGACGCCCGCCCTCCCCCTCCCCAGGGCCTGGGACGGGATGCACCCCGCGTGGCCATACCTGACTGGGTACAGGACTTCATGTGCTCGGGCCAGTGGGCCTGCTGGCAGGGGTAGTCGCAATAGCTGGTGTTCCAGCAACAGTAGAAAATGGCCTCCTTCTTGCAGTTGGCACACCACTGCTTCTTCTTGGTCTCGTCTACCGCCTGCTGCTTCTCCAGCTCCAGCTGCTTCTTCACCTCGGCAATGAGCCGGTCCCGCTCCTGCTCCAGGCTCTGCCGCATCTCCGCCATGGTCAGCTCTGACAGGGGAGGGAGGATGACACCGGCTTCATCACCAGTCCCCCGGCCCAGGGCGGGGAGTCTTCAGACCAGATGGGAAAGGAAGCCCAGGGTATGGGTTCCAACAGACAAAGGGTGTGGGTCCTGGCTCGCAGGTGCCTTAGCTGTGTGACACCCCCCCCAACAAGGCGACTAATGGAGCCTGGCTATGCCCCAGTATCTACGCCTGCAGAATGAGCATTCATCACGCTGATCTATATGTGACAGTGAGTGTCAGGTGCCTGGCATGCAGGTAACAGAGGCCCCCGTCGCCCCCATGATTCTGTGGGAAATCCTCAAATAAACCTTCAAAGCAATTTCCACTAAGCTCACTTTGAGTTTTATCATCAGGGTGAGCTTTTCTATCAACCAAACGCCCACCCAGCACCGAGCATATACGTGCAGGTGCCGTTCTGACCACCTTGTACCAACTCACTTCACCTTCATACTAACCCTTTGAGACAAGCTCTACTATAACACCCCTTTCATGGATGAGGAAACTGAGGCACGAGGCTAATAAGGGCAGAGCTGGTGCTGGATCTTGGACACACTTTCCATTTAGTGTGTTCACTGGCGGTGGATTAGATCGACCACAGACCACGCAGTGACTGATCATTAGGGTTGGTCAACTATCAAACTGCTCAGTCTACTACACTTCCTCCTTTCACTTCAGACAAGAAGTCCATGCACAGTTCACCTGGGAGTGACCGGCACGCCCAACAAAAAAATAAAGGATCCCTCAATCGTTAAAATTCTCCTCCGGAAATTAACACACACACCCCTCTAAAAACACCACGGAAAGAGGGGGGGCGACTGGGTGGCTCAGTCAGTTAAGTGTTCAACTCTTGATTTCGGCTCAGGTCATGAGCCTCACATCAGGTTCCGTGCTGGGCACGGAGTGTGCTCAGAATTCTCTCTCCCTCTCCCTCTGCCCCTCCCCACCCTGGCTCTCTTGCACATGAGTGAAATCTCACTCTTTGAAAACTTATTAGTTAAAAATTTTAAAAAACACCAGAAAGAAAATTCACTCCTTGCACTTGCGCCAGACACAGCCTCTCTGTCCCTCACCGCTGCCTTTAAAAAGGAGCCTGCAGACCTTGGCAAGTTCTGGCCAGCCCTCATGTGTTTTTCTCTAACGTGCAGCCAATTATTATTTAAAAATGTAGAGATTCTGCATAAAAACAGATTCCTTGATTTTATTAGAAACAAGAAGCCACAACATGCAACTAAACGTCCTCCATGGCAACACGCCAAGGAGTGGAGGGCTCCTTCCCAGAGCAGCTTCGTAAGGATCCGCGTCTGCAACGCGTGATTTAGTATGCATCACCTGTGAGCAGGCGGGCACATCCGGTGTGCCCTCCCTAACACGAGAGATGCGACAGGGCCAGCATTCGGACGCTGGGGCTGACGCTACACGCTGGTCTGAAGGAAAATGCTCTACCTTTAACGACACGGACGTGGAATGGCAAGCCACCACAGCACCCGGTCCAAACCAGGGAGCACCACAGTAGCTTCCTCCGCAAGTGGGGCAGGCAGGAGGTGCTTGAGACTTTGTTAACATGCCCAATATTCAACAGGCAGGAGGAAATGTCTGAAGCCACAGTGCCCGGACCTGAATCCCAGTGGTGGGACCCCAACAAACTAGCTCAATGTGTCTGCGCCTTGCTCGCTTCACCTGAAAACTGGGCTAACAGAGCCCTTTCTCAGAAGGGTTTCCAGGAGAATTAAATTCAAGGTTAGGGCGCCTGGGTGGCTCAGTGGGTTAAAGCCGCTGCCTTTGGCTCAGGTCATGATCCCAGGGTCCTGGGATCGAGGCCCACATCGGGCTCTCTGCTCGGCAGGGAGCCTGCTTCCTCCTCTCCCCTTTCTCTCTGTCTGCCTCTCTGCCTACTTGTAATCTCTCTCTCTGTGTCAAATGAATAAATAAAATCTTTAAAAAGAAAAAGAAAAAAAAAAATTCAAGGTTAATTCACGGAAAAGTACCGAAGACAGTTCCTGGCCAAAGTCAGAGTTCAGTACCCAGGAACTACGACCGCTGCTGTTACTGTTTTGCTACTGATGGTGGCATCTTGCACAGGAAAGAGGAGGACACCCCCGACACCCGCTCCAGGATTCGACTCTCCAGGATGCTGTGGTCCCCCCAGCAGTGGGACACCCCCAAGCCTAGTGCACACTCCACCCACACCCTGCACCCGCTTCCACAGCTGCGAAGCAGCTCACACCCCAAAACCGTCCTCAGTACGGACCGGGCCGCTGGGTCTCACCGAGGTTGTGTTTCATTTCCGAGAGCTCCTGCTGGTGCAGCCACTGCAGCTTCTCTATCTCGATCCTCAGCCTGCGGATCTGTAACGAGGGGAAGTGGGGCTCTTAGAAGGCATGTCTGGGGGGCATTTACCAACAGGGCTCAGACCCTGACCTCCAGCTCTAAGAGTCAATGCCATGCGGTGGACTGAGGCACAGGCACCTGGCTGCTGCAGTCCAAGAGGTGGGCACCCGTGCGTTCCCCCGAATTCAAGGCAAAGACTGTTTCCGAAAGCCACATACAGATGATCGCTGAACCACATGGGGGAGGAGGTGAGGGCAGGGGGCACCAGCACATAACCTTTGACTCTCCAAACACTTAACAGCCTACTCTTGACCAGGGAGCCTTACCAAACACATAAACGGTTGATGAACAAGTTCATGTATTAGAGACTCTATCTGTACCATCAGGTAAGCTTAAGACAATATTAAGAAAATCATGAGAAAAGAAAAAAATGCGTTTTACAGTACTGTACTGGAAAAAATCCACATATAATGGATGAGCACAGTTCAAACCCATTTTTCAAGGTCAACAATATAAGCAGTCCATCTTTTCCAAGAAGTACTGGCTCCAGGAAAAGCCACTTCAAGTAAAAACAAGGGGGAGGGGGCCTGGCTGGGTCAGTTGCGGAGCTTGGCGACTCTTGATCTTGTGGTTATCCTGCGTTGGACACAGAGTTTACTTTAAACATGACTGAATAAATGAATGATGAATAAAGTAAAAATAAGGACCAGATTTTCATAATAAATTAAAACATGAAAAGGTGTGATTAGAACTTTGGACTAAAAAAAATGAAACTGGGGTGCCTGGGTGGCTCAGTCCATTATTGGGTGTCTGCCTTCAGCTCAGGTCATGATCTCGGGGTCCTGGGATCGAGCGCCACATAGGGCTCCCTGCTCAGTGGGGAGTCTTCTTCTCCTTCTCCCTCTGCCTGCTATTCCCTTTGCTTGTGTTCTCTCTCTCTCCTTCTGTCAAATCAGTAAATGAAATCTTAAAAAATAAATAAATAAATAAATAAAACTAGAACAAACAAAGATAGCTTTGTTTTATCTCTTATCTAACATTTCAGGCGGGATCCACAGTCATTCACCTGAAATTCCAAAGCCTAACGTCTCTGGAGACCAAAGGGTAATTTGGAGGGAGGGGTAAGTGTTGTAGGAAAGTCATTTGCAGGGGGAAAAAAAAAAAAAAACTCGATCTGAACTGCTATGAGGTGATTTCCAGACTTTGGGAATCACGGCCCTGCTCTGCGGTGGCGGTGCTGTCCTCCCCGCTCCCTCCGGGACGGCGCAATGTCTCGAGACATCCGGCCTGTCCCCACTGAGGGGTGCTAGAGCGAACAGGAGGCAGAAGCCAGGGATGCTGCTAAATGGCCTACCATGAACAGGGCAGCCCCCGTAACAGGGAATTATCTGACACAAACATCAGCAGCGCTGAGGTTAAGAAACCTTGATTTATCCCATGTGCTGCGAATAAGCATATTTCACAGCAGAAATGGGGGGGGTGTATACTGCCTCTTTACATTCTGAAAAATTCTGGCACACACTGGACCCCAAGGTTTCAAAGTGAGCCATTATGGATCCATGCTTCCAACCACATACCAATTCTTAAACCGAACAAAAAAACAACGAAGTATGGGGAGGAGACGTGCTTTTCTAAGCCAACATCGTCCCTTCTTGTTTGTGACATCCTTGGCCTAATCGTAAGAGGGTCACATGAGCAAAAAAACCTCAAGGGGCTCAATGATTCCTCTCGGGACCTCCATCGAAACTTTATATTCACACTGTTCTCTGCTGAAAGCCTATTATGACACCTTCCCAGAGATTTTCTCATCTTCTGAGGGCCTGCCTAACCCTGCGGGGCCCTTATAGGTCAATGGCTTTTGTGGAATTTACCGGTCGCCAACCCGTTCGAATGACCTCAAGAAATCCTGCCACTCGTCATTTCACCTGGTGACGCCCACCCCCGACACCTGGCTCACAGTGAATCAGCCTAAGGAAGGCGGTTCAAGGAGGTCTATTTTTATGAAGGGTCACTTGGGTAAGTGGACAATTTAAAGTCTTAACCACCCCATCCCCTAGACAACCACATAATTGTGGAGGCTCTCAGCATACAAATTCTTAGACAACATGGATCACTTGGATTAAAAAAGGCCACACTTACAGAGAGCCAGGAGGCAGTTACACATGGGGCCGAAGGAACAGACCAGGGGGTGAACTCCAGCTCCGGTGGGGGCTGTCCTCTGATCACACAAAGCAGGGTGTGTTCCCCACAGCGCCAGCCTTTGTGGCTCAATGACAAAGTACCCTCCCAACACCCACCAACCCGCAGAGCACCCTGGAGGGACTTCCAGAGAAGCTGCTTCCTGGCACCACCTCACAGCAGCCCCTAAAACATTCTTAGCAAGTAAGGAATCAGGCGTCCTCGCTGACCTCGGCTACTGTGCTTCCCGTAGCGTTTTTAGAAAGATCGTTGTAGATCTCGGTCATCGTTCCTTTTACTGCATCCATCATCTGAAAGATAAAAACAGAAACAATTCAGCCGACCACTTCCCTGAGGCTTTTCAAGAGGACATACATCTAAAATCTAACATAAAGCTGTGGTTCTCAATAGCAGGCCCCTCATGGGACATTTGGCATTTGTGGTTGTCGGGGGGGGGGGGGGCAGATGGCATCTACTGGGTGGAAGCCAAGGTTGAGCTAAATACAACAAAGACTCCTCCAGCCCAAAATGTCACAAGTGCTGAGCTTGAGGAACTGGTATAAACCAGGATAGTGATGAATCATCTCTAAATAAAGCAAATTTCTATAGCCACAGGCTCATCTGGAGAGGACGAATTTAGGCCCCTGGCATCTTTGGTGTGGCCAGCACCGTGGGTTCAAGGGAGGGAACGTTTCCTTTTGTGATTGTTGTTTCTTAATTCGTTCCCCTTAAAAAAAAAAAAAAAACACACAAAAACCACAGACACACAAAAAACAGAAACAAACAAAAAAACAACCGTTTTATTGAGATCGCAATCATATACCAAATCAGCCATTCGGAGGGCACAAATCAAGAGCTTCTAGTAGATTCAGAGTTGCACACCCGTCCCCACAGTTCAGACCTCCACGACACCCCAAAAAGAAACCCCGCTGCCCATCAGCTTTCTCCCCTGAAGAGCCCCAAGGCCCCCCACCACTGATCTGCTTTCCATACCTAAGGATTTGCTTCATCTAGATATTCTGTATCTATGGAGTCACACAGTATGTGGTCCTTCGTGAGTGCTTCCAACTTAGCACTGAGTTTTCAACGTATACCTGTGTCACAGGGCCTAGAGTTTTTTACGGACGAATACTATAGTCCACTGTGTGGATGCAGCTGGTTCATTATTTGAAGGCCTTCGGTCAGGGCATTCATTCACTGCCTTGCTAGTTTGCGTCCCACCTTCCTTCACTTTAACCATCTGAGCCCTGAAGGCATCAGCGAGTTTGTCACATCAGCTTAGGTCCACGCGGCAAGCTGTTAGTTTGTTATCTGCTGATGGAACAGTGTCTTTAGGATGATTTCTCTCCTACCTCTCACTTGCTGGCTGATCCCGTGCCCATCAGAGGAGAAAGAGGAGGGGACAGGAGACCAAACGGGGCCTCTAGGCCTGGGCTGGTCACTGCCAAGTCTCCACTGTGTTTTGCAGTTTGCTCTGATCCAGCAAGAAGGCAAGACACAGACCACCCTTGTATCTGATGCCTGAGATTTGCTCCCACTATCATCCTCTCTCTGAGCCTCAGTTTCCCCACATAGAAAACAAGGGTAACGGCAGTGCCCCATGGAGGGTGTGCACAAAGATTACGTGAGAAGTCCACGTGAAGATTATGGTTCAGGGTAGGCGTTCAGAAATACCTATTCGTCTTACTTCTACAGAAAAAAAATTCACATGAGCTGTAACTATGAAACTGCCAACCCCCAAAATAGTAACCCCCAGATTCACCCCCAAATGGCGAGAAAATTAATACAATGTCTGTTGAGATTTCCGCTCCTAGCTTGTTTCGGGGGCCACACATGGACGCTGCCAGGAGAAACACTTTGTGCTTTATGCAGTCGCTCTGTATGGGCCTTCCTGTCCCACTGCACCAACCACGTCGATTTAAAATATTAAAGCTAAATGGCTTTACGAGAAAACTTTAGAAAGCGGATGAAATTCAATACATTACTAATGCAATGGTTACATTCCATTTTAAAGAAATCATGGATTTGTAGACAGACTTTCACTCTTTCTTCCAAATATAGCCAAGAATGCAACATTACTAAAGAGCACCCTTCTGCCAAAACACACAAATCTGGATCTTCGACTCTGGGTCACCTCGGAGACAGGAAAGTTCATCAGCTCCAAAAATATGTCACTGTGTTCGTTTTCTTAACTACAAAGACAATGTCTATCAAGAAGTTCATTCCTCACTTTTGCCGTAAGAGCAAAAGGCATAGCCAAAGGTAATGGAATAAAACTAGATGCAGGAGCTCAGAAAACTAGCTAGAGCCACTAGGCGGGCCTCAGTTTCCCCATCTGTAAATAGGTGGCTTGGACCAAATCAGTGCAAGGTGGTTATGGCTGGACTACAAGCAGAACAAGAGACCATTCAGATCAAACCAGACACCTTCTTAAATCAGTTATGAAAACATGAGCGCCCTTTCCATTCTCCTATGACTCTGCACATCCCGTTACGAAGAAAGTCTCAGTCTGGTGCTAGTATGTACCAAATAGTTTTAGGACGATCTCTCTCTTTAACCAAAGGAACACAGACTTGGGCTTCAAGCTTCGACAAGGAATGGTGTGGCACTGTTAGGCTCAACTTTATTTTAGTTCTTCAATAAAGTCAACTTAAATGAAATTAAATTTAACTTAAATAAAAATAATACATCAGTAACTAGCTGGCGGACAGGTAAGACTAAAATCTTGAGAATGGCCATAAATGACTATATCTTGAATCCTTGTTGTTCTGACATTCAGCAACTCTATGACAATTCACGCATTTTATTCAAGAGGAGGAAAGACATAGTAAATGAGTGACAAAGTCATCCCTGAGACCAGTTCTGATTCTAGCTGGGGTAAGGGGGAGACTGAGCAAGGGGACGTGAGGTAAGTTGCTTAAAAAAGCCACATGCAAGAACAATGAGCTCATGGACAGTAGACATCTGTGGTCAGTAGGCTTCATGGGAATTCACAAAGCAGAGGACCTGGCGGACCCACGCCGACTCCTGGCTGCATGTGAGTTGTTTCCCGTTGCTATGTTTTGTGGGAATCTGTTATGCAGTGACACCAGACACACCTTGAGAGAAGGGATACAAAGAAAATGCCCAACAAAAACACACCAGTAAAAGATTATAAAAATGTCTCTCGTCATCCAGAACTAAGAGGGAAACTACCTTCAACACAACAATGCAATTCTTCATTGTGAGACTTCAAGAATTCTAGACACTATTCCCAACGACTACCACCCACTCTTTCTAGAAACCTGAATAACCGACTCATTATTAACTAATTAGTAATTTACTCATTTGTGAAGAGTAAATTATTATTACTGCCTGCTTAGTAATATGCTAAATAGTCTTACTAGGTTATTATCATTAACTACTATTAACAGCCACTGAGAGCAACAAGCCTGATGCAGAAAAGTCAGGAACCCGCAAGCATTCACTCGACAACTCTGTATCGACACCTACTGTGTGCCAGGCACTTCTCCAGGCCCTGGAGGTAAGGCAAACAGACAAAACCCTGCTCTCACGGAGCTGACATTCTGGTGGTAATTCTGGTATGAAGCAGTCTGTCGCACAGACCCACACAAGAACGCCAGGGCACTCTCACATGACGGTGAGAACGGCTCCAGGAAGCATCCACCTGAACTCAACAACCAGCACAGAAGCACCTAGCCAATTCAGAGAAAGAGCCTGCAAGGGCGAACACCCACGAATGAACCCATTGCGGGGATTCCTTCCACCAAGCCCCGCAGGGTGGGCGCACCGGGAGGGAAGCCACGACTCCCTGGGCCATCTTGGTTCCTGGAAAAACCCAGATGTGAGTGTCGTACCTTACACATCTCGTGCTTACAACTCTATTGCTTTGTTCCACGTGGCTTCTAAATGCAAACCAACCCCTTGGTCTGTTCTTAACTGATGGAACAGTAACTTGTTCCAGCGCTTAAGGAAATGGTCTCGATGAGTGACGTGAATTCCGAAGGGTAATTCTGACGCCATGTCATTTTCCCCCGCAGTGACTTTAGCATCAAAGCCCTCAGAATAAGATGCAGTATATTCTAGATTTCTCTGCTTAGATCCAACTTTAGACTCAAATGAAAGAATGTGAGCTTGGAGGTCCTTAGGAAAAACAGGGTCTCCCCACCTCAGCACCCTGGAAAGACTGCAAGATCACGATCCTCCTGGCCCCCATCAGAAAGCAGGTCCTCGGACACCCCCCATCCCCAGGCACCACCGGCACTCACTTTGCTAGTGTACTTGGCAATGTCCGCAGCGACGTCAGCGGAGGCAGTGGCGATGGGCAGGTCTGCACTGACCGAGGACGCAAGGGTACTTGTGGACCCTGAGCTGGTGACCAGGGGCGATGACTGAGTGCTGGTCACCAGGGTGATGGTGGAGGTGGATGGGCTCTGCGTGATCTCCTTCTGCTGGACAGCTAGGAAGGCAAAGCGTGCTGGTCAGCCCACTGTCACCGGAAGGGCCCGACCCAGCACGAAGCTGCGCAGAGGGACGGCGGTCCCTGACGTACACCCTTTGAGCTTGTCTACGTTCAAGTGACAGACACTCTCCCCTTGACCAGACTCTGGCCGGGATCCTCTCTCAGCCTTTCCTGGGACAAGGACTCCAGCACGGCCCATAAAGCCGTGTAAACACTAACGCGGTTTCTGACAGCTCGAGGTCACAACCCTAGGGTGACCCCAGACACCCCTAACATGCCTGCCTGAGAAAACAAGGCTGCCACATGAATTAACTATTTGTTCCAGCCAACACCCTATGGGCCCTGTCTCCCAGTCTCTATGGCGGGGACGAGCCTAACTTCAAGAAGCATCACATGGACCAACCCCCACTTCCCATTTTTTTGTAAAATGTCCCATCCCTGACTCTACTGGAGTCCCCACTCAGCCCCTTCCCTACCCAGCCTCCATCCCCCCCTTTAAAATGCCCGGTCGCTGCCATATAAATTGGGGCTGACTTCAGTTCATGCTGGACTTTTTTCTCCCTGTCGTAATAACACACACTGATTAAAACCTGTCCTTACCACTTTCCCCAGTATCCAGCCTGTCTGTCTTTGACACAGGACAATCGGGAAACCGAGAACCACACCATCGATGGGCCTCTCCTTGACAGCACCTAAGTTCCCCTGGGGAAGCTAATAACTCTTACAAAGCACGAACACAGAAAAGACTGGAACTAGCCACCCCGACCTCAACTACCCTAGATTCACTTCTGCCCACCAGCTCTTTAAATACCAAGAGCGCTGCAGCTGCACTCCCACCGTGCCTGTCCGACCTGTCTGTCCTCCTTCCCCCAGTCTTCCAGGGGTTCTTCGGGGCTGTTCAAGACCTGGCTACCTCTCAACCCACAGCTGCAGCTCTTTCAGCTCTATTCCGTAGGGTGCACTGAGTATGTGAGCGTTTCAACCAAAGACCCCAACCTCCAAGGATCGAGATGCAGGCGTCCCTGAGGGACAAGCTCAGCATCAGCGCTCACGAAAGCTGGGCCGGCAGGTACTAGTCCGAGCAGGGCCAGGTGGAGTGACTTCAGCCACTGGTGCTTGATGCTGACTCTTCTTCTGTAGGTGGCTAATCCCTAGTGATTAGGTACCCTTCGCTACCAACTCCGCACACCGTACCCTTCCCAAAATAATGCCAAGAGGTTCCCGGGTGTGCACAAGAAAACTTACACAAAGCTATTCACTGCAGCACGGTTTACAACAGAAAAAAAACTGGGAGCAACCTAAATGCTCATCAGCAGGGGAATACTTGATTTAAATCCACTGTGGAATATTACGCAGCAGTCCAAAAGAATAATGTAGATTGAGGTGTTACGTACTAACATGGATGAACCCCCAAAACATGCTGATGGGTAAGAAAAAAAAAGAAAAAGAAGAAGGAGGGAAAAAAAAAACCCACCAAGTATGGTACCGTTTTTATGTTTTAAAAAAAGGAAAAAGAAAAAAAGTACTATTTGTATGGAGGGTCATATATACGTAAATATATATGCATACATGCATAAAAAAGGTTTCACGGTTAACAGGGGCCGCTGAGAAAGGGTGAAGAATGAAATGGAAGTTCGGTCAAGACAACAGACTGTGGGGCAATTATTTTACCCCTTTCTACGAAGCCTATATGCACGTATTGTTTCTAACGACAGAGGGGGGGAAAATAAAAGTGAAAAAACAAGTCGCCAAACGGTTTTTAAAAATAATGCCACATGGAATGCGCGAGGCCTTCAAGATACGACGGCCACAAAACAAAAAGAAACTGAAAAAGGAAAAAAAAGGAAAAAAGAAAAAGAAAGAAAACAGTTCCGTCTCTCCTGTCGATGTGGCGAGAAGGGAGCGGGCGCCACGTTGAACAGAAGGGGGCGTGGTACCTTTCACAGCCTGTCTGGTCTGATATCTCGTCCCCTGGGAAGACTGAGGCTGCTGGCTCTGCTGCTGGTTCTGCTGCTGGCGCTGTATCTTCTGCATGTGCCACTTTTGGGAAGACGTTTGAAACTTACTTGACGAGTTCCACACGACCCGCTGCACGGCCGGGGCAGTCTCCTTCGGTAAAAGCGGCCTCTGCTTTTTCACCGGGCTTCCTGTGGTGGTGGCGGCGGCAGTGGCAGTGGCGGCAGCGGTGGCAGTGGTGGTGGCGGCCGTGGCCGTGACGGTGGATGTGGTGCTGGTGGTGGCCGTGGCACCAGCCGTGGGAGTTTGGGAGGAGGAGCGGGTGAGGAGCGGAGTTTCGGGTGGGGACTGGCTGCCCGCTGTAGTGGATGGTGGAGCTTTACCTACAACTAGAGCCGATGCATGAAAACAAACAAACAGAAAGTGGAGATTGGACTCAGGTTGGCCCAAGGCGTCTGTCCACGCCAGCACGTTCTGGGTCAGACAGAGCGAGGCCAGCCACGAGCGCCGAACACACTCAGTAGAGCAAGGACCCCCACCCCACTCCATGGAGGAGCACACCTCACCTTATGCACAGAGGCTGCTTCTGCACATCTATCTCAGAGGGTCAGCCTCTTCTCGTGAGCACGTGCCCACACCTGAGACTCCTATCGGGGCCTCGGAGACACGGGTGAACTGTGTCTAGACCCGGCCCCTGCCCTCAAGCCATCAACGAGTAGATGAACAGAATCACTGCCCACGGTTTGTTTGATAGTTAGAACGGGGTGAGCACTTTCGGAAAGACCCGGCCAAAGTTGATCCAGGGATAAAGAAAACCCCTTTGGCTAGGGAACCTATAAAACATGTAGCCCCAAGAATCAGGTGGCTTCCCAAGGGCCAAAGCACTGAACATCATGAAGTCACCCACAAAGAAAGTCTCCCTTGACCTCTCACTCCCTCTGGGATGAAGTCCCAGTGTGCTGCTAACAGCCTTGACACCTAACACTAAAGGGAATTCCACTCCACAGCCAGAAGCTTCCCAACACAATGCTATTGCTCTCTAAGTCCGGAGACTTGTTTTTGTTGTTGTTGTTGTTTTATTGTGTTTTTTTAATTTTAATTCCAGCAGAGTTAACATACAGTGTTCTATTTGTTGCAGGTGTACAATACCATGATTTGACAACACTACACATTACTTAGTGCTCATTGTGGTCAGTATACACCTTGCTTTTACTCTGACTGTATTCCCACCACCACCTTTGATCAGGCAATATTGGTTTACCTCTTGTGCGGTGGCCAGATCTATATCTAAAATGAGCTTAATTTTTCTGCAAAGCATAAGTTGCTTTCAATAAAAACGTAAAGTCAAGAATTATACAAGCAGGACTTGGGACGGGCCAAACTAATGAATGTGAATGACAAGTTTGGAAAAAGCGGTCTTCCGGAGTCTGTCTTCTGGGAATGGGGCGAGGGGGTGTGGTGGGGGGGGGTACGATCTCAACAGGCAGAAATGAGAACTGGGGTGGGGGGGAGAGGGCGGTGACAGCATCAGCCAAGACATGTCCAGGAATAGGCAGCACTTCGGTCAGTGAGAGTAGGCAGTGAGGAGTGGACAGAAGGCGGGTTAGAGCCAGAAGCACTAAGCAGCCCAGAAGGGGTGGCCCCCTGGGGCTCATCTGTAAGGGGGGGGAGGTCAGTCATCACTGCAGAGGTCCCAGCCACCAGTGGGGTGGGTCTGACACCCCCCCCCAAAGAGGATGCCCGGGGATCACACCCAAAACACAGGTACAAGATCAGCACCCCCATCGGAGGCAATGGAAGGAGGATATGTCTGTTTAGATTTATGTAACCCGGAAAGACCTGACCTTGATTAACCTAGGGAAGATTTTCATTCCGTACGCTGGGTTTTAGGAAGTCAAGGAGAGTGAGAGGAGAAAAAAAAAAAAAGCGACTTTCCTGACTTGGGTGCAGGGAGCTTTCCTGGTGGTCATCACATCTGCCTGACCCTCCACTGCCCTCCTGCTCCTCTGAGTCCCCCCAAGTTCATAGGCAAGGGCGCAGGTGGAGCCGGAAGGGGAGCTCTCCATGCAGTGAGGAGCCCTGATCCTTCCCCGGGATGACATGACACACCAGATACTGGATACAGTCCCTGCACCTTGCAGGTGGGGATGGGGCTTTGAACCCAGGTTTCCTAGGAACGGTGCACCAGGGTGGTCCCCTGATGGGGTTTCTAACCTGCAGAAGCACTTTCCCTGCCTCCCTTTCCTCACAGGTGACCAAAAAATATCCTGTTACTGTTGAGGAGCGGAGCCTAGCCCCTCTCCTCAGACAACAGGTCCTCCTCTTTCTACTGATTTGCAGAAGCTAACAGCTGGCTTCACAGATGGGTTGCTGCTCTACAGTGGCCACGGCTGGCCCTCTGTTCCAAATAAAAACCTGGAATGTGCAATCCAAAAAGATTTTAGGCTCGAGGCACCCTTTGGGGGTATTACTCAGACACTAAGATATTTTATTTCTAGAAGATTCTAGTAGTTTATAGAAGGGAAAAAGAGGCCACAGGAAATTCCATCTGTCCTAGAAATTTGGAGAGTATAATCAAATCACCTATACAGCCCAGATAAGGAGGAATCTCTTAAGGGCTAACATTCCAGAAGCTGCCCCTACTTACCAACCTGCTTTATTCTAGAGTTGGGTCACAGGCTTTCTAAGAAAAGGATGGAAATTACTGATGTTGTAAGGTAAGCACAGCAAGGTCTCTACGGAAGCTCTCTCTTTGCCTCTATTCTAAGATCACCAGCTAGAAAGTGGTTTTGCTACCTACGGCTCCGAATTCTACACATAAGCTGCATTCCCAGCTGAAGTTGAACTGAAGGTCACCATAGCACACTCCAGAATGCCCTTCACTTCATAAACTCATAAGTGAAAACACGACATTGAAAAAAATGCTCAACTGCAGAGTCTGATACAAAGCTGATTCTTCAAAACCCAAACTACCAAGGGGCTCTAGATTTAAGACCAGTAGGTCTTTGTGCCAACCCCTGGGACAATGCCCTACCTGAATTATGTTTTAGAATCACCTTCAGCTTAATTAAATACACCACACACTTGGGGTCTCCCGGACATAATTCCTTCAGACATTAGTGCAAGGAAGAGCTGTGTTTCATTTAATCAACTGGGATTGGGGGGGGAAGGGGAGGCGGAGAACAGGAGATCCTTTAAGGGACTATATTTCCTTTGTTGCTCTGACTGCTAGGAAACTCACAGACAAAATGAAAGCCCAACTGTGCTAACCCTGAAGGCTTGAACATATTTCTGTGCATAAAACTTTCCCATACCACTTCCTAGTCTACTTTCATCTTTTAGAGACTTTATTTACATTTTGTTTCATGGTTAAATATTCTTGTCAATCTGTTAGATTCTTTCTGGAAGGTGAAGAGTCATATAAACAATCTATCTATCCAAAGATGTTCCAGGGGCGCCTGGGTGGCTCAGTTGGTTAACCAAAGATGTTCCAGAAAGTAAGGAAGAGTGTAACTGTATCATTCATAGGAGCACTATGCCATCGCTGTATCCAAATATTCCCACAAACCTGACGGAACAAATGCTACTCCCCTATTCTTTTCTGCACATCTGCCTCAAACCCCAATCCACAATACATCATCTGATTTTTAAGAGGCCATCCATAAATCTAAGGTGACCCAGGAATGCTGTGCTGTTCTAAACTTCCTGCCCCACTCAACTGCTTCTCCTTCTCCCTCCACTGCACCATTCAGAGACATTTCATCGTCTTCTGAAGAACTGCAAGAATTCTCACTCCCTAACAACTGAGGGTCCATAGCAAATCGGGTGGACAAGGACACACAAAAAAGATTCTCCAGGCCCATCCCTGACTTGCTCTAAGCAGCCAGACTCGGAAATCCCCAGGGGGCAAAGAATCACATCTTACTCGAGAGTTTGGTTGAGAAGTCTGCTGTCAAAAGTTGGGCGTGGTCAAAAACTAAGCCCGCCTATCCCACCGGGTGCTCACAGAGTACATAGCTCTGTGCCTATGACCACGAGCTTGTCCTTAGGCAATCATTTTCCTGGGCCCTCCATTAATTCTTCAATTACATCTTTCTTGGGCACTGGAATCCCCTCACACCCACTTGCCAAACCAACTGGAAAATGTGCTGACTGCTTTGTCCAGGGGAAGGACACCTTTCCCATCATTTTACACGTTCCTTCTGGAAGGTCTGCCAGCATCCCTGGGCCGTGCAGGCTTGCAGGCAGCGACTGCTGGTTCAGCCTGTAACAGCAGCAACGGCGGCACTGCTGGGATCAGACAGCGGTTCTCAGCTAGAAGAAACCTTGCCTCCCAGGGAACCAACGGCAATGTCAAGACATCTCTCATTGCCACAACTGGGCAGAGGCTCCTGGCATCCGGTGGGAAGAGGCCCAGGATGCTATTAAACATCCTCCAGTGCACAGGATACAAAATATGACTCTGCACAAAACGTCAATAGTGTCCGTGCGGAGAAATCCTGGACTCGGGTCCATGAAACACACATGTGGTGGAACACCAATTCAACTACCCACCATCCAACGCCTTCTCCATTTCTATGACCCCAAGAAGGACTCCGCATTCCGGTACCACCTCCCCAAATGATCTCCTCATTCCAGTAAGAAAATGCCCAGGGAAGGGGCCTGGACAGCATGAAGGGAAAAAAGGAAGCTGAACTCCTCTAACCATTTCAACCTTGTCACATACCTAAATGTTGACAAACACTTTAGGCAAATGAGTGAGCCTATTGGGAAAGCAGGTGCTTCGGCTATAAATGACCTTGATGCTACAAACACCTACCGTTTTTTATTTTTCTGGGCTCAAAATCCAACCACGTTGGGTATTAAGCGGATGAAAGGCAGGCAGGCCCCCCCCCGAGGGGGGGGGTAGTCCTGGGCCTGACCAGTGACTTAGCTAGGTGACCTTGAACCAATCAAAGCTCCGCTCTGGTACCTCCCTTTGTGACATCGGAGGGCCACGTAATTCTGGAAATACAAATGCAAGGTGGCACTCGAAACCAAATCGAGAAACCAGAAACTGGTGCGATCACTTACCATCCTGCTTGGGAGATGTTTCTTTGGGTTCCTTCTTATTTTTACGACCCTCCCGCCCAGAATGGTCTTCTCCTAAATCTATGACAAGTTCACTTTCTGAATCAGAGTCCAGGCCCAAATGTACTGTTGGGGAATCGGTCTCATCCTTCCCCTTCAGTTTATCCTTTGTGGGATGAGGGGAGGCTTTCGCTTTTTCTGAAAAGTCCTTCTCAGGCGGGGGGCTTGCCTTTTCCTTGACTGAGCCTGGATCCGCTTTCTCGCTGGCTGGTGATGTGCTTTTCAGCTCCTCCTTAGTCTCCACTGGGTTGGCCAGTTTGGGCTTTTTTTTGAGAGCCGATGGCTCTTTGTCCATCCGGCTACCCTCTTTGTCTTCTGCATCTTCTGGCTCATTCTTGGACTTCTGCTCATCGTCACTGATATACTCACTATCGCTACTATCAGACTTCTCGGAATCTTCTGAATCGCTGTGCTCTACGGCCGTGTAAACATCTTCTGAGATTTCATTTATGCCTAAATTCAAAGAGAAAACCCAGCATGTGGCGTAGTCACAAAATAAAGAGCAGGACCTAAAACGCAAACATTTTCCACGCCCAATGCTGGAATTAAAAAAAAAAAAAAAACATTTCAAATCTCATCACACTGGACTGGTGGGGCTACCGGTGAGGTGCAGCTGACAAATGGAACTCGGGTTTGCAGAGGGTTTCAATTACTGACATTCAATGACAAGGGACCAGACAACATAAATTTTAAATTTATCCGGAGCTACATCTTTGTGTCACTGATAATTCACTGGGATGCAGAGAATGGGAGGGATGGAAGGGAACAACAGAGATGAGCTGTTAAAACAGATCCATTTCACAGATCAGAAAAAAGAGGCCCAGAGAAACCCCTTATCCTAGGACATAAAGAAAACCAAGACAGAGGCAAGGCCAGAACCCTGGGCTCCTGACAGACCACCAGCGCTCTTCCCACGAATTCCCAAAGCATTCAAGTCCTTTTCCCTTTGTGTCCAGGACTCCAAGAAATAAGCCAAAGCCTTAAAGCAGAGGTCGCCGACTCACAGCCCACAAGCCACGTCTGGCCAGCACACCCATGTCATGTAGGAAGCAAGAGTCTGGCCCAGCAGATATTTTGTTGTTTGTTTGTTTTTCACTTAGAATGAACTTACTGCCCAATTCACAAGTCAGGAAATCTCACAAAGAAATCAAGACAGCAGGCTTGTGTGCAACGAGCAGAGGATCTGGCCACTCTGGGTCACAGCCTGAAGGGCAGCGGCTGGCCAGAGCCATGAAGCCACCTCCAGCTGCCCCGGGGGCCCAGCCCTCCCTCCTGCTCCCTGTGCGGATGCAGGGTCCAGCCGCCATCTTGTCCGCCCTGTTCTTCCACCGACAGCAGAGTCAAGGGCAAAGTCGCGCACTTCCACATCTCTATCCAAAGCTAGACATAATGACAACATAGCAGGTGTTTCTCACTCGCTCACACACACACACACACACACACACACACACACACACACAAATGGGAAAAAGCGTATTCCATGTAACCCGTTTATGTGTCCTGCTCCCAGTAATGAGTATCATCTGGCCACAGGTAAACAATACTATACCCTAAAAGTTTGAAATGAGAAAAACCCAATCTGTATGGTCTTCATTCTAGAGCAGTGGCCACCATGGGGGGGTGGCGGGGGAGGGTGGTCACTGTCCTGACCCAGACACAATGAAAGGAAACCTGCAAAGAGAGAAAAGCCATGAGCAGCCTAGCAGAATCATTATGGAATTATATGCCTCTACCAGGGGTCAATCCAAACCAGGAGAAGCCACAATACAAAAACTCAGATCTGGTATAACGTCTGGGTCCCTAAGGCTTACACTACTGTAGGTGACAGTCACACAAGGACAAGTGTGACCACATATGTGATAAGAAAAGCTTGGATACCAGAGCCCAAAGGACATGAATTCAAATCCTGCTCTTGTACTTTTATTCACTGTGTGACCCTAAACTAATGACCTAGCTCTCTGAGCCTCAGCTTCTTCATCTGCAAAACGGGACTGATAACGGTTTCAACCTCCCAGGACAATCTATGCACCGTGCATAGTACCGTGCAAGGTACACAGGAAAGAGTCAGTGAACAGAAATAGTAAAATTCTTATTAACGTTAATAATAAATCGAGGCATTAGACCAGCTGCATGGAAGGACCCAAGGTGCATATTTAAATAGCCTACAAAATTTCAACCATGCTATTCAATGTCCTAACCAAACAGGAAATCCAACAAGAAATGTCCTGTTCTGACCTTTCTGGATGACTCCTGACTATAGCTTACTCATCCCAAGGTCCGGAGCACACAGACACTGTGAACCTCACCCGGACGTGGCTCTCTCCTGAGGCCAGCCATCCCCTACTTCTCTGCAAATACCCTCCTGGCTTTGTTTACTTAGCCAACAAACATTCCAGAGCATCTATTATGCACACAAGACCAAGTACTGTGGAGAACATAAATGCTTATAAGGCAGGCTCCCTGCCTTCTAGGAGGTTCCAATCTGGCTTCCAGTCTAGAGGGACCCCTCCCAACATGAAGAGACCACCGACGCTTCCAAGCAATAAAGTGCCACAGGAGGCGGCAGACGGGGAGGGGAGGGCAATCAGAGGAGACTTCCTGGATGAGGCAATGCCTTTGCTCAGCCTTAGGGAAAGCATTTAGGGAGGCAGTGTGAAGGCAGGCAGCACGGGGAAGAGAAAAGGTAGGCACAGAAGCAGGACACGTGGCCGGGTGGGAAGGGCTCAGTCTGCAGCAGAAGAGTTTGTGTTGGACATGTGTGGGACACACGTGACCCTGACGTGCGCTGACAGGGAGCACGGGGGCAAACTCGGGAGGACTGTTCCCCTTTCAAACTCCCCTACCACCTGCACCTCGAGTCTGCAGGCTGCCACCACCAGAGAATAAGCTGGGTGGAATTCACAGAAGCCTTCTGGAGCACTAACTAGCAAATCTGAAACATTCTGCCATGAATCCTGCCATGAACTGTACTTGAGTTGCACAAACAAGACCAAGGTCAAGCAGCGGCTCACAGCAGCCAGGATCCAAGTCTGGCTTCATCCGGGCGGTGACCCCATACAAAGAGTTACCGGGGACGGCGGTGACCAACGGCGCCTGTGCGAGCAAACCAAAGGACGTACCTAATTGTGCTTTGCAACTCTCTATGGTCTTGTCGAGATTTAGCTGAAACCTGCTGCGGATCTGCCGCTTTGGCGAGATGAGCGGGACAGGCGCCGTCTGCTGCTGCACCGACTCACTCAGCTCCTTCAGGTCCATCTCGGCCTTGCTGCGATCTGAAAGACACCGTCACACCCCGTCAGGCGGGGGCGCTGGGCGGAGGACGAGGAGAGGCTCATCGCTCAGCTTCCTTCTCGCAGACACGCGCCTTAGACCGCGGCGGGGAGAGAAACCTCCAACTTTCTTACTGTTTGTCCCAACAACGTCATCTGCTCCACGACAGGCTGACTTGGAGATAATAGCCCGGAGAACACATCTGGCAGATTTACCCAGTCTACTGAACAGTTGCCTGGGTGGCTTTCAATATTTAAAACGCACAATCCCAGCCAGATGGTTGTCTGTGGAACGCCGCGTCATTGGGGAGCTCCGAAGCCAAAGGTTACAGTAATATATTCAATCTCAATTATCAGCAGATAAAGTCACACCAAGTCTGGCCAGAGTGTACTTTTAACTGCAGGCCCAGATCAGAGAGGGACACGGAGCACCTCCCCCACACACACACACCCGCCCTGGAGCGCGCGCACACGTAACTGGAGGCCCAGTTCCCTGTTTACCCCGGAGACTTCACTTTTCGTTCCTAGTTGACCTAGACTGCAGCTCAAGTCAGAAAAGGAGGGCACGTGTCAGATGGGCAGACCTCCTCCTTGTGGCCCGGGCCAAAGACAGGTGAACAGGATATCCAGCCTGTGTCTTCTCCTTCAGCTATGGTGCAAGCTCCTCGCCCTAGTCCCAGGCAGAGGCCTCTGACAGAGGACTCAGGGCCGGGGGTCCAGCCGCCCTCCCCAGTGCTGCCACGGGCTCCTTATATAACCAAGTGGATCAGATTCCAAGGGTCTATGAGCTAGCATTGCTTGAATTCCTTCCCCACTTCCTCGAGTACCCCCCGAAACAGAAGCAAGGGACAAAACGAAGGTGTCTGCACAGGCCCAGAAAGCAGTGAGGCTTCACAGGCAGGGAGCACTTTCGGCCTCCCCACCTGCCACCCTGTGGGGTGCCCCCTCCCTCTCCAACCGACCCCAAGCAGAGAATGCAGGGCACGCGCCCCACTCTGCTCGATCCCAGAAAAAAAACAACTGGAAAGCTTGTGGCATCCATCAAGGACAAAGAAGAGAAGCCACCTGAGTCTGCTGCGACCACGTGGGAGCTCACGGTCAGACGTCCTCCATCTCCCTGCTCCCCACCCCGCACGCCACCTCCGTCCAGCAGGCTGCGAGAGGTCCAGGGTATAGTCTGAGAGCTGGACGTGGGCTGCTCAAAACCTTCACTCTCTGCTCGTTTCCATTTTCCATCATGACCCACGCGCCTTCCCCTTCACCCAGGAATGGGCCAGTCTCTCACCCTGCACACCTAGAGAATTTGTTCCTTTAAAGCGACCGGAGGGAGGCAGCCTCCCAAGAGCCCCAGCCAGCCCACTGACAGCTAACCAGAGCAACCCACGGCTCCCGAGTTGATTTTATCACCGTAATGAGGTCCCCACCAAGGTAAGATTAGGAAGGGCCCTTTCCCTAGAACATACTCAGGGGACAGCCCCCAGGGAGATTCCGGGTGTGAGTTGCTCACGGCAAGTAAATACCATCCTTGCCCTGCCAGAAAGGGCTCCAAGACTCTAAAATCCTATCCAGCTGTGAGCGTGTGAGCACATGTGGTGCGTGGACATGTGTGTGCAGGACTGGACACGCTCAAAGAGGGGATGGGGTGAAGGCACAGGCACTTCGGAGTCAGGGGAAGCATCTTCATGCAAATGACCCCGAGATGCATCTTACAGAGAGAACACACAGAGCAAAACAGTAATAAAACAGCAACAGGGGGAAGGAGGAGGAAGAGGAGCAGGGAAACCACAAGAAAAAGGAAACCTCCCTTCAAGAGCAGTGCTAGCAGGACTTAAGGTTCCAACAGTTGAGCTGTGGATGTGACAGGAAAGGCAGGAGGATAGGAAGGCTGTCTCCTAACTTCCGCTTTCAGAAGCGAGAAAGCAGGCTGGATTCCTCGGGGAAAAGGCAGCCTTTTCAAGTATAAAGTGGTCAAAGAAACATCTCACAAAACCACATTCCATCAGTGTCTTCAATAATGTGCCGCACAGCAGTTACCAAAAAAACACCACCTACTCTACCAGGAGTCGGCAAACTTTTTCTGTAAGACGCCAAAGTGAATCGGGCTCTGTGGGCCATTTAGGCTCTGCTGCCAAAGTGACCCTACAGAATATGTCAACAAATTGACAACACTGTGTTCAAATAAAACTTTATTTACAAAAACGGGTGGAGGCCAGATTTGGTCCAAAGGCCATAAAATGTGCCATCCCCCTTTGCAACGCACCCACTGCTAATCTTGTCTGCACAATGAAATCACCTTAAAAAGAAAAGTCCTAATGCCTTGGTCCCGGTCCTAGAGAATGTGAATTAACTGGCCTGGGGGAAGTCTGGACACTGGCCCTTTAAAAGTACCCCAGACGGGGCGCCAGGCTGGCTCAGTCTGGCTCAGTCGGTTAAGCATGTGACTCTTGATCTCAGGGTCATGAGTTCAAGCCTCACACTGGGCATGGAGCCTACTTAAAAAAAAATAGTAAGATTAAAAAAAAAAGTAACCCAGATGATTCTAACTGGCAGCTAAGGCTGAGAACCACTGGATTAGTCCAATTTTCTGTGTGAGTAAAAAAAAACTCCTGGGGTGCCTAAGGCTCAGGTCATGATCTCAGGGTTGGGAAATCAAGCTCTTTCTCAAATAAATAAATCTTTAAGAAAAAAGAAAAATCCTCCTGATTTGCCTTAACCTTTGTACATCTGTGTTAACCTTCTAAACCTAGGGCTCATTAAGAGACCTACACCTCGCCAGAACACTCCTCTGTGTGTGCGTAACTGTACGTCTAACAGTAAATGCAATCTCTTAACTTTACCATAAAAGGCTAAACTCTGAATCACTCTCATAATCAACAGAACAAAAAAAAGGTAAAGCACCTCATTTTACAGTTAAGATGTCTCTGGTCTATAAGCTACAGTAATGTTTATCCTAACAAGAAACCACCAAAAGCCAGGCGGAGGCTGAGCTCAGGTCCCTGGGAGCAGACCTTCAGGAGTTTAGCCAAATCTAATTAACTTTCTCGAAGTTTCAGCTGTGTTTTGAGTTTCCTTCTCCTCCACAGGGAGAAAAGAAGAGCTTCTCTTTCTCATTTAGCTAATAGTGGCTTATCGGGGCTTCTTCCACCCCTGCCCTTCTGTATCAGGAAGATCTTCAGAATCTACCTTTGCTGCCAACATTTTGAACTTTTTGGCTGATACGAAGACAGCTTAGGCTATAAATGGAAACCAGGGAGAAAAAATACCAACGCTAGAGAAAGAGACACGATCTTACACTTCTGGAGGAGCATATATCTGAAGCATCCCTTTGGAGGGCAATTTGACAATATCTCTCAAAGCGTCAACCGCACACGGCCTCCGACTGGAGAATCTAATTCTAGGAACTCATCCTATGGCTACGCTCCCACATGGGACAAAAGGCTCTTCACTGCAGCTGTTTTCAACAGCAAAACAACCTAGAGCCAATAAATAAGTCAACATTTCCCTTTGAAGTGGAACAAAATACCGCTGCGACGTTAAAACCGTATCAGATCTTCATGTGTTGTTCTGGAAAAGCCAACCTGTTTAATGAAAATGAAGGTGACAACTGGCAGGACACGTTAGCGCTGGCGTGGGGGAGAAAAGGAAAAGGGACACAGATCTGAATATGTGTGTTCTTGGGATTTCTCAGTGTTGGCACTATTGGTATCTGGGGTTGGATACGTCTTTGCGGGAACAGGTAGGGAAGTGGGGGGCTGGGAGGCTGTCCTGCACATTGTAGGCTGGTCAGCGCTTTCCTGGACTCACCCACCAGAGATTCCAATGGCACCCATATCCCATTGTGACCATAAAAATGTCTCTCGGGGGACGCCCAGATGGCAACGTCGGTGGGGCCTGCCGTTCTTGATCTCTACACCCCACGCTGGGTGTAGAGATTACTGAAAAATAACATCTCCAGAGACTGCCAAATGTCCCCCTAGTGGACAAAAAAAATCACCCAGGTTGAAACCTCCTGGTGTATATATACAAGAGCTCTCCAAGAAGAGTAAGAAGAGGTAACCATGGTCCCATGTTGGGAGGGGCACAGAGACAGGTGATCAGAGGTTACGGATAGGCTGGCTTTTCATTAAATGTCTTTCTGTCCTCTGAAATTTCTCTTACCATGTGCCTCCATGACTCATAAAAATAAACTCTTTACAAGAAAAATATAAATACATCTTTTTCAACTGAAAAAAAAATTGATTTCTTGGGGTGCCTGGGTGGCTCAGTTGGTTGAATGTTCCACTCTTGATATGGGCTCAGGTCATGATCTCATGGTCATGAGATCAAGCCCCGAGACAGGCCCTGGGCTGCTTGGGATTCTCCCTCTCCCTTTGCACCTCCCACCCCCCAACTCTCACAAGCTCTCTCTATCAAGAAAAGAAAAAGAAGGGTGCCTGGGTGGCTCAGTGGGTTAAGCCTCTGCCTTCGGCTCAGGTCATGATCTCAGAGTCCTGGGATCGAGGCCCGCATCGGGCTCTCTGCTTAGCGTGGAGCCTGCTTCCTCCTCTCTCGCTGCCTGCCTCTCTGTCTACTTGTGATCTCTCTCTCCCTGTCAAATAAATAAACAAAATCTTTAAAAAAAAAAAAAAGAAAGAAAGAAAGAAAGAAAAGAAGTGGATTTCCTTTGTTCAAAAGCTGCTGGGTGCGTGTAAGGGATGGACTTCCAGGAGCTACAAAATGGTGGCTCCTTCAAGGCAACAGTATCGTCCAGACCAGAGACCCTGGCAAATAAAAGCCAAGCAGAGATCTTCCTCACATCACCCACTGGAGGGTGGGGAATCAAGGCAACCTGTGGGAAGACTACATCCATGCTCTCAAAGGATGCCTGACTTGAAGGTATCACTTTATCCAGAGAAAGAAAGGAGACCTCCCATCAGTGACGGCCAAGGAATAAGCAAGCAGCAATGCTCCGGGTCTGACAACTTCCCGTTGCTGCCAGCATCTCTGAGCACGCAGACACATTTGTGTCACCAATAGGATCACTCAACTGCTATGCTTGTTCAGCCCAAAGCAAACACCCTGTGTGGTAAGAGGAGACAAGATTCCCAAAGATGCAAATGGGAGTCTAGAAGAAGAAAAGAATCAGGCTTTCTTCCTCGTGTTCTTATTTATGACTTATTTCCCATATAGTCACAGAAAGGGGCTAGAACCATCCACTAGGCTTTGGCTCCTTGTTTTAGAACAGCCAGGAGGCCTGAGACAGCAAATGGGGGGGCCTGTGCATTAGCAAGCAGGCGAGAGAACAGTCTCTGAAGAAGCTTTCCCCTGTGTCATACCCCAAAATTAATCCTAAGAATCATGCATCCAACGGATACCCATGGGCTGGGTTTCTGTATTTGGGGTTGGATTTATCTGTTTTGACTAAAAAGAGTTTTCATTTTTAATGCAATTGATTGCCAACTTTTAAAAACAAGGAGAGTTCATATAAAAATCTGCATTTCTATGGGAGGCATGGGTGGTGCATGGGTTAGTGAAGCTGCTGCCTTCAGCTGAGGTCATGATCCCAGGGTCCTGGGATCAAGTCCCGCTTTGGGTTCCGTGCTCAGCAGAGAGCCTGCTTCTCCCTCTGTCTCTGCAGCTCCCCCTGCTCCTCCCCCAACTGTGTGCCTCTCTCTCTCTCCCTTTCTCTCTCTGACAAGTAAATAAAATGTTGTTTTTTTTTTAAGATTTTATTTATTCATTTGACACAGAGAGAGAGATTACAAGTAGGTAGAGAGGCAGGCAGAGAGAGAGAGGAGGAAGCAGGCTCCCTGCTGAGCAGAGAGCCCGATGTGGGCCTCGATCCCAGGACCCTGGGATCATGACCTGAGCCGAAGGCAGCGGCTTTAACCCACTGAGCCACCCAGGCGCCCAAGTAAATAAAATCTTAAAAAAAAAAAAAATCTGGGCGCCTGGATGGCTTAGTGGGTTAAAGCCTCTGCCTTCGGCTCAGGTCATGATCTCAGGGTCCTGGGATCGAGGCCCATATCGGGCTCTCTGCTCAGCGGGGAGCCTGCTTCCTCCTCTCTCTCTGCCTGCCTCTCTGCCTACTTGTGATCTCTCTCTGTCAAATAAATAAATAAAATCTTAAAAAAAAAAATCTGGGGTGCCTGGGTGGCTCAGTCGTTAAGCATCTGCCTTCAGCTCAGGTCATGATCCTCTGGGATTGAGCCCCGCATTGGGCTTCCTGCTCTGCTGGAAGCCTGCTTCTCCCTCTCTCGCTCCCCCTGCTTGTGTGTCCCTCTCTCACTGTGTTTCTGTCAAATAAATAAATAAAATCTTTAAAAAAAAATCTGCTGCATCCTTCAGAAAAGCAATCCATACTCCCTGGCACCGTCTGCTCGAAATCTTCACCCTAACCCCGATCCCTACAGCTAGGCCAACTTAGCCAAGGGCACGAGAAGCAGTGTCCGGGCCCGCCAGCATCGGAACACGGCCCCACCTTGCAGCGTGTCAGCTCATGTATTGTGGCTAAGAGCACAAACTACAAGGCAGACAGGCCTGAGTGAACAGGCCAAACATGACCGTGAAACACATGGTCCTGGCAGGGTAGATAACTTTGCTTCTCTGTGCCTCAGTTTCTACTTCATTAAAATGGGCTGTTACCTACCTTGAAGGTTGCTGTATTTTTTTTCAACAGTTTTAATTTACAGAGAGTAAAATCTGGGGGGAAATACCGTTGTAGGAGCTTTAACATGTGCCCATCGCTGTGTGTAACCACCGCCACGTACAGAATGCAGAACAATGTCATCGGCCAAAGAATCCCTTCCTGGTTCGTAGTCAAACCCTCTCTGACCCCAGCACTCCCCCCACAATCACTCATGATTTCCTCTCTCTCATTTTGTCTTTTCCAGTTTTTTTTTTAATGAAATATCGTTTCGTTAGATATAATAACGTTGTCAGCATCCCCAGCATGGTCTCATTTCTGCCTGTTTAAAGTAGTTACACAGATACCAGACATTAAAAAAAAAAGCCCCACAGGATGCCTGGATGGCTCAGTCGGTTAAGTGTCCAACTCCTGATCTCGGCTCAGGTCTTGATCTCAGGGTCATGCGTTCAAGCCCTACACTGGGCTCCACGCTGGGTGTGCAGCCTATACTTAAAAAGAAAAAACAAAACAAAACCAAAAAAGCTCCATATAAACCACCTGCCCTGTCCCCGGGCAAGCTCTCAAGGATTATTTAGAACTTCCCTCCACTGTCTGATCCTTCTTCCCAGCCACGACACTTTTCACTGGTCCCTTTCTGATGCTCTTCCCGTTAGGTACCTGAAATGCCAGCCCATAAAACACTCACATTCCCAATGCTTTCGTTCCCACTGACAAACAAAGCGTGTGTCCTAGAACAGAAGGAGCGGGGTGGGGGTGGGGCACCATGCCCCCCACCGGCACACACAATGGGAAGAAATCCTTCACGGCCACCACAGGTAGGCCAACCCGAAAGACCGCCCCCCACAGCCATCACAAGGACGTCCAAGGCCGCCTGGCTCAGGGAAGGAGCTATTGCTGCCACACAGAACTGGCGGAGAGAAACGTGACCGTGAGAACTACCTCTGCACACTGCTCCTTTTCAGGTTGTGGAGGTGGAGGGAGGGTGTGAGAAAGCAAACCACACTGCTGAGATCAATGAACGTTCCCCACGGGTGCAAATGGGACCCCTTCTGTGCAAGTGAGCAGTCTGCACCAGCCACACTGAGCTGGAGCCCCAAAAGTTACCATTCGGCCTACTGGACCACATCCAGGCAGCACTAACAGGGGAGCCAGGGTGGACCGGGCTCTGGGCTCCGTGGAGACACGAGCGTCCTCCAGCCCGGCCGCCTACTGGCTCCGCGACCCTGGGCACCTGCGGCCTCCCCTGCAGACCTCATCTCTCCATCTGAAAGGCACTGCAGGACAAGACCAACCTGGAGAGTACTGGCCTCCAGAGGCCGTGTGGTCACACGTGAGCATCTCTCCGCACGGGGGGCCGCCCTCGCTCTCTTCCTAAAACCCGAGGTTCTCGAGCCTCCCTTCCTGGCTGTGACAACCAAAAATGTCTCCAGACACTGCCAAGTGTCCTCTGGAGGGGAGGGAGGGAATGGTGCCTGGGGAAGACAGCTGTCATAGGCTATTCTCAACACAGCACCCAGCATGGTCCTTCCAACATGCTCGGTCAGTTCACATCTCTCCGCTGCTCCAAAAGCTCCGCGCCAGCGTCCACAGGGTCCCAGGGCTGATGGACCTCAGCTCCGCACCTTTCTCCCCCACACCCACTGGGACAGGCCACCGGGGCATCCCCGTCCTCATCCCTTACCCTAAGGCCTGTAAATCTCGAGTCACCATCCCCGTCCTGCCTCTCTCTCTCTCCTTACCACGTCAGCACACTTAACCTTCTCTCACAGGGTAAACTGTCTTGTTTATTTACCTGATTTGTTTCTCACTTTCTAGAACCAAGCTCTGGATAAGAGCAGAGCCCTTGCTCACCACTCGCTGCCCCGTGCCTGAAACAGCACACATCATGTAAGGGATGCTCAATAAAAATCATGGATCGAGATGGAATGATATATACAATAACTTCACAAGGGGATATTTAGCATTTTCGCAGATAATTTTTCAGAAAACTTTCGCCTAAGGTAGTGCTTTTTTAAAAAACCAAATGCGGGCGCCTGCGTGGCTCAGTGGGTTAAAGCCTCTGCCTTCGGCTCAGGTCATGATCTCAGCGTCCTGGGATCAAGGCCCGCAACGGGCTCTCTGCTCAGCAGGGAGCCTGCTTCCTCCTCTCCCTGTCTCTCTGCCTGCCTCTCTGCCTACTTGTAATCTCTCTCTCTGTGTGTCAAGTAAATAAATAAAATCTTTAAAAATATCTAAATAAATAAATAAATAAATAACCAAATGAACTCCAGTGGGGGGGAAAAAACCAACCTACTAAGTCAGGGATGAAGACCAGCACTTTTTTTTAAAAAAATTAGAAGAGAATTAAAAAAACAATACATCCGAATATACTGCATATAGAAAAAGTAAATACTGATTCATAAAACTTTATATACATCTTCTGTGTGCATAAATATTAAACCCATGTAGACACATAGGGAACCCGAGTGACTCAGTCACTTGAGCATCAGACTCTTGATTTCAGCTCAGGTCATGGTCTCGGGGGTCATCAGATCGAGCCTTTCGATGGCCTGCATGCTCGGTGGGGAGTCTGCTTGAGACTCTCTCTCTTCCTCTGCCCCTCCCTAACCTCCTGTGCATGCAATCTATCTCTCTCTCTTTCCCAAATAAATAAATAAATCTTTTAAAAAACATACACATATCTAAGAACCAGTCAAGGTCAAGGGCAAGAAATGGTTGTAAACAGTAGCCTAAGGTACTTCAAGATGAAACAACTCTGCATGTCAGCAAGCCCCAGGAAACCCCTTATTTGCTCCTCTTATCGATCTCTTTGGCCAGTGTACCTTTTACATATTCTGCACAGAGAGAAGCGTTCAGAGTTTAAGGACCGCACACAAAAGAGGACATCACAACTTGCAAAAATATTCACAGTTGCCGCAGAGAGAGACTTCCAAAAATTCCCACTGACCCAAGTTAAGATTCAGGATGCTTCCAGTGGTGGATGTTTTGTCCGTTTTCGTAGTGATGGGTGTGGATGCTTGAGGAGAGAAAGTTTTCGGGCTGCCGGATAAACTCCCTGCTTGTCCGGTCTTTGCAGAGGCCGGGGAAGCTGAAAAGGGATGTTCATTGTTACAAGACGGATTTACAAATAAATAAACAAACAAAACACGTGCGTAGGGGGAGAGGAGAGAAATCGCATTTGATTTCAACAAGCCCCCACCCGAGCGCCGCAGATGGGGCGCAGCGGGAAGGGCTGGCCGTCTGTGTCAAGCACAGGCTTTAACCCAATGTTAAACCGTTAAAGCTGCGAAGAAGGCCTCCCCAGTCATTCTATTAAACACAAAGCTCTAAGACAAATCGGCTAAGCTGCCCCTGAAATTGGTTTGGCCCATTCACGGGTGTAAATCTCAAAATAAATAGCGATTAAACCGGCCCCCACCACAGGTCCAGATGCAGAGAGCGGAGCCAGGCTTACGAATGGCAAGCCGTCCGTTTGTGGGAGATGCAGGAGCCGGCTCGCATAGCTACTGCACCTGCCGGAGGCCAAGTCGACCCCTTGGGAGATCTCCGGCTTCCCATTTCAAAGGTTCTGTGATGCTGAATGAAGCCAAACTCAGCACCAGATGGACTGAGCTGGTCAATTATCTCCCTCCTTACTATGTTCCAAACTTTTATAGGAGGAGAGAGAATCCTGCCTAAGCCCGAGTCTTTTAAAAATACCTTGTAACTACCTACATACTGCTCTCCTGAGCCTCATCCACTGAGCTGGGGGTAGGACAGAACCCAAACCATGTGAGAAAATGGAGCGTGCCTCCTGGAGATCCTGCCCCTTTGCCTACATGGCCTGTCATTTCTGCGACTGTCCTGTTACTAAATTCATGCCAAACAACAAAATGGCCAGCCTTCCTCAGATGCACAAGAAAAAAACGGATTTTGCAGTGGTCTGTTCCTTAAGGGAAGCTGTTGATGGCAAAGGGGTCACAACTCGGGACATCCTGGGGACTTCAAAAGAGCTCAGACACTTTGGTGGATGCCTGCCTCGGTTTGCTCACCTGCCAAATGGGGGGATACTCAGAATGAGGATATAGTGGGTGAAACTCATGTACCCACTCAGCTCTAGTGCCAGGACCTGTCAATGCCATCTTTAATGTAATAGACAGGGAAAGACCAGACACAGACAGAGGTGGCTGCAAGCATGGACTGGGAGCCAGACACTGGGTTTTAAGTCCAGCTCTGCAGCTGACCTGCTGGGTGTCCTTGGGCAAGTTACCTGAGGTCTGTGAATCTCCTTTCCTGCAAGCCTCAAAGAGGGACATTGATAATATAATACAAAAGGATCGGTAAAAGTACCTACCTCATCAAGTTGTAAGGATCAAATAAATTAATCATCTACATACTGCCTGGCATCAGTTAAGTACTATATTATTATTTGCTAGTGTAGTTTTATTTTCTATTTCCCCGTTAACCTCGAGGGCTTTGGTTTCAATCATCAAAACTAGTAGTTTTCAGCCAGGAGTGATTCCACCATCCAGGACACACCGGGTAATGTCTGCAGACATTTCTGGCTGTCACCACTGGGGGAGGGGGGCGTGCCACTGGCATCAAACAGGTGGAGACCAGAGACGCTGCTCAACATCCTATAAAGCACAGCCCCCCAAAACAAATAATTCTCTTTGGTCCCAAAAGTGAGTAGTGCTGAGGCCGCTAAATCCACAAAGGGATGAAGTGGGCTTGTCTCTGGGAACCCTTTACCTCATCTTGCAAATGAGGAGGGCAGGTGGAGACAAGATGCACTAACTCTTGAAATTATTTTGAGAATTAAGTTTTTGTAAATAGTAAATTAACTTTGTTTTGATGTAAGGATGGTCAAAGGCTATAAGGATGAACAAATTCTGTCCAATGAGAGCGGCAGCCGCTGTTACTACAGCCGCTGTTACTAACACTGTTACTATAGCTACTGGTACCATAACAACAAGTAGAACTAAAAGTACTGGGCACACCAAAAAAAAAAAAAGAAAAGAAAAGAAAAAGAATCATCAAAGGTAAAGGCATTTGGAAAGATGTGAGGATGTGAGCAATAAAATCTATAGTCTTGGGATCTTATTACTCATTCACATATATTCTAGCTGCTTCCTTTCAAAAGAGATTGGCAGTGGCTGAACCCTCCCTGAGAAGATGGAAGATCAGGGCCTCACACACTGTAATTCTCCTAACAAACCAGCCACCACGTAGAGCAGGAAGGGTCCTCTACTGACCAAAGCACCGCGTGCAACGGCAAGGCAGTCTGACAAGAGAGCCTAACCAGACAGGTGAGCCTTGACAAAACCACATGCCAACCTGCTGTCCCACGCAGAACTCAACCACGTGAGTCCTCGGTTTCCAGCTTAATAATAACAGCTCCCATGGAAAAAAAAAATAAGGAAGGTGGGCGCCTGGCTGGCTCAGTCGAAAGAGCATGCGACTCCTGATCTCAGAGTTATGAGTTCGAGCCCCGTGTTGGGTGTAGAGATTACTTTAAAAAAATCAAACCAGATCCTTGGGGGGGAAAGAAAGGAAGGAGGAGAAGCCAGCAGGTGGTGTCGCAGAGCCCTGCCCCACTTGTGGCCCTGCAGGGGAATTCAGCAAGCACAGAGGCAAAGCTGTTATTTTTGCAATTCTGTAGTTAAAACATAACTGGAACAAGTCTCTAATTTCACAGAAATATAAAGTTTCCTCTGTTAATAAAACTTGAGTACTGAAGGTTTTTTTAAGAAAAATGTACTAATTTTTTTTTTAATTTAAACATAGCACTTGGACATGGCAAGAATAAGGGTGGGCAAGTGGAGACGGGTCTGGTTCACTCTCCCCCTGGCCAGCAAAGAGCAGAGGCACACCCCCCACCCCCAACATCTGGGACGAAAATGACTCACGTAGTGGGGAAAGGGGTCACCCAGCATCACTGGGTCCCACACTTGAGAACTCTCCTCAGGGAAAAACGATGGTCCCTGCCCACCCCTGAGCACCACTCGCCCCTCCTCCTCCCCAATTTGTGAAACACCATGTACCTGCCTCAACCTCCCCATATTGGTTAGTGCTACAACCACTCACCTAGATGTTCAAGGCCAAACGTCTACACTGCCTCAACTCCTCCCTTGCTCTCCTGCCTCAACTTACTCCACTCTTCAGCAGGCCTCTGAACACCACTTCCAAAATACAAGGCCCAGTCCCCCTCTGGTCCCCAGGCCCACTGCTATCAGCCTAGTGCACATTCTCAATGGGACAATACAGCCCTCAAAGGGCAGAACGTGGCTCTTGGGGCGGGGTGGGGGGGGGAGGTGTGAAAAAACTCTTACGCTTTTTATGTATAAAACAGACACATGCAATACATAAACAGTATTTTCAAATTTCATGAGGGTCCACCCTAAGTATATACCCCCAAAGTGAAAAGCAGTACTCAACTCCTGGTATACAAATGTTCGTAGCAGCACTATTCACAACACTTAAAAGGTGGAAACAATCTTAATGGCCAAGATCATACTGACTAACTGGGGTGTCCACAGTAGCCCGTTACTGAATCATGAAAAGAAATGAGGTTCGGATGCATGTTGCAATGGGGAGGACCCTGGAAACACACTCAGTAAAAGGACCAGACACAAAGGCCCCTTGTTGTAAGATTTCGCTTAAATGAAGTATCCAGAATAGGCAAATCCATACGAACAGAATACAGACTAAAGGTCTCCAGGGGCAAGCAAGCAGGGTTTGGGGGCAGTGCCTGCTTAATTAACAGCCTTTTATTTGGGAGTGACATAAATGTTTTGGAACTAGAGAACTGTGGTGGTTGTACAATACTATGAATGCACTAAATGTCACTGAGTTGTGCACTTTAAAATAGTTAATTTCAGGTCACGTGAATTTCACCTCCGTGGAGGGGGAAAAAAAAAAGTCACAGGAGGAGGAATAGGAAAACATGTCTAACATGGCTCCTTACAGGATCATAATGAAAGAAATGGTTGGTAAATACTGCCTCTGCCCATCGTTTCCCACCAAGACCCTGTAAGAGCTTCCCACGGGTCCCCCTGCCTCCCCTCTCCAGCAGCCCTCCACGGAGCAGCCAGGGCACACCACTCCTGCATCTAAAACAACCCAGAGGGGGGCACCTGGCTGGCTCAGGTAGAACCAAACGCGCTGACTCTTGATCTTGTGGTTGTGAGTCTGAGCCCCACCTTGGGTGCAGAGGTTACTTAAAAATAAAATCTTTTGGGCGCCTGGGTGGCTCAGTGGGTTAAAGCCTCTGCCTTCGGCTCAGGTCATGATCTCAGAGTCCTGGGATCGAGGCCCACATCGGGCTCCCTGCTTGGCAGGGAGCCTGCTTCCTCCTCTCTCTGCCTGCCTCTCTGCCTACTTGTAATCTCTCTCTGTCAAATAAATAAATAAAATCTTAAAAAAATAATAAAATAAAATAAAATAAAATCTTTTTTTTTAAATAAATAAATAAAACCACCCCAGAGGCATGCTATCACCCCAGAATGAAATCCAACCACACATCTGACGTATCCTTTCCTCATCCTGGAATCTCCAACCCACAGACCTTTGTACTGTTCCTCCAAATTCAAACCTGCTCCCAATTCAAGCCTTTATATATACTCACTGTTCGAAAGGAAAGGCCCCTGCCATCACCCCAACCTTGTCACACTGGCTGGTAATCCTCAAACACCCCCTCAGGGCCCTCCCCCACCAGCCCCACCCAAGGAGGTCGAGGTTTCCCCTTGGCCACCAGAACAACAGCTCCAAGAGAGCAGGGGCCCTGCCTGGCACCTAGGATGACACTGACAGAATGAGCAGGTACATGAGAGACTTAACAGAAGAATGAGCTCTCCCCATATCTTCTCATGACCCCGGTCATGACACGGAACAAAGAAACAATACTGGAGGGCCGCCTGGGTGGCTCAGTTGGTTAAAGCCTCCGCCTTCGGCTCAGGTCATGATCTCAAGATCCTGGGATCGAGCCCCGCATCGGGCTCCCTGCTTAGCGGGGAACCTGCTTCCTCCCTCCTCTCTCTGCCTGCCTCTCTGCCTCCTTGTGACCTCTCTCTCTGTGTCAAATAAATAAATAAAATCTTAAAAAAAAAAAAAAAAGTGATACTGGCAACCAAAGGGAAATCTTCACAAAAAGACATCAGTTTAAATAATCTCCATATTATGCGGCTACTAAAAACAAGGTGTGCTAAGAGAATGATTAATGAACAATCCAAAGAAGAGACATAAATGAGCAGCTCAGGGAAAAACATGGTCAATAAACATGTGAGAGATACAGACACAGATATAGATATGCACGGACAGATATATCCAACCTACATCTTTCTCACATGCTTTTTTTTTTAATAGATTTGGGAGTCATCAGCAGGGACGAGGTTGTTGGGTTTTTTTTTTAAACAAGGTTTTTTTTTTTTTAAGATTTATCTATTTATTTGTCAGAGGGAGAGAGACAGGGTGCACACAACCAGGGGGAGGGAGAAGCAGGCTCCCCGCTGAGCAAGGAGTCCGGTGCGGAACTCGATTCCAGGACCCTGGGATCAGGACCCAAGCCGAAGGCAGACACTTAACTGACTGAGCCATCCAGGCATCTCTCACATGCATGGTGAACTCGTTTCAAAAAAATAACACCTAGAGGTGCCTGGGTGGCTCAGTCAGTTGAGCATCCAACTCTTTAACCCACTGAGCCACCCAGGCGCCCAAGCATCCAACTCTTGATTTCCACTCAGGTCATAATCTGAGTCATGGGATCAAGCCCGAGCCACACTCCACGATCAGTGTGGAGTCTACTTGAGATTCTCTCTCCCTGTCCCTGTGCCCTTCCCCGCCTTTTGCATGCTTTCTTTCTCTCTCCCTAAACTAAATAAAATCTTTAAAAAATAAAAATTTAAAAAACACCTAGTGTGAGGGGCGCCTGGGTGGCTCAGGCATTAAGCGTCTGCCTTCAGCTCAAGGTCATGATCCCAGCATCCTGGGATCAAGCCCTACATCAGGCTCCCTGGTCAGTGGGAAGCCTGCTTCTCCCTTTCCCTCTCCCCCTGCTTGTGTTCCCTCTCTCCCTGTGTCTCTCTGCCAAATAAATAAAATCTTTAAAAAAAACCACACAAAACAACTAGTGTTGAGGGTAGATGAGGAAAAAGGAATACTTACAAGAATTGTGAAACCTATCAGAGGGGGAAATGAACCATGAGAGGCTATGGACTCCAAAAAACAATCTGAGGGTTTTAGAGGGGAGGGGGGTGGGGGATGGAGTAGCCCAGTGATGGGTATTAAAGAGGGAACGTACTACATGGAGCATGGGGTGTTATATGCAAATAATGAATCAAAGAACACTACATCAAAAACTAATGACGTATTGTAGGGTGACTAACATAACTTAATAAAAAAAAAACATTAAAAAAAAAAAGGAATTGTAAAACCTTTTAGGACAGCAATTAGGTGATGCTGCTATTACCCAAAATTAGATTGTATAAAACACACGGACAGCAAGGTCCCAATGCCAGGAGCTCATCCCCCAGATATATGTGTCGAGTGCCAGGGACAAAATACACACACGGAGATTCACTGCAACAGTATTTCTGACAGCAGAGAAACAGGAGATGATGTATAAATGTCTATTAACTGGAGACTGGCTAAGTAAATAGTGGTAAAAATACCATCCAACCCGGGCGCCTGGGTGGCTCAGTGGGTTAAAGCCTCTGCCTTCGGCTCAGGTCATGATCCCAGGGTCCTGGGATCGAGGCCCGCATCGGGCTCTCTGCTCTACAGGGAGCCTGCCTCCTCCTCTCTCTCTGCCTGCCTCTCTGCCTACTTGTGATCTCTCTCTCTGTTGAATAAATAAAAATAATAAAAAAAAATCTTAAAAAAAAAAAATACCATCCAACCCTCAAAAGAATGATGCAAATCTCCATGATCTGACAAGGACTGGTCCCCCACAGAAACACGTATAGAATAAAAAAGAGAAAAGGTAAAAATCGAGTGCGTACAGAAATGCCCCCATTGTGCGTAAATATTTATCGAAGCACATGCACATCTTCAAATGAATGTATACATACTTATTTTTGGTAGAAGTACATTCCCCAGACTGTTAACAGTTACATACTTAGGAGAAAAACTGGACTCGGGCTCCAGGGTAAAGAAACATGACCTTTCCTTACATCTTTCTATACTGTTTTAATCCTGCTGCGCTTTGTTTTATCTTAATTTTAACCAAGTAGTGTCACCATCATCAAAAAAAAAGTCAGCTAGAGTTCTTTAGATTATGGGTCATTTTGCACTTTTAAAACTACTTTTAGGGGCACCTGGGTGGCTCAGTTGGTTAAGCGGCTGCCTTCAGCTCAGGTCACGATCCCAGGATCCTGGGATCGAGCCCCCGCCCACCCCCGTCAGGCTCCCTGCTCTGAGGGAAGTCTGCTTCTCCCTCTCCCACTTCCCCTGCTTCTGTTCCCTCTCTGGCTGTCTCTCTCTGCCAAATAAATAAATTTTTTTTTAAATAAAAATAAAAATAAAAAAACTCTTACTGTGGTCTTTGTTGGGGGGGGAGGGATTTTTAAAACAAAGGCAAAAATATATTTGTTAATATAGATAAATGTAAATGAAGGGGGAAAATTCTGGAATTCTCGTACTCTAGTGAGGTTCAATGGGTATGTTCTTTAAAAACATTAAGTCTGGCTTCATATATGACCACCAAGATGAATGTGTCAAACAGTAGGCTAGTCAAAACACCTACAAGTTTCGGGATTAGAGGAGAGGCAAATATACATAAAGCTTGCATTAAAAAAACAAATCAGGGGTGCCTGGGTGGCTCAGTCAGTTAAGTGTCTGCCATCAGCTCAGGTTATGATCCCAGAGTCCTGGGATGGAGTCCCCTATCAGCGGGGAGTCTGCTTCTCCCTCTTCCTCTGCCCCTTCCCCTGGCTTGTGCACTCTCTCTTTCTCTCTCTCTCTGACAAATAAAATCTTAAAAATAAAAGAAGAAAACGAATCAATTGTACCTGTTTAAATATTTGCATTTATATTACTTCATAAAGTCAGGTTTCTTCCCCTAAGAAATGCTTCCTAAAATTTATTCATTCACATGCCATCTATACGCTACTAACAACTAGAATTATACGGATAAACACAGAAAGATGTCAGAGAAACACCGCTCCCTTGAAAGGAGCAGAAAGCTTAGTAGGATCCCATTCGACCACAAAACATTCAGGTAATGATTATCAATGTGGTTTACACGTTAAAAAATCTGAAGGGACACCCAATTTTATTTATTTTTTTATTTTAATTTTTTTTTAAGGAATACCCAATTCTTTTTTTAACTTTTTTTTTTTTTTTTGACAGAGAGAGATAGAGAGATCACAATTAGGCAGAGAGGCAGGCAGAAAGGAAGCAGGCTCCCCGCTGAGCAGGGTACCCGATGCAGGCCTCGATCCCAGGATCGTGAGATCATGACCTGAGCCAAAGGCAGAGGCTTTAATCCACTGACCCACCCGGGCGCCCAGGAATACCCAATTCTTAACAGTTGTTACGTCTCAGGGTAGAATTTTGTGCTATTTATTGCACAATATTAAAGTTTAAAAGGAATACTTCATAGTCAGGGGGAAAATGATACAAAATTAAATGTAAGTACGGAGGCACTTCAAACATGAGCGTTCGGCAATCAGGATTTTGTTATCAGTGCTAAAAGTGAAAAGCGTGGTACATTAACATATTAATGAATGGTTCTCGATGAAAACTGCGGGGGCGACTGTGCCCCCGGAGGACGCACAGCAATGTCTGAAGACATTTTTAGTTCCCAACTGCAGGCAGGGCTGGGTGCCCCTAGCATTTAGTGCACGGAGCCCAGGGATGTTGTTAAACACCCTGCAAAGCACAGGCAGGCCCGGCAACAGAGAATCATCCAGCCCCAAAAGTCAACAGTGCAGAAGACTGAGAAACCCAGTTTTAAATCGCGCTAGACATTTTCAAAAGCAGAAAGACATTTGGAAATGCTCGTTTCAATTAAGCTTTGACGTGGATGCCAATGCTTTTGTAAAGCCATAAATCTTGCCCAAAGGAAGAACTAATCGCCTTTGAAGTCACAAATAATTTAATCAGATTTTATACTTTGATGTACAATTCACAAGTGTGGGCTAAAACACATCATTTATTATCTACATTTACAAAACGCTAGCCTGTGCTAAGTGCTCTTCTGACTCCATGAAACATGAGTCTTAGAATTAAATCAGAAAAAAAAAATGCCCCTTCCCTCCCACACACCCCAGCACTCTGGGGGGCGGGGGTGGAGGCAGAGGAGTCAGTGATTCATGCCAAATTTCCTCTACTTATAAAATCTTGGAAGCAACCTCCATCTTCAAAGGGCTGTGGCTTTCACAACTCTTGAGGGCCTGCACAGATGATCTACATAGTAGAGCATCACTGGAAAACCCAAGGCAGGACAGAAATGCTGTTTTGAAGGGCTATTTAACAAGCATGGAAAAATATTCAGAACACAAGGTTAAGTTAAAAAACAAACAAACTCAGGTGCCTGGAAGGCTCAAGTCGGTAGAGCATGCGACTCTTAATCCTGGGATTCTAAGTTCAAGCCCCACAGTGGGCACAGAGCTTACTTTTAAAAAAAGGAAAAGGAAAAAAACCCTCAAAACTGGCTACAACAGATACTGCAAACAAGTGATCCATGAACCAACCAGTTCACAGAAGTATTTGATGCCCCATAAGGATTTTTATAAATTTGAGCCACTATATTTTAAAAAGTTGGGATAGTCCACTTTTAAAAAAAAATTGGGGCACCTGGGTGGCTCAGTGGGTTAAAGCCTCTGCCTTCGGCTCAGGTCATGATCTCA
>LNAC01000191.1:381322-447320 GCA_002007465.1 Ailurus styani
AAAAAAAAAAAAAAGTGGGTTAAAAAAAAATTGAGGCTGAGCCCACATTCCCACTTGGCTAGAACCAGCAGGAAGAAAAGGCCCCCAGGACCCTACAGAAAAGGCGACTCAAGAACACAGCGTTCTCAATGGTCCAGGTGATGACCTGTTAGTGGGGTATAAAGAGCTTTATCATGAACTGCTCCAGTGCACCATGCACCGCAAGAGTAAGTATCGCTTTAAGAAGTATAAACAAGCACCCTCCCGCGTGTGATGGGTCCTGAGGAAGTGACTTCTACTGCATGGAGTTCATCCCAGGCCCTAACACCTCCCAACCTTGCGCATTCCCATACCTGCCCGATCCCTGCAAGTATTTGAGTTTTCTTCTTTTTTTTTTTTAAGATTTTATTTATTTATTTCACAGAGGGAGAGAGATCACAAGGAGGCAGAGAGGCAGGCAGAGAGGTGGGGGGAAGCAGGCTCCCCGCTGAGCAGGGAGCCCGATGAGGGCCTCAATCCCAGGACCCTGAGATCATGACCTGAGCTGAAAGCAGAGGCATTAACCCACTGAGCCACCCAGGCGCCCAGTATTTGAGTTTTCAACGTAATAGTATGAGTCATAAACCAACACAGAAAAAGCCCTAAAACCATTATCTAAGGGCTGACTGGGAGGTGGGGTGATCTGTGACTTCCGTCTTATAAATAACAATTACTGTGTGACAAGTATGTAGTGAAATCACCAGAAAAGAACATATGAAAACATTTTCCCTTCTCCCTAAACAGTAACTCCTAAAGGAGCTGCAGACGTGGGGACAGCAGGGGCTGGGACTCTTACCCTAATATATATTCATGCCTTAAGTCAGGATCCTGCAAGCAAATTCTGGCAAAGGCATCAGTTCTGGCCAAGAGGTCTAGATCAAGGGGGAAGTGGGAAAATCACTGAAAATATACACCACTCTGATCAGTAACCAGGACACCAGGAGTGAAAGGCTTCTGGCTGAGCAAACTGCTCTTTAGAAAACAAAATTGCGGGGCACCTGGGTGGCTCAGTGGATTAAAGCCTTTGCCTTCAGCTCAGGTCATGATCTCAGGGTCCTGGGATCGAGGCCCGCTTCGGGCTCTCTGCTTGGCGGGGAGCTTGCTTCCTCCTCTCTCTCTGCCTGTCTCTCTACATACTTGTGATCTCTCTCTCTGTCAAATAAATAAATAAAATCTTTAAAAAGAAAAAAAGAAAACAAAACAATTAAAATTGAGTTCTATGGATTACAGACACCTGATTCTGAGTTCCTCGATTCCCCTACCCCCAAAACAAAAGGAAGCCTTCTAAACTCTCATGAAAGTTTTATCTAATAACTTACTTATTTCAATATGTAGTCTTATATTGCTGGCCACATTAATTCTTACTGCTGAAACAAGTATGGCTTTTCCATCCTATGACCATCTTTTTTTTCTCTTTTTTTAATATAATTTTGGATAAGTCACAATCTCATCTCAATTACACTCTCCCTGACTGTGGGAGATTTCAATAGTCCACCTCTTCTCTTAAATGCTATCGTCACTGCTAACAGCAGAGGGCACTAGGGTGCAATGAAAAGAAAATCCATTGCTGTGGAACACAGGCACCTCCCTACACTGTCCACAGGGACCTCAATGCGCCTTCTGTAAGATGGGGAGACTGACTCACAGTTCCTTCTAACTGAGTCTGTCATAGAGACTGGCAAACCAACTCAGGGCCCAAATCTAGCATACCAACCTTTTCTTATACAGCCTGCAAGGGTATTTACCATTTGTAAATGGTTGGAAAAAACCTAAAGGATTCATACTAAATGAAACACACACATGATATGAAAGTCAAATTTCCGTGTCACAGTCACGCATTGCCTGTGGCTGTTTTATTAACACAAGGACTGTGTTGAATAGCTGCATCGTTGTGACAGTGACCCACAAAGCCTAAAATATTTACTATCCGGCTCCTTACAGAAAAGGGGACAATCTTTAAAAGATTTAAATGATTTGGAATATTATTGCCTTTTCTACCCCATACCACTCACTGCCTGTCTAACTCATAATTAGCAAAATGACCCAAGCACACGCTGGCCAGGGGATCATATTTTAGAAAAGGGACTTTAAAGTCTGCTGAAATGGAGAATCTCATTTACCGCTTAGAAAAGCCATTCGAATAATGAGGAATTTTATCAGGAATTCTAACGCCAGTTCAATCTTGCTATGTCCCGAGGAAAGAGAGAAGCTTAATTAAACACATTGCACATGCTCTCAGAGTCCTCTAAAACTGTGTTTCCTGAAATATGGAACAGGATAACCAACAGTGGTTCACAGACCAACATGTTCTATTTTACAAGTTAGGTATTAATTTCATGTCTGTTAGAGAAAAAAATGCAACAAGCAATTTAAGCACATGAGTTTATACACATTATTCAGCTTAGGATAAAGCAATGTTGCAGATTTAAATGCTCAAGGACATAGTTAAAACGGAGGAACTAGCATATGGCAAAAGTGATGCTGATGAACATTCAGGCAACAGTGATTCAACAGGACTGCAGCCCCGTTAGAACACTTTCTCAAAAGCAGGCTCTCTAGGAGAGTAACAGGCGGTGGAGCTAGTGTGATTACGTTTTTGTTAGCTTGGCTTAAATGGAATCATGTCATGCAATACATGTAACCTTTTAAGAACTCTGGTCTAAGGGCGCCTGGGTGGCTCAGTGGGTTAAAGCCTCTGCCTTCAGCTCAGGTCATGATCCCAGAGTCCTGGGATTGAGGCCCGCATCAGGCTCTCTGCTCAGGAGGGAGCATGCTTCCTCCTCTCTCTGCCTGCCTCTCTGCCTACTCAAGATCTCTCTCTCGGTTAAGTGAATTAAAAAAAACAAAAAAAAAAAAGAGGAAGAAAAAGAAAAAAGAACTCTGATCTGAAACTGAAAGACAAAAGCAAATTTCTGTCCCAAAGTATGTCTACAGAAGTTGCATCATCCTAGAACAAAGCTATGGAATGCAACTGAGTGCCTAGGACCCCATGGTTAGGGTCAGAACTAGGGAAAGGGATTGAAGAACCAAAAGCCACTAGTATTTACCTTTCTCACCACCTACAGCCATTCTGGGAACAGCTACAAGCACTACTTGAAAATTACCAACCTACCAGGAACAAGAAATAACACAACCAAAATGGGTGGAATTCCTTGAGCTGCCTTGACTGAGTCCCCATTGTTTTTACCTTCTGGGGACTCCTGGGGGACTTTTGTGGTCTCTTGAAGATTGGGTGCCTGCTCCTTAAAGGGTTCTTATGTAAAGGAAGGGAGGAAGGGATGAAGGAAAGAGGAAATTGGGGGGAGAGAGGGGCTGAAGGGCTATCCAAGCTTTAAAACATTGATCAGAAGCCTAAAACTGATGGTCCAATCTATAGATGTGCTTTATTCATTCTGGAAAATCTCCTAAGACATTTTGAGCTGACATTTAATAATTGGAGGTTTTATATAAAAATGCAAATTTCCCACTTCTCTGGAATTAATGAGATCAGAAAACCAAGAGGACACATTCCTACATGGCAACCAAGGGCTGAAGCCCTCAAGGTAGGGCATATGTGTGTGGGGTTGACCAGGTCCTGCCCCCTCGCCCAGAGCCTGAGAGCTGGCTGCCTTTTATCATCAGGCTCAGTGTAGAAGCTTCTGTGTGCCCATGTCTCTCAGAGGCAGACCAACAAAGAATAAACAGTGAAGGCCATGATTCAAGAAAAATGAAAGCAAACCCATTTCCCTGTGGAATACAGTTCCTAAGGACTGAATATGCAACCAGATAACAGTTGGGCAGAAAAAATTCCATTTAAGTCACTGTTACTTTCCTCACACTCGGCCACCATCGCTCACGTACGTCACCTCTCTGAATTCGTGTAGGCATTTGCTGAGCAACCACCACAAGAAATAAAACAGCAGCCCACATCTTTGTAGCACTTACTATTTTAGGCACAGTTCTGAGCGCTTTGTGTATACATCTTCCTTTAACCCTTACCGAGAAACTATGGGGCAGGTCCGTGACTACACACATTATAGAAGAGGGAACTGAAACATCAAGATATTTAGTATCTCGGGGCGCCCAGGTGACTCAACTGGTTGGGTACCCAACTCTTGATTTTGGCTCAGATCATGAACTCGGGGTCGTGGGACTGAGCCCCGCCTCAGGCTCCATGCTCAGCGCGAGTTTGCTTATAGTCTCTCTCTTCCCCCCCTCACGTGTGCACCCTCTCTCTCTCTCTCTCTCTCTCTCTCTCTCAGTTAAATAAGTAAGATCTTTTTTAAAGAAGACATTAAGTATCTTGCCTAAAGCTTCGTGGCTCCTGAGTGGCAGAGCTGGAACCTGAGACCAGCACCCTCATTCTTCACCACTATTCTCTGCAGCAAGTGTAACCAGGACGACCTTTACCTGAAGAGTGGGTGTGCTCTGGGGAGAGGACGTTATTGCTCACCTTACACCCAGCGCCAATATTTGAGCACTACGTAATGGGAAGGTATGGACAGATAATCTTCTGATTTAAATAACATCCCTGAGAAACAAACTGTTATGGGACGTTTTGCTGGGATGATCCAAAAGCCATGTGACCTGAACTCTGAAGGATTACTGGCCACCTCTCCCCCCTGCTAGGAATGACCTCCATCTGGCCTTCGGGGCCTCCTTTTCTCTGTTTTTGACTCCTAACAGCAAGAATCCCACCAGGTTACCTGTTTAAAATTTTCAATCCACTCAACTGGAGCAAAACCCCAGAGAGCTCCCACAAGTGCAGGGACTCGGACCAGCTGGGACCTGACAGGTGTGGCCCCAACGGAAGCCCCATGTCCCAGGGGCCTTGTCCCCATCTCCCACCCCAGGCTGACCTGTGCTCTTGTCCAGGAAGTCCATGGACTCCTCACTGGCACTGAAGTGGCTCGAGGTGGCCTTCTTCTCAGCGTCCTGCTCCACGTCGGAACCCGTGTGCACGGAAGAGTTTGTACTCATGGGGGAGCGGGGCATATCCGACAAGGAGATCCTGCGGCCCGCGCCCCCGCTCAGCATGGGTTTGCTCATCAGGATCTTGGGGGACGCCGTCATGTCGAAGTTGAGCTTGACCTTCTCCTGCTTGTCTATCTTGGCGGCACCGGCGCTGGGGTTGCTGGGGTCGAGCAGCATTTGGTACTGGCTGTTGGGTGTGTAGGGTGTCCTGAAGGGAGAGTAATTAAAAACCCCAAACTTCCTGCGGATGTTCTCCACGTACACCTCCATCTCCTGCATTGCACTGTTGAAGATGCTTTTCGTCTTTTTCACAGAAAAAGGAATTTCTTTAGACATGAGGTAGCAATTATTTATTGGAACCCAGGCCCTAGGAGTGCAGAAAAGAAAGAAGAGTTGAAGTCAACTTTGGTCCTTTCAAAGATTTCCTTTTCTTGTTTTTCCAAATTTTTTTTTTTAATGCATTGTATCAAGGTATGTTTAAGTGTCGGGCACGGGTCGTACGGGGATCTCTACAGCCTATTAGTCGTAATTACGATTTTATGCCCAATGATTAGTAAACCCCCTTTTCCCCACCCCCACCCCTGGCAAGCTACCATTCTATCCTCTGATTCTATGAATTTGACTATTTTAGGAGATACCTCCTATAAGTGGAACTCATGCAGTATTTGCCTTCCGGTGACTGGCTTATCTCACTTAGCACAATATCCTCCAGGTTCAGCGACGTTGTCCCGTCTTGTTTTAAGGCTGAGTAGGAACCCCTAATATGTACATACCACGACTTCTTTATCTGTTCATCTGTCGATGGACATTTAGGTTGTTTCCAGAACTATTTTTTCCTTAACGCAAATCAAATTAGCCTGGTATGTTTGGCAAGATTCTTTCTCTTTCTTTCTTTTTTTTTGGTCAAGATTCTTAAATGCGTATCCATTCTTTAAAAATGACTTGGTTTCAATGGTTACTACATGATTAACCATTAACCTAGGCATAGTCTGTGGTAAGAACAGAACACCAGCAGCAAACTTGGTGAAAACATTAAAAGACTCCTAGATGTAGTCATTTTAATCCATTAAAAATTTAATAAATCCCCTTTTGGCTTTGGGTGAGTAGAGAGAAAGAAAACAGTCACTGCGGGCACCTGGGTGGCTCAGCTGGTTAAGTGTCTGACTTGGTTTTGGCTCAGGTCATGATGTCAGGGTTGTGAGATCAAGCCCTGTATTAGGCTCTGCACTAGGCGTGGAGACTGCGTAAGAGTCTCTCTCTCCTCTCATTCTGCCCCTCCCTACCCCCCTCCATGCATGCTCTCTCAAAAAAGAAAAAAAGAAAAAGAAAGAAAGAATAAACGTTTTGGGGCACCTAAGTGGCACAGTCCATTGAGCACGTGACTTTTCGTTTTGGCTCAGGTCATGATCTCAGAGTCATGAGACTGAGCCCCCATACTGGGCTCTACACTCTGCACAGAATCTGCTTGGATTCTCTCTTCCTCTCCTTCTCCCTCTGCTCCTCCCCATTGCGCAATCTCTCTCTCTCTCTCTCATAAATAAACAAACCTTAAAAAAAAGGAAAAAAGAAAAACAGTCCCTGCATCTAGCACTGCACCTCCTAAAAGAGAATCAGTCCCCAAAGTCCACTGCTCTACGTTCAGACACAAAGAGATTTCATATCTCTCATAAGGGATTCTGGGGTTCTGGGGCACCTGGGTGGGTCAGTGGGTTAAAGCCTCTGCCTTCGGCTCAGGTCATGATCTCAGGGTCCTGGGATCGACACCCGCATCGGGCTCCCTGCTTGGCAGGGAGCCTGCTTCCTCCTCTCTCTCTGCCTGCCTCTCTGCCTACTTATGATCTCTCTCTCTCTGTGTGTGTCAAATAAATAAATCTTAAAAGGGGGGGGGTTCTGAGGTTCTATGTGGCACTAGAAGGAAATGCTGGAAGCCATGAGAGGAAGTGCATGGCTTCAAATGTGAGGTAATTCACATGGAAAACAACAAAAAACAGCCTCCATGGCCCATTCCCGGCTAGTTCCGTCTTCCTGCCTTCAACCCCCCGCCCCCCCAGTACGCGCTGCCGAATATTCACAAGAACAAGAGCTGCTTTTCTGGAATTCGTGGCCGACCGGCTGCGAGCAGGAGATGGCAGAGTAATCCCGCCACTGCTCCCGGCGGAGGTGGGGCCCCACTGTGAACAGAACAGACTCTGAGACATTTGATTCCCCAGCCTCAAACCCGAACACGTTTGTAGCTGGGAATCTGGTGGGAATAAGCTTTTTCTGACGAGGCCTTTTGGATTTCGCAGACCATAAACTCAAGCCAGACGAAGCAATGGGGAGCGAGATGGACGGTAGGGAGACAGACCAGTCCAACACACGGTCTATGCGGACGCCTCACAAGTGCTTGTGCAGGGATCTGGACCCCACGCTGTGGAGCCTCCAGCATTTTAAAGAGAAGCAAAAAATATGGACTGCTTCTATCACATTCTACCCAAGTCTTAGCAGCTGGCATCTCGTTCCTATTTTGAAGAGAAAGCAGCCCAGGAAAAATCAAGTATGTGGATGGAGTGGAATTCAGGGCACAGGCTGGGGAGGTGTGCCGCTCCTGGTGATAACTAGATCGTGACACAAACTAAAACCGAACACCCCAAAAATATCTAACTGCTCTCTCAGCGTGCTGGAAATTACCAGCTTCTCATCCACCCAACTCGCTGCTGTCATCCTGCAGAGACCTGAGGAACCACATCTGCAGCCAGAAAGAACGAGGCAGACAGAGCAGGAGCCAGATGCCCTCTGGGTGAGTCTGTGGCTGTTCCAACTGGGTGAGCAGGAGTCTGGACTGGACAGGACAGCTCTGAGCAGCAGCCGGGACCCCCCAGCCGCCCCTGGACAAAGGACGTCCCTTTCCTGAGCCGGCCTCGGCTCGGTCACCGGTTAAGATGGAGACTGAGCCCCCACTTGGAGCAGGGTCGCGGGGAGCACATGAAATGCACCTCGGCCAGTCCCCCCAGCACCGGGAGCTCATCAGGCAGCCGGCCACTGTGACTGTGTTCCCCCCACACCTCTGCCTGGGGTCGGGGCCTTAACTGTTTCCTGCCGTGGTCTCCACTGCCCTCCGTGAGGGTGTCTGCCAACTGATTTCAGGAAAGTGTTCCCTTTCCTTAGAGCAGGCCCAGCACAGTGTTAAAGGGAACTTAGATTTGCTTAACAAAAATAAAGCCTCTGGGGGCAATGTCATGAGAGGCCCCAGAGTCCCACGGCTGAGCTACTCCCTAACTCGGCTGCGCTACTCCCTACTCTCAGCTAAGCTACTCCCTACTCTCTGAGCCTCAAGTTTTCTTCTCAGTAAAAGGAGAATAAAGCGGCTTCTGCAAAAAGCACTTAGAACAATGCTCTCCTGCAGAGAAGGCACTCACTTCACGTCAGCTTGCTCTTCCCCGGCTCTGCAGGCATTTGATAAACTATTTCCTGGATTTCTATAAGGTATCGTGTGTGTGTGTGTGTGTGTGTGTGTTTGTGTGTGTGTGTGTGAAATCAAACCTCCAAAAACCAAACATTTTTAAAGGACAAAAAGCACATGATGAGACTCCCCAGAATACGCCCTGATCTGTCCAAGCACCCTCCCCGGGCTCACGCTAGTTATTTAGTAACTAGACAATGAACATGTGACAGGCTGCGCCATTCCTTATTCTGCCCTCCTCACCACTGTGGCTTACACGTGTCCAGGCTCACGTTTTGCTCCACAACCCCAAAGCTGCCCCCTGAGAAAGGGACAGCCTCTCCCATCTCTTCAGCCTCCACGTTGTGCTGCGGGGTCTTACAGCTCTAAGAACATCTCCTGGGAAGAAGGGACTTCGGGGACCTCATTCCCAGAACTCCAAGGTTCTGTTACTCCACTACCTACTCCCCACCAGCATGGAGTGTCCTTAACCACTCCAAGGGGTTCCCCTCACCCAAAAGGAGCCAACGGTTCAGCACATTCTGTCCAAGGGAGCAGAAGACACCGAGACGGTTAGGCAAACCTCATGGGCATCAGACCTGAGTTGCTGTCTTTTTCACAAATGTAAGGGGCAGGGGGGCCGGCTTCCACGACAGCTCCTACCCAGAACCAACCTGCACCAGCAAGTTCTGGGGAAATGGCCTCTGGATTAGGGCTAGCAGAGCTCCTGCCCCTAAGCCACCTTCAGGAGCTGTGTGACAGGCAGGAGGAAGATGTCCATGCAGAATGGGCTGACAGCAGAATCAAAGACGCTAAGAGTCTAAGAATACTTGGTGCATGGGGGCAAGCACTGATTTCCCTCACCCACCTATATCCTAAATATATCCACACTGGGTCATGTTACAGAACGAGAATAATCCCGAATCATCAAGATGGTTAACACTTGCCATGCTATAACGAAGCAGCAGGAAGACACACAGTCTGAGACCAATTCCTCTTGCTCTTCAAAGAAAAGGCAGACTCTGACCACAGCCTGTGAGATCAGGCCCTGCACCCTGCCCCACCCATCTCTTACCTACCTCTCCTCCCCTCTCCTCCTGTCCAAATCACCCCACGCTCCTGCTCCTGCTTTTTCGAAGCACAGCAGGCTGGCTCTGTCTGTCCTTCTACCCAGATCTTCACTAAGCTCCGGCCATTACCTGCTAATCTGAGATCATCCTGCCTGTGTGTTTACTTGTGTATTATCTATCTTCCCCACTAGGACGCTGGCCTTCAGATGGTGGGGGACAGAGTCTGCCTGCTCACTCCCACATCCCATTAAACCTAGGACCATCTCAGCGAATTCCCATCTTGCCTCCAGACAATGGATTTCTAGCAAAATTCACTCTTTTGTTTTATATTTGCAGGACAACAAGCAAAACTGAACAGAGTAACAGTTCGGATTCCACTGTTTGAAATTATACACTGTATTTTCTGTACATTCAGTGGGTGTATATAATTTTTAGAGTACGTGTTTTAAGTATTCTCTCCAACACACTCACTTTTCAAACTGCTTGGTAGGGCTTCAAAAGGTTTTTGCCTCGTTTAATCACAACACAGAGTGCTAAAAGAGAATGGAGCAATGAGCCACGGCTCATCTGGGTCTGTCTACCTGTCGTTCTGAGGCACAGAGGAGCGGGAACTGCCGGGAGCTAGAACAATTCACTGCCCTGTGAGCAAGGGAAAGGGGAGGGTAGGAAGGCTGGTGGGGAGGGCTCCCACCTGTTAGAACAGCCACCTCTTATAATTTCCTATTTTAGCTTCAGAGAAAAGGCAACAGGAGGGAACCACCCAGCACAATGATAAGAGATTCATTTACTGGCAATCTGGGGAAATACTTCTGATCTCTGAAAGCATTCTGAAAAGCAATTTGCACGGCAGTTTAATTTACTCTAGAAAATCCAAAGGAACAGCAGCACTTAAAATAGCCATGGTGCCGTTTTCATCAACAAAACTAAGAACGTGAGATTCTTCTCTTAAACATACCTGAAAACACGGAAGCCCACACATTATCAGGCTTAAGCCAGCACAGGACTGTACTTTGAACCACAAAATCGCTGGCTGGTGTCATGACAAGGAAGAACATAGTAATACCTCGGCCCCTGCTCGCATCCATGACCGTATCAAAGGTTCAGTTAAAGCTGTACGTGTGCACCTGGTTTGAACTCCCACCTGTCATGTTGTCCAAAGAAACGCGCATCAACCTGCCCATCTTTATCCCTCAGAGCTTTTGCAGGCCAGAATGGAAACCCCTTCAGTTTTGCCCAGACCAAAGGATGTGGATTGCTCTAGGAAGAGAAAAACAAAATCCAGAGTTTATATGTATTTGTCAGCAAGACAAACATATAAAGCTTGGTGTGTGAGGAGACACAGCAAGGCCACCAACTGAACGAGAAAAGTTCCGGGCAGGGTCTCCCAAGTGGACGTCCCTAGGAGGGCGTGAGGCCAGGAAGCCCCAGGCAAAGCTGGTTCTGGGGGTGAATGACCAAACAGAAGGACGAAGCACAGACGAGACCAGGCTTGGACCCTGGCTCTAAAGCTCTTACCCGGGTGGCCGTGAGCAAGAGTGTCCACCTTCCCCTGCAACATGGAGACAGCAATGCCTACACCCTCCATTAAGTTGGGGGATTAAATGTGCAATATAACTGGCAGGTAACGAGGGGTGGAATTAGCCCCCTCTGTCCTTTATCCAGGCTGCCCAGAGCCTTAACTATGCAGGTGTTTACTTCCGAAGGCAGGAAGAGACATAAACTATGTTCTACTTTTCCACTTTACTTGCCCAATCTTGCCCCCCAATGAACTCCACCCCTACCTCCCTCCCAGCCTCCAACCAGCCCACCCCAAGAACACACTTCTCTCTGCAGAACACCAGTTTGGAAAATACGGATCCATGAGGAAAACTGCGTGATCTTTCTCTCCCGGCCCTCAGCCCAAACCACCAAGCTGGAGAGACCATGGAGCCAATCCAGAGAGGTATTTCCAAACCTCTCAACACAGGCCCAGAAGAATACACTCACCGAACTCTCCTCCCACCATCTGCATTACCGTGGAGGTGCCCCCTCCCTGATGAGCTCCTTCTTGCTTTCTACCCTGCAGTCGGCCTGGGGTTAATAAACCCAGGAAATCACAATGCTCCCTTTGGCACATGAATTTTCAGGTCCAGAGGTTTATTCTAAGTAGATTACTTTCATTCTGTCATAGTAACTATCACTAAAAAAAATCATTTAAAAACTTCACCCAAAGTTTCACCCAATAAACCACCTGGACAAAGTGACCCTGCATAACCACCTAAGGCATGGGGCTCAGAAAATGAAGTAAGGAAAAGAAATGCAACTTACACAAGGCTCACAAAACCAGTTATCTCGTTTTTGGCAAGCAGCTAGGTAACACTCTGGACATACTTCAATTTCATTCATCTGTAAAGCAAAAATATGTTAGGATGTGTCATCCCAGGGGCCTCACATCTGGAGGCCCTCAAGGAATGCATGATGGTGTTAGCAGTTAAGGTTAGCTAAACCAGGTCCCAGAGTGAGGGACACCTTCGAGAGGAGTCCAACTACCTCCCACCAACCCCCAGGCTTTACCTAGCCCAAGCCGCCACCAGCTCCTCCCTCTCTGGACCACATCCAAATCAGCTTCTACATTTGTGCCCACTGTGGTCCATCCCCCAAGACACAGCAGCCAGAGCCATCATGTACCAATGTTAATCTGACCTTGGGCTGCAACTGGAATCTAGGAGGTACGGGACAGTCCCCGGAACAAAGAATTCCCCAGCCTAAGTCAGTAGTACAAGGCTGAGAATCTAACCAGGAAATCTGAGCTCCTGATGAGCTCCGACATGGCCAAGTGTGACCAGGCCTTGGCCCTCCTGAGCTCCCCACCCACCTCCAGCCACAGATCCGGCCTCTGCTCGCTGTGCTCGATTCCCACACATCTCCAACCACACGACCCAGGGCAGGTGGTCGATACCATAGTGCCCTACTTTATCGCCACCAACAACAATATGAATGAAATTCTGTAGTTTGCCGACATCCCTCTCCCTCTTGAAAAAGTACATTCCCCTAGGGACACCTGGGGGCTAGGTCGTTAAGCATCTACCTTCGGCTCAGGTCATGATCCCAGGGTCCTAGGATTGAGCCCCTCATGGGGCTCCCTGCTCAGGGGGAAGCCTGCTTCTCCCTCTCCACTCCCCCTGCCTGTGTTCCCTCTCTCGCTGTATCTCGCTTTGTCAAACAAATCACCAAATCTTAAAAAAAAAAAAAAAAAGGTGAATTCCCCTAGAATATCTAAGTCTGACTTAGAACCAAGGGCCCCAGAAGCCCCTTTCTGGGATTTCAAGTCAGACTCCACCATTTCCTAACTCCGTAATTTTACAAACAGTTGCGTATCTTGCCTGAGCCTCCATTTCCTTCCCATTTCCTCATGTCCACTGCCGTTATCCCCACCATGACAGATGGAGAAAATAAAGCCCCAGAAAGTCAGACACCTGCCCAAGGTCTCACTGCAGCAAAGTGGGAGGGCCAGGATTTGAACCAGGCAGTCGGACTCCAGAGCTGAGGGGGTTCACCACTGACCTGGTTGATGCTAATACTGTCCCAGCATCATCAGACTTGTTTTTCTCTTTATCCCTGTATCATGTAAAGTGCCAGGTGCGTAGCAGGTGCTCAATAAATTATAACTAATAACGTTATGACTATAATTGACTAACATAAAGGTGAGTGACTAAATGAGTGCACAGAGGAACAAAAGAATGCATGAATGAATGATGGCATAGAGTTCCTCCTCTACTCACTCTACTTGTGCGCTATTCTAAGGTGCTGGGGAAAGAAGGTGGTAAAACCGGGTCGAGGACAGCCCTGGCTTTGGAGCCCGCACACTGGCAATGTATTGCCAACAGGTAGATTCAGAAACGCCAGACATGAAGTATCTGGGTTCAGTAAATTCCACCTCAACCCACCGATTAAAACCCTAGGCTTTAGCTCCCAAATCTAGGAAAACAAATGAATCCCCAAGAGGGAAACAACTGGACAATTCACACAAACAAAACTCCAAATCAACAGTGAACATATCGAAATCCGTCCATCAGGCGCCTGGGTGGCTCAGTGGGTTAAGCGTCTGTCTGCCTTTGGCTCAGGTCATGATCCCAGGGTGCTGGGATCGAACCCCGCACCTGGTTACCCACTCGTCGGGGAGTCTGCTTCTTCCTCTACCCCTCCCCCTGCTTGTGCGCTCTCTCTCTCTCTCACTCTGTCAAATAAATAAATAAAATCCTAAAAAAAAAAAGTCCCTCACCACTTATCATCAAAGAAGTGCAAACCAAAATCACAGCAACATGCCAGTTTTTACTGATCGCATTGCAGGGGAAACGTACACCTATTTTTTAAACAAGAACTTCCAACACTGAGAAGAACATAGAAAAACTACTAACCTCACCCATCCCAGGTTGTTGTATAACAGGTTTTCCAGAAGCCAATGAGGAACTATCTACTGAGACCCTTTGCTGTGTTTATAACCTTAGAAATGATAGGTACCTTTCTAACATTTATACTAAGAAAGTCACGACAACAGCCACGAAGAATTCTATTCCTCCTGTGTGTTTAATTACAGTGGGGAAACAAACGAAGTGAAAAATAGAGATTATAAAACTCTCTATATAAAAATGTGGACTAACGGACATACCCTGAGCTATCCAAATGCTTTCCTTACAAATGAATGGATGAATGAATGAATGAAGTAGACAGATATGATGAAGTCCATTATATCCCGGATTCTCGCTCTTATGATGGGGATTCTAATAAAGGCTCCCTGGTACTCTTTCTGCCCCCAGCCTACCCCGCAACCACCAGGATCTCAGGGCACACAGCCCGGGAGGTTCGTTTCCTTCATACCATCAAAATTAGGGGTAGTTCCCAGAGGGGCTGACTCTCCAGACCACTCCCTGAGAAACAGTCAGGACCTTTCCCCCACATAACCTCAAAACCCAAACATTTTCCCTAAGAAGAGGAAAAGGGGCATGGCCCAATGCCACAGATTGTAGGGTGAACAGATTATGAGCCCTATCTGTGCAACTAAAAAAATTCAGGATGCCTAAAGCTTGACCATGACTCAAGACTAAATAATAAAAGGTCTCATTTCTACCTCCCTTAAGGAGGTAAGCATGACTTATAACATACTGGGGTCCCATCTTTGTCACTTCTACCTTTCTTCGAAGAGAGGGGACACTGTATGTGCCTCAATAAAGCCCAAAATTGGGGCGCCCGGGTGGCTTAGTTGGTTGAGTGTCTGCCTTCCGCTCAGGTCAGGATCCCAGGTTTCTGGGATCGAGTCCCCCATCAGACTCCCTGATGAGAAGCTTGCTTCTCCCTCTGCCTGCCCTCCCCCTGCTTGTGCTCATGCTGTCTCTCAAATAAATAAATAAAATTTAAAAGTAAATAAAGAAAACCCCAAAACTACCATAGCTACCCACTGAGAGATCCTGCAAGATGGAAACCAGCCACCCCAGCCCCTCACGCTGGGTGCATTTCAAACTGCACAGTGATGGGGTACCTGGGTGGCTCAGTGGGTTAGAGCCTCTGCCTTCGGCTCAGGTCATGATCTCAGGGTCCTGGGATGGAGCCCCGCATCGGGCTCCTTGCTCGGCAGGGAGCCTGCTTCCTCCTCTCTCTGCCTGCCTCTCTGCCTACTTGTAATCTCTCTCTCTCTCTGTCAAATAAATAAATAATAAATCTTTAAAAAAAAAAACTGAATGGTGAGAAACACATACCTCATGCTCACAGATTTTGATGACTACTTTTGCTATCTGCGTCAATTTGTGATTTCCTAAGGGAATAAGAAAATATGATTAATTCAAATGGAACACGATTGTTAACACCCAAGCACGGGGTTATACCTCCGACAACAACCCTTCACCTGGCTTTCCCCCGGGATTACGCTTCAAAGGCTAAAAATCAGATGATTCTGGCTCCTGATATTGGTTCAAATTATGTGACTTCTCCCCTAAAAACTGACCTATCTTTGGTACACCTCAATGTCATCTCTGAAACGGAGTAATCTGTGTGGGATTCCTACAGCTCACAGCTTAATATTTGGAAGATGCTTTCACATTCAAAAGGCTGCAATGAGTGGAAAGGAACCTCAATTCACCCATTGTTCCAGCCTCCAACCCATGAAGGGTAACAGGGGAAAGAAAATAATTGAATAGCTCAGCTGTGCCGCGAGCTTCGCAATACATGTTCTTATTAACTCCTCAAGAAGCCATTCTAGAAAGCAGGTAGAATACTGCCATTTCATTAATGAGTAAGCCAAGGCTCAGGAGTTCTTGGTTTCCTGAGACTACTTAGCTAATGAGTTGAAAATCTGGCCCCAGAGCTAATTCCGGGAATAGCCAAGACAAGCAAGAAAAGACAGCCCAAAAAGCCATGCTTTCCAGGGCGCCTGGGTGGCTCAGTGGGTTAAAGCCGCTGCCTTCGGCTCAGGTCATGATCCCAGGGTCCTGGGATCGAGGCCCGCATCGGGCTCTCTGCTCGGCAGGGAGCCTGCTTCCTCCTCTCTCTCTGACTGCCTCTCTGCCTACTTGTAATCTCTCTCTCTCTGTGTCAAATGAATAAATAAAAAATCTTTAAAAAAAAAAAAAGCCATGCTTTCCAGACATCGTCAATTTCTTGGCAAAAAATTTTACACAAAGACACAGACACACACACCCACACCCATCCCTAGATTTCCGGCTTGCCTTGAAAACTCAAAAAAGGGCACCTGGGTGGCTCAGTCATTAAGCATCTACCTTCAGCTCGAGTCATGATCCCAGGGTCCTGGGATCAAGCCCCACATTGGGCTCCTTGCTCTGCGGGAGAGCCTGCTTCTCCCTCTCCCACTCCCCCTGCTGGTATTCCCTCTCTCTGTCACATGAATAAATAAAATCTTAAAAAAAAAAAAAGAAAAGAAAAGAAAAGAAAACTCAAAAGATCTGACAACTCTGCATCCACAAACAACTGCGGTGTCCGGGGGTGAGTGGTTCAGACCAGGTAGGATTCCATGCCTCCAGTTCTCCAGTCTCTAGTTCTCCCCTCAGCCAATGGTCACCCTGGCTTGTGCTGCTGTTTTTCTGCCACCTAATCTCATTCACTTGTTTATGTGACCTTACCAACCTTTCTATATATTTAATACTCCTTACATGAATTCTCAAGCAAGTGCCTCTTTCTCCCCTCCCCACGCTGCTGGCCCCACTACCAAGCTAATAATGTAGAACAAGTGCTTTGAGCAGACAGCCACCCACTCATACATCCTCCCTTACACATTAGCTAACGATCTACACTAGGACCATACAGGAAGAAGACAGGGCGTCTGCTCTTCAAGATCTTACAACCAAAAAAAAAAAAGATCTTAACCCTAACATCCTGGTAAGGAACTCAAATAAAATTAGCACCATCCAGGAAGTACAATAAACGCTACCCATGGGCAAGTACAGGTACTGTGAGATCTCCTAACAAAAACACCTAGTATGGGCTCAGTCCTTAAGGGAAGGCTCCTCACAGGGCTGACCGGCTGACAGTGAAGGATAAGAAAAAGTCATCAAGGGGCGCCTGGGTGGCTCAGTGGGTTAAAGCCTCTGCCTTCGGCTTATGTCATGATCTTCAGGGTCCTGGGATCGAACCCCACATCAGGCTCCCTGCTCGGCAGTGAGCCTGCTTCCTCCTCTCTCTCTGCCTGCTTGTGATCTCTCTCTCTATGTCAAATAAATAAATAAAATCTTTAAAAAGAAAGAAAGAAAGAAAGAAAGAAAGAAAGAAAGAAAGAAAGAAAGAAAGAGAAAAGGTCATCAAGGGAAGAGAGTGTTCTAGCAGGGAACAAGAGGAACAGCATGGAGCAGGACACTGAAAAGAGCTACATGGCCAGAAGGCAGACAGAGAGGACTGTGGGAGAAGGTAGGGCAATATGAAAGGTGCCAGGAGATTTTAATGGGAATCCTCGTCCATTCTGTCCAGAAGGCTCAATCCACAAAAACACAACAGACACGGGCACCTGGGTGGCTCAGTGGGTTAAGCCTCTGCCTTGGGCTCATGCCCTAGGATCGAGTCCCGAATCCGGCTCCCTGCTTGGTGGGAGCCTGCTTCGCCCTCTCTCTCTGTCTGCCCCTCTGCCTACTTGTGATCTCTCTCTCTGTCAAATAAATAAATAAAATCTTTTAAGGGCACCTGGGTGGCTCAGTGGGTTAAAGCCTCTGCTTTCGGCTCCGGTCATGATCTCAGGGTCCTGGGATCGAGGCCCGCATCGGGCTCCCTGCTCAGCGGGGAGCCTGCTTCCCCCTCTCTCTCTCTCTGCCTGCCTCTCTGCCTCCTTTTGCTCTCTCTCCCTCTGTGAAATAAATAAAAAATAAATAAAATCTTAAAAAAAAATTTTAAATCTTTAAAAAAAAAAAACTATTAAAAAAAAACAAAACACAACCGACACAACTTTATCCAGAATACGAAGAACTCCTAAAATGCAATAATAAAAACAAAAACCAGCTGGTTCTCAAAATGAGCAAAAGTTCTGAATACTTATCTCTTACCAGAAGAGATATACAAATGATTAATAAGAAAGACAATATAAGGTATTCTCCTCATCTGTGCTTTTCATTACCCATATTCCATGCCAAAATGATGAAAAGATACACAATACCATGAATCCTAAGGGAAGGGCAAATGAACACCACGTGACATACATAATAGCTCACACTTCCAAGAGTGGCTCAAATAAACAGACAACACCAAGTGTTGACAAGGTTGAAGAGCAACTAAAACTCTCCTATGCATGGCCAGAAGAGTATAAAATGATATCACCACTTTGCACAAAGTTTGCCAAAATGTCTTGTTAATTTAAATAGAAACCTAGTCAATGAGCCAGCCCGGCCACTCCTCAGTATTTACCCATGAGAAATGAAAATATATGTCCACACAAAGACTTGCACAAGAATGTTCACAGTGGCTTTATTCCTAATAGCCAAAAGCTGAAAATAACCCCAAAGATCCTTCAAAATCCACAAAGGGAATAGATACATAAACTGTATGTTGATACAGTGCAAAACCACTCACAGTAATAAAAAGGAACAAAACGACTGATACATACAACATGCATGAACCCCCCCCAAAAAATTACACTGCATACAATTAGCCAGACACAAAAGAATGTGCTATGACTCCATTTACATGAAATTCTAGAATATGTAAAACTAATTATACAGACAGAAAAAACCGAGGAGGGTGGATTTCCTGGTAAGGGACAAGTGGGACTAGAACGGAGTGATGGAAACATTTTGATTTTATCTGAGGTTGTAGTTCTATTTGAGGTGATTACACGTTTGTCAAATTCACAGAAGGTACTCACAAAATTTATGCATTTTATTCTACATAATTATTCCTCCATTAAAACGAAGTTTCTAAAAAGGTCAGGTAGGCAACGTCCTATAGCCACAAGCCACTATGGATACCAGCTCATCCCTTAAAATGCAGTCACCATCCCTGATTCACACATATTAGCAATCTATATACACATATTCTCAGATTTTTGGCCCTGTGCATGAAAAAAAAGAACAGGATTTTTTTTAGGAAGGGTGGGAGACGGGACAACACATGCAGCATGAACACTGTCCTTTTTGGCAGCCACCTAAGCCACCCACCTCCATTGTAAATGATGCAGTTGTGCAAAATCCACTTCGCATCGGCCAAGAAAGCTTCTGTGCATCCATACATTTTCTTTTTAGCGTTCTGGGGAGAAAAGCCAAGGAGTATAATAACCCATGAGTCTGCACAAGCCATAGCCACTTAACACCTGCGTCCCCACATCATTTTCTTAGCAGTCATTTGCCAAATTAATTAATGCTTTTACCCATTTCCCAAGATGCTATTATATTTGAGATCGAGAACTCCATAAAAATGAAGTCACCAAATTCATCACTAACCTGAATTGTTCCCTCTTATAGCAGCTGTCACTTATCAAGCAACCCCTTTCAAGAAACCAGGATATTTTAATACTGACGTGGTTTTTATTCATTTTAACAGCCTCACATAAGCCTTGTGACTAAGAACGCAATGACACACTATCATCACCACATTACAGACAAGGATACTGAGGTCTGGGAATGTCAAGGAACTTGTGCAAAGTTCCAACGCTATCAAGTTGTGAAGCTAGGATTCCAACCCTTTCTTTTTTGAATGCCTTCTTTACTTGAAAGCCATGAGGGTGCGTGCAATTTTTCAAAGCAGGTTTCATTCAGCATGTGGGGGTCAGCAAGAAAGACAATATAAGATATTCTCCTCGTCTGTGTTTTCATTACCCATATTCCATGCCAAAAATTTGAAAATTTGCACCAGGGTGATATGCACAATCTAAAGCATTCCAAGTGTAATTTTCAGGATGGACTTGTAGCCTGAACTTTTAAAAGCACCTTCATGCATTAAAGACATATCCGTAACAGTAGAGTAAGTTCTAGAAAGCCACATCTTTATCAGCAATCTGAAGGTTTCCCAAACACTTAATTTTCTTTTTTCTCCTTCCTGCTGCCCTCATTAGCACCTCTACGAGAAAGAAAAGAGGAGGTAAAGCTCAAATCAATCAAATCACTGACTCGTAGAAGTGTGACTTTTTCGGGTCAATTTTCAGACAATCACCAGCAGAAGTAATATTTGGAGCTAATCAGTGGAATTCAACACTCCATTATGATCCTTGGAAGAATGTTACAGAAGTTAAGGGATCACAAGTTCTTCCATCCAAATAAAAAGGGTGCAGAGGAAAGGCAGAAAAACCATCTAACTTGAGATGGGGCCCAGGAAGTGAGGGAGGGTCTTTAGTCATCTCGGTAATTGTGGCTACAATGGTGGTTCTCTGATGGAGGCCAACCTTTTCCAATGTACAAAGGTCCATAGGATGGAAGATGTATTCCGCATAGTCAGGATGCTGTTCCAAAGGAACAGGCTTCTGGAATGCATCTGTCTATAAAAGAAAAGATGCCACATAAACACACACACACAGAGACACAAACCCATCATTACTGTGGAAAACAAAGCATTAATAGTAACAAAGTACTTTCAAAATGGAGACAACTTTTCAGGCAATACAATTCTAGTGGTTTCCACAGAGAATGACCTTGGGGAATACTAAGCTGGTTCAGCTTCTAGTTCTTCCTGGTTATCAATAATCATGGGAGGGGGGTCCTATTTTGTTATTTGTTTCATTTTCAAAATATATCCAAATAACAGGTTCTGTCCTCAATTCTATTAAGATCCACAACAACACACCATCAGCTACCTTAGACCTGAACTCCGAATAAGGCTTCTCTATGTCCTGCAAACACCCACAACCAAAACAGGCTGACAGTAAAATGTGGCCATACCCAGAGATGACACATTTAATAAAGTCCCCCTAAGTGCCAATAGATTATTTTATACTTGGGGGGAAAATTCAGAAAGTGAGATTTGGCCCCTCCTTCAAGAAGCCAATTACCCTCAACACAGAGACCATATCTAAGTTTTTCATCTTGCACCATGCTTGCATCAATCAGCTCAAAATACAAGGCCCAGTTTGTTGATGGATGGTTTTTACTTACCAATATTTAAAACTCTACAAGATTTGGGGTTGGGGCGCCTGGCTGGCTCAGTCGGTAGAGCGTTTGACTCTCAATCTCTGGGTTCTAAGTTCAAGGCCCACATGGGATGTAGAGATTACATTAAAATAAAACCTCAGGGCGCCTGGGTGGCTCAGTGGGTTAAAAGCCTCTGCCTTCAGCTCAGGTCACGATCTCAGGGTCCTGGGATCGAGGCCCCGCATCGGGCTCCCTGCTCAGCAGGGAGCCTGCTTCCTCCTCTCTGCCTGCTTCTCTGCCTACTTGTGATCTCTCTCTCTGTGTCAAATAAATAAATAAAATCTTTAGAAAATAATAAAATAAAATAAAATCTCAAAATCTTAATATCAATCAATAACGATCTAAAAGATTTAAACACCAAATGACAGCCAAGCAAGGCATCTGAAAGGGCTACCACTTTTAGTCACTGAAGCCCTCTTACCGTAGAGTGTGTGGCCATTGCAAGTTACAAAGATGCTTCAATATCATCGGCAACTTTCTGTCCTGATAGATTTTATATCAAACAATTTATGTGAGAAATTAAGGCCTTCTTCAATTTTTCTCTTTGGTTTATAAGTCTACAGTGTTGACAACTCTACATAAATCTGTTCTTTTTGTAAAACAGTCCTCAGCAGATATAATTTAGCTTATGGAAAAGAAGGAGGTAATTCCTTGTCACTCAACATAAAAACAACTCTACAGTTTAAAAAAAAAAAAAAAAGTTGTTTTTCTTTCCAAACTGAGGCTATCCACGCTTCTGCTTCCATTGACGGAGATTGTGTTACAGAGAAAAATAGATTCCCGATTTAGCAACAGCCAATTGGCATGGTCTGAAATTTTTTCATGGTATCAAATTTCAGAATATAGGAGCGGCTGGGTGGCTCAGTCATTAAACGTCTGCCCTGGGCTCAGGTCATGATCCCAGGGTTCTGGGATCGAGCCCCACATCCCGCTCCCCGCTCAGCGGCGACCCTGCTTCTCTCTCTCCCACTCCCCCTGCTTGTGCTCCCTCTCTTGCTGTATCTCTCTCTGTCAAATAATCTCACTGTGTCTCTGTCAAATAATAAATAAAATCTTTTAAAAAATTTTTTCCAGGATATAATCTCAAAACAAAAGCCTGTGTTTTTTGTTTTGTTCTTGTTTTGTTTTAAAGATTTATTTATTTGACAGAGACACAGCGAGAGAGGGAACACAAGCAGGGGGAGAGGGAGAAGCAGGCTCCCCGCTGAGCAGAGAGCCCGATGCGGGGCTCGATCCCAGGACCCTGGGATCATGACCTGAGCCGAAGGCAGAGTTTTAACAACTGAGTCACCCAGGTGGCCCACGTTTTGTTTTGTTTTTTTGAAGAAATTAAGCCACCGTGTCTACTGGCTACCCTGAGGTTCTACAGGGCTGTATGTTCCCACGACTTAGACTCTGGAGAGTTTAACAAAGGGTCACCACTAGCTCATATGGTGCCTCTCTGCAAATCGGAAAGGGAAAACCCTACCCTTAAAGCTTCTCTAGACTGGTCTGCACGAAGAATGTCATAACATGTTGATTATATGGGCACAACATATTATTTTTAAGAACGAGGCATTTTACGGTCATCCTCCTTAAAAAGGTCACCAAAAAAAACTAAAACCACCATGACTATGATGTGCCTGGGACTCTGGGGCAGGCAACCACTAGGAAGCAGGGCATGCGAGCTCAATGTGGCAGCCTTGCTTTCTCATCTGGATTTCCTTTAAGAGGCAAAGGCTGTCCATCAACTCCCATTTCAAAATTGAAGGAATGAACCAAATCTCACCCTTTGTGGGAGTCTCATTGGTTGAGTTTCATTTGGAGGTTCCATCACCAGACCTTGATTATAAACAAACCAGGTTGTACTCCACTATCTCATTGAAATGGAATTTTACTAACTCCCGAGGGAAGAAGCACAGGAACTCCTTACCCGATGGGGTCTGGGTATGAGGTTTCATTTCACAACCAATCAAAATTTTAAATCCCCACCGACTTTCTACTGCAAGTCATTCCCCAATTAAACTCTGGGGACATGCAGTGCTCACTACAGACAATTAACTGAATGTCACTGTACTTTATATTTGAGCCGGGCACATAAGAAGACCCAAAGAGTATGCACAGGTGTCTGGAAAGCAAAGACTACTCAGAACAAGACTGTTAACAGAAAAGAACAAAATCACTATTTTCCATTTATGCTTATACCAAGAGGAACTTTCTTCTTACCCCTGGCTGTTTCATTTTCTGAATGGCAAACTTGAGCAGGTAGGATAACTGTTCGATGGTGAGCATGGTCATGGCTTTACTCTGAGTCTCGATGCATTCTGCTACCGTAATCTTCTACAAGTCAAAATCACACAAATGTTCAGTTAGAAAAAAGTTACTACCCCTGTAGAGTTCCCTTTCCTCCTCATTTTCCAGTAAGCTCATAATAAAAAGTCCTTTCCATCCAAACAAGACTAGTTGTTTCGCTTGAGAAGGCCTCCAATCTAGCTGACCATACACTGGACCAGTGGATAAAAATGAAGAGGCACAGCAATCCACTGATGACAACCTTATTTGGAAGTGTTTTTCACTCATGAAGACGACATGACCTGAGAAAGAGGCAGGTGGGCAGGGACCTGAAAGATCGTCATGATTACAACCATGGGTTTCAAGAATGGGATGTGAAAGGAAAGACCACTAATGGTTTTAGGGTGATCTCTGCACATAATGAATCAGTCACTTAACTTGATCCTCTGAGCATTCTGGGCTACCTTTCAGGAAACTGACAAAACATGAACTCAATGACATCACGGATGGAAAAGGACAGTCTTCCCTGCAGAAAAGAAGCCAAGGGATGGTAGAGAACTAAATATAAATGTGACTTCATTCTCTGTCACCACGGATGTGAACCCACTCAGGACACCCTGGCAAGCAACACAAGACGCACAGTCTAGCTGTCTGTCTCCATGGGAAATAAATGTCATTTTGAAAGGGAAATTCCCATCAAAAGAAGAGGCCCAGAGAAATGTCTGAAACCAGACTCTGCTATGTCAATCTGCTACCATATCCCAGAGCTTCAGACTCTTTATGCAGCAGCAACACGAAAATAGCAAAGCCTGATGATGTCAGGAAACACTCTTTAACCATCTGTGTAGGGAGAGCTGAGAAAAGTTTTCTCCAATTAATCTTGATTTAGTTTCCATCCTTCATAGCTCTGGATCCTCCAAAAGGAACTTTCAGATGTGTCTGGTTGGTTGTCGAGGAAAAGGGCAACACATGAATTGCTTAGAAGCTGAAAACAGTACGTGACGCACGCACCTAACTGCTTAGCTACCCGAGCCTGAGACGGTTAGCCAGGTGCCTGCACTGCCAATGCACCTCTGGAAGAAATCTGGGGCCCTAAACCTTAGACACAGAACGGCTGTTTGTTTGAATTGCTGTTCACTTGTAGGCGAACATTTTCATCTCTGATCCATCCCTGATCCCTTCCCTCCTGGCCAGCAGTACCTGGTTTCCCATGATACAGACTGAAGGTGCCAGAAAGCATTTTCATGATTTTTTTGCATGAAGACTGGTCCAATGCTGACCAATGAGGCCAAGGGCAAAATCAGCTGAAGGCTGTAGGGCAAGGTCCTTCTGCTTGATAAAAAGGGTTGTAAAGAAAAACACTCCTCCACGTAGAGGGATTTTTGTCTAGGTACAAGTGATTAAAAACCCCAGCAGCCACCTTATGGCCAACGCAAGGTGGGGTGGGGGGGAGACTTCGCCTCCACAGTGTAACAGAAAGGTTCTGGCTGTGCACAAACTCTGGCCTGGCCCTGCTTCTGGGTTCTTTCTATACAGGAGAATAAATCCCTCTTGTTCATCAAGAGCTGAACTTGCAGCAAAAGCCACTATCTACTCAATTGGGAAGGGTAGGTCAAGACAAAAGAAAACAGATGAAGGCCCATGGCCCTACACATCTCTCTGTCTCAAGTATCCCAAAGAGAACTGGAGGCCATCTTTCACAGATTTAGGGGCAGAACGCCATTAAAATGTCATCGTCATATCGATGTGATGTCTCATCTCTTCTCATATAGTTCTTTTTATTCTCCCTTCCCAACACAAAAGCAGCACCACAGACACCATCTTATACCCTGCTTCTTTTCCTCACAAAGGACATCAGGGAGAATGTTCCATTTTGTACATAGAAAGCTTCCTTGTGTGAGATCAAGTTCTAACACAGCTTCAAACCCAAATGACATTCCGTATTAAATGATGGTGCAGATGACATCATTTGCAGCATCTTGAAAAAGTGTCGTCACTGGAAGTCACCAAGAATGGAAGACACCTCAGAATTGTGGAAACGGTAGTAATTGTTTTAATAAAGGAAAACACTTAGGCTTTTCTACAAAAGAGAATACCTATGTTCTTCACTAAGCCGGCGAGGTTCTGCTGGGGTTCTGCACCTGCAGCCTCCTCACTGGAAGGCGGCAGAGCAAGCTTTTCCTCTCCTTCACGCCTTCTCAAGTCTTCATGAGGCCTTCCTAGGCCTCCTCACATGAAAGGGAAACACCCTCTACCCACCTTACTCCCAATCCCTCCTCTCCAATTCATTTTATTTGGTTTTTGTCCTCTTCTCCTGAAAAGCATATCACGCGTGTCTTTTGGTTCACATCCAGATCGCTAGCTCCTCACGGGCCCTCAAGAAACAGTAGCGGCATGAAGGAAAGCATCGGATGACAACCACATGGAGCAACCAACCCAAACTGGTCTTCTCAGTTCGGCTCCCGCCGATGATTCAGCGGTGCAGCAGGAGACAACATCCAAGAAGAGGACAAACAGCATGTGAGCTCTTCAGAATGAGTGAACTGTTAACAGTTCTTAAGCTGACTTCTGAAATGTTCATTACGGCAGAATCAGAGAAGGCTGCAGATCCCAGAGTGATCCAAAGACCCAGGAAGAATCAAAACCAACACTCAGTCCAAATGTCTTTGTGAGAGCAGGAATGCTCGGGCCCCTGCCAAACCCGGTCCCAAAAGGGGGTGACCAGGATAGAGCAAGTGGAAGGCAAGAAATTTCTTTTTTTTCCTGAATCTGGATTATTTGAAAAATTTAAAATGAAAGGAACAAAGAGAAAGGAAAGGAAACAAAGCAGAGAATGCATTCATCCGTCGGGAACTAACCTCACATTCAGGACAAAACCAGTCCCCCTCTGGTTCCGATGTCAGTCTCAGACACTTAGCGTGATAAACCCGGGGACAGAGCTCACAGCAAAGGACTTGGCCTTCCCGGTGACAAACCCAGCAGTAGAAATCATTCCGTCCATCCTGCGGTACAACATCAACAGGGTCTGTGGTGAGTGGCTGCTTCATATAGTAAAACGGACCATGTCTTAGTTCTGACTGAAATGTAGGCAAGAAAGACAGGTTTGGTTTCAAAACAAATGTGCATTCTCAAAAGGAATTTGAACAAATACATCAATAACAACAAAAGAACATCACAGCATGCCACACATTCCTTAAAAAGCTATCTTGGGTTACTCTACTAAATACAGAGTTTGCAGGTGATTAGATACTACGCGTTTTTATTTCCTCTCTCCCTCTCTCTTCTATTTTCAGAAGCCATAGATTGAAAAGCTGGTTTCTAAGAATTAATAGGCTGCACTAGCAAGAATAATACAATGGCTACAACTCAGGCATACCCAGGTTCCAATTTCAGCTCTCCCAGCTGCATGACCCTGGGCAAATCTCGACCTCTCAGCTTCAACTTTCTCATCTGTAAAATGGGGATGATAATACCTAACACCATGGTATTTGGGTTGGGAGTCAATGGGATGATACAACCCATGCATTTAACACAGTGCCGTCATTAATAATATAATTGAGACCAACAAATGGAAGTCAAAACAAAGCCAACAAAACTATGGCAATTCACCCTAGGATTCTTTCAACAGCACGCACTGGGAGAATAGATCAATTGGATTTGAGTCACACACACACACACACACACACACACACACACACACACACACACACACACACGGCTATTCTTTTTTTAAGTCTACTCCCAATGCATAAAGTATGTGAGTCAACCAGAGGCTTCCTGAAGCGATATTCTTCAACAAGGCAGGTCCTCAAATTTGCAGAGGTGCCAGATCCCCTATTCAGAACCACCAATAGCAGAAAGATGGCACAAGTGGACAATTCATGGGAATCAAAACCCCTTCCTACTCCAGAATATCAAGAAAAATGTTTCCCTAATGATACATTATAGAATCCAACAAAGCCACATTCCAAACACATAAGATCACTCAGAAGAAACTCATTAGGAAAATGTCTACTGGAAATCGGTAATAAATACATTTAAGAAGTACTGTAAGAAATTCTGGGGGCGCCTGGGTGGCTCAGTGGGTTAAGCATCTGTCTTGGGTTCAGGTCATGATCCCAGGGTTCTGGGATCAAACCCTGAGTCAGGCTCCCTGCTCAGCAGGGAGTCTGCTTCTCCCTTGCCTCTCCCCCTGGCTTGTGCTCTCTCTCTCTCACTCACTCTCTCTCCCAAATAAATACATAAAATCTAAAAAAGGAAAAGAAAAGGTAAAGGGGAAGGGGAAAGGGAAAGAAAAGGAAAAGGGAGAGAAATTAATTAATTCGGAGGGCAGGGCACCTGGGTGGCCCAGTCCGTTAAACGTCCCACTCTTTCAGCTCAGGTCATGACCTCAGCATGGAGTCTGTTGAGATTCTCTCTCTCTCCTACTCCTGCCCCTCCAACCTCTCCTCAAATATATAAAATAAATTTTTTTAAAGATTTTATTTATTTATATGACACAGAGAGAGAGATTACAAGTAGGCAGAGAGGCAGACAGAGAGAGAGGAGGAAGCAGGCTCCCTGCTGAGCAGAAAGCCCGATGTGGGCCTCGATCCCAGGACCCTAAGATCATGACCTGAGCTGAAGGCAGAGGCTTTAACCCACTGAGCCACCCAGGCGCCCCTATAAAATAAATTTTTAAAAAATTCTGGACGTGGGGCGCCTGGGTGGCTCAGTGGGTTAAAGCCTCTGCCTTCAGCTCAGGTCATGATCTCCGGCTCAGGTCATGATCTCAGGGTCCTGGGATCGAGCCCCCGCATCGGGCTCTCTGCTCAGCGGCAAGTCTGCTTCCTCCTCTCTCTCTGCCTGCCTCTCTGCCTGCTTGTGATCTCTCTCTCTCTGTCAAATAAATAAATAAAATCTTTAAAAAAAAAAAATTCTGGGGGCAATGGGGTGGCTCAGTCAGTTAAGCATAGGATTCTTGTTCTCAGCTCAGGTCTTTATCTCCAGGTTCTGAGTTCAAGCCTCACATTGGGCTCTAGACTTGGCCTGGAACCTACTTTAAGAAAGAAAGAAATTCTGGTGGTAAGCATCAAAATGACCCGGTAACTGCCTGTGCGACCTGAAGAAAGGTGAGTCTATGGATAAGGCTTAGCCACAACCACAGTGCCTATCTTTGGCGGTAAGCTTTTCTTCCTGTCCTGTCCTTCAGCAAAACGTTACTTTCCTCCACAAAGATCTCACATGTTGGTTAAAGCTGCCTAATTTTAATTGACATTATGAATGCAATCTTTCTCTATTCTATTTTCTAAGCAGTCATTGTTGATACATAGAAATGCTGTTAGATTTTTTAAGCCTGACCTCCTATATATTCAGTTCTAAGTTTATTGATTAAAAACATCTGCTCTAAGCAACATCGGTTTTGTCTGTGCATGTCTAGTATTTTTATACTCCTTTTCTTTTTCCCTTATTTTAATGGGGCCCTTATTTTATCCTGGGACCCCCAGGATAACGGGAAAGAGTGGTCAAGATTACAAGCAGTTTTTATTATGGTTTTCATTATGAAGTTTTAAGGTTCTCGAAATGCCTGCTATTTCTACACTCCTTTTTATCAAGCCTCCCACATGCTTCCTTAGCGGATCCTTGTTAATCCATCCTCCGAACCCTCCCTACTCTCATTTCTACTAAGGAAACAACCAAGTCTTTTTTTTTTTTTTTTTTTAAGATTTATTCATTTATTTGACAGAGAGCACAAGCAGGCAGAACAGCAGGCAGGGGAAGAGAGAGAAGCAGGCTCTCCACTGAGCAGGGCTTGGTCTCAGGTCTCTGGGAACATGACCTGAGCCGAAGGCAGACGTTTAACCGACTGAGCCACCCAGGCGCCCCAACAACTAAGCCTTTTAAGGGTAATTACATAATTCTTTTTTTTTTTTAAGATTTTTTTTATTTATTTATTTCACAGCGGGAGAGAGATCACAAGGAGCCAGAGAGGCAGGCAGAGAGAGAGGGGGAAGCAGGCTCCCTGCTGAGCAGAGAGCCCAATATGGGACTCGATCTCAGGACTGTGGGATCATGACCTGAGCCGAAGGCAGAGGCTTTAACCCACTGAGCCACTCAGGCGCCCTAATTACATAATTCTTGAGCCTAGCTATTTCCCTGGTTCGGTTCAGATACAGGGCATTCTATACTTGGTTTCCAGACAGTAACACCATTACAATTTTCTCTCCAAGTTAAGTGGTCGACATACTCTCATACATTCCATCTTCATTTTATCCTCACAACCCCCCAGAGAGGTACTCGGGATGACACTAATAGTCCCACTAGACAGATGACAAAGCTAGATTAAAACAACCCAACTTTCTCTTGCCCCAATGTCCTGTATAAGACAATATGGGGTGAGGAGAGACTCTAATGATGAACTGATCCCAGCAGAGAACATTCTCTGTAGGTCAAAATAACTTCTCTTTCATGCAGAGCTGCGAAGGGGAGTGGGGGAATCTGAAAATTAGTAAAACAACTAGAAATGCCACAGAAGGGGACATGAAAGGAGACCACTGCGGGGGAGGAGGGCCTCCGACCCTCACACTCCTGTCGTCCAGGGCAGAAAATTCTTTGTGGGAAAGAGCCATTCTATGCGTTACAGGACGTGCGGCAGCATCCGTGGCTAGGTGCCTAGCACGTCCCCCCACGCACAGAACTCTGACGATCAGAAAATGTCTCCAGATATTGCCAGAAGTCCCTGGGGGGCCCAAACTGCCCTTGGTTGAGAACCACTGATGTTCGAGTCCGCTTTCTGCCTAGGAAATGTTTATTTGCATTTGAGGCAGAAGAGGGGGTGAAGGGGGGCTTTAAGGAGGGGGACGACAAAGAAGAGGGAGCTGAGGTGTGGAAGGAGGAGAAGAGCCTCGTATGTAAAGATAAGCCTCGCATATCAGGCAAGCCAGAATGATTTCTAACCTGAGCGAGGTCTTCCAGAATGCTTTTGTGCCTTTTGCAACATAGCAGTAAGCCATAGTTCAGTGCCTGACTTCCTTTCAGCAAGTTAATAATAGGACAGGAAGAGTCAATCTAAGCGAAACTGGAAGAATCGAACAGGCCAGCTAATCTCCGTAACTGGCAACCCGGGTCCCTCCGGTCCAAGAGCAGTTCAGCTCCGCCCCCCGCGTACTTGCCCCCACCCCACACCTGTCTGCGAATGGGTGTCCCTGGGGGTGAGTCCTGGGAACGGGTGAGTCCTGAGGACTGCGATCCAGGCTGCCTGCCCCAAACCTCCTTCAGGATATTTCCTCTTTCTTTTTTTTTTTTTTTTTAAGATTTTATTTATTCATTTGACACAGAGAGAGAGATTACAAGTAGGCAGAGAGGCAGGCAGAGAGAGAGGAGAGAGGAGGAAGCAGGCTCCCTGCTGAGCAGAGAGCCCGATGCGGGCCTCGATCCCAGGACCCTGGGATCATGACCTGAGCCGAAGGCAGCGGCTTCAACCCACTGAGCCACCCAGGCGCCCATATTTCCTCTTTCTTAAAGCAGCGTTGTTGCTGCCGAAAATCAGCTGCCTCGTAACCTCCCCATCAATCAGAGATCAGCCTTATCTGCCGCTTCTAAGTGTTTCCTGCTCCATAAAAACAGTCTGATAAAAAAAAAAAAAAGTCTGATAACAAATATGGAACATTTAAAAAAGGAAAAGCAAATCATTCCAGGTACAATGAGTTACGATTTTCTCTGCCTTGTGTATGAGGTGCTGGCCAGCCTGCTAGGAAGAAAGCAAACAGGTTGCAACCTGTGTTATTACAGGGTAACTGCAGGCTGTGTGAGCAAATGTTCTCATTTCCCTGCTTCTTCCACAGGCTGATTCACTCACTTCTCTAATACCTCAGTCTTACACCAGTAGCCATAAAACTTCTTCTGTAAAGGGGTCTATGAAGACCAGAAATAGGGGCGCCTGCATGGCTCAGTCGGTTTCAAGAGTCTGCCTTCAACTCAGGTCATGATCTCAGGGTCCTGGAATCAAGCTCTGCGTGGGGCTGTTCTCTCCACTTATGTTCTCTGTGTTGCTCTCAAATAAATAAATAAATAAGATCTTAAAAAAAAAAAAGGAGTAAATAGCTGAAGGCTTTGTAGGTCATGTGGTCTCTATTACAAAGACTCAAGCAAGTCAGCCACAGTAGCAAAAAAAGCAACCATAGACAGCATGTACACCAAAGAATGTGGGCTGTGTGCCAATAAAACTTTATTTACAAAAACAGGCTCTGGGCAGCATCTGGCTCACAGGCTGTAGTCAGCTGACACCTGGTCTGCATAAAGCAGAAAATGGATCCTCTGGCTACGTGTGAGCACAGGGTCCATGCGTGAGACACGGGAGGACCAGAAACTCAAGTTCCTACATGGACCACAGAGGTAACATATATAAAATGAACGGTCCCTGTTCCAGCTTTTGTTCTTTTCCACTTGAAGCACCAACACTGCAAAATAGGTCTCTGCTCTAAGAAAAACTGCCCGGCCCTGCAGTGTGAGTGTCGCTGGCATTCAGCCTGGACGCTGGCGAGACAACAGGGAGAGGCAGAACTCGGGCCCATCTTAAGGGGCAGCCCCGGCTCAGCTCCAGTGATCGAGACAACCAGGCAAACACACACTCCCAGTGCTGCCTGAGCTCAGGGAGAAAACCCCCTGCAACTGTCTCCACTGTTAATACACTGCCCAGCCCAACAAGGGGCTTCTGTGAATACTTTTAAGTTTTTAAGATAATACACAAGGCCCAACAAAATAAGATCTAGCTCACCCATTTATCTAGCTCACTCTATACTCAGACACAGTGAGGGGGAGCCCCATCATTCCTTTACTATATGTGATCAAAAGTATACCAACGGCTACCCAATTTGTTAGATTATTTCTCAATCCTTTAATGATGGGGAAAGGGCTGAAACCCTTCCAAAAGGAGTCTTCATAGTCAAATGTCCCAAGAACCAAAAATCAGAGTGGTTATTTTTCAGTAAAGGTCCTAATGTCATTTGAAGAAAGATACTTCTTGGGCCATCTACTGCAGGATATTTGGCAACCTAATCTTCCACAAAATGCCAGGAGTATCCTTCCAGGCTTTGGAATGTCTCCCCCCACCCCAATCCCAAGAAAAAGCACCCCCATGTCTTCAAACCTTTTCTACAGAGTGAAACCACTGGACCAAAAGGCTATAAAAAATTAAATGTAGGGGCACCTGCTGGCTCAGTCGGTTAAGCATCTGCCTTCGGTTCAGGTCATGATATCGGGGTCCTGGGATGGAGTCTGACAACAAGGGAGTCTGCTTTTCCCTCTCCCTCTGCCCCTCCCCTGTTTGTGCATGCTCTCTCTAATAAGTAAATAAAATCTTTTTTAAAAAAATTAATTATGGGGGCGCCTGAGTGGCTCAGTGGGTTAATGCCTCTGCTTTCGGCTCAGGTCATGATCTCAGGGTCCTGGGATCGAGGCCCGCATCGGGCTCCCTGCTCAGCGGGGAGCCTGCTTCCCCCTCTCTCTCTCTGCCTGCCTCTCTGCCTCCTTGTGATCTCTCTCCCTCTGTGAAATAAATAAATAAAATCTTTAAAAAAAAATTAATTATAGGACACCTGGGTGGCTCAGTGGGTTAAAGCCTCTGCCTTCAGCTCAGGTCATGATCTCGGGGTCCTGAGATCGAGGCCCGCATCAGGCTCCCTGCTCAGCGGGGAGCCTGCTTCCTCCTTTCTCTCTGCCTGCCTCTTTGCCTACTTGTGATCTGATCTCTCTCTCTCTCTCTCTCTCTCTCTCTCTCTCTCTCTCTCTCTGTGTCAAATAAGTAAATAAAATCTTTTAAAAAAAATTAATTATAGTGCACCTGGGTGGCTCAGTTGGCTGAGTATCAGCCTTTGGCTTGGGTCATGATCCCAGGGTCCTGGGATCAAGTCCTGCACCGCAGCCTTCCCCCACTTGGCGGGAAGCCTGTCCTCCCTCTCCCTCTGTCTGTTACTCCCCCTGTCTGTGGTCACTCTCTGTCAAATAAATAAGTAAAATCTTAATAAAATAATAATTATAAGCCTTAAATACTTTTTTCCCAAAAAGCAGTGTGTTTTAAAGTTCCTCTTACAACTCCCCTAAAATTACTGAATTCCTAATATATGAAAAAATGGGTGAAATAAGGTCCAACCTTATAAATTCAACCCCCATCTCCACTTGGTAATAAAAAGTCTATCACTTTTGATGGGGGGAGGGGTTGCTTGTTTTTATAAGGCAAAAAAAGCTTTCTTTTTTTGAACACAAAAAAAGAAATTAAAGAAAATAAAAAGGAGAAGAATCCTGATATATGCCAAAATTCAAAGGCACCTGAATGCCTCAAAGAGCCAGAAGCAGAAGAAGCGAGCAAAGCAGACAGGGTGTGACACTGGGGAGGGGTGGGGAGTGTGGAAAACTAGAACACAGAGGCCCTATGTCTAAAGGGGCAGGCTCTACTCCACTCCAGCTGTTGCTGGAATTTTCTGAGTTTTTATAAGAACGCAAAAATATAAGTTGTTATTTGAAATTTCATGATCTTCAAATGTTGGTGAATAAGAAATTACATTACTGGTAAAACCCAGCACTTACAGACCTACAATTTGCTTTTAATTCCATAATTTTGTAACGCTATAAAATTCTAAAAGAAAGAAAGAAGAAAGGGAAAGTGTCCAGAAGAATTTTTTTGAAGGGATTTAAGTTCCCCTTAAGGAAAAACAGATTGTTACAGGAGGGAGGCTCCCGCTACTATGCAAATATTATATGCAAGAATGAATTATGGGGTCAAGGGTCAGGAATGTCATTTCTTTGCAGTTAACCCCGTTTGTTTCTCCTCTGCCAAGTCCTGACTGTTCGGCCCCAGGGAGTTTCAGGGCTGAAAAACAAACCTACAATCAGCCTTAAGATGTTTCCAGGCCAAACCCCTATTTTACAAGGTAACTAAATCTCTAAGATGGGCCAACAACTGACAGGGTCCCACACTGAGTCTCCCAGATGCAGTGGGGCTAGAAAGAGCCAGATCTCTAGGTCAGAATGGCATTTCCCCTGTGCAAGGGTCCCATAAACTCTTCTACCAATACTGAAGATGACCGATTATTCAGGAGTGAAATCATGCCCCATGTCCAGTCCCTCTGAGTCCCCCATTTTCCAAACCCAGAGTGCACTGTATATTCAGAGCCCCTACCCTGCAGCGACAGCAGCCACCAGACACTGGCCACTTTCTGAGGCTGCTAGTCCAAAAGGGGACATGGAATGACAAGCGTGTCAATGTGGTCACAGGCCATCCATGTTACAGAAATGGTCCTAATCCATGGATGGACTACCCAAGCGGTTCAACTTCCAGAAAGAGAGTTGTGTACAAGCCAGTTCCCTAAAAGACAGGGAGGAACTCAAAAAGTGTGATTCACGTGTGCACACACAGGGAGAGGCCGAAGAAGAAGGCTTTCTGCACAGAAACACGGTCTGTTCCTCAAAAAGTTGAAAATGGAGCTACCCTATGACCCAGCAATCGCACTACTGGGTATTTACCCTAAAGACACAAAGGTAGTGATCCTCGGGGCACATGCACCCGAATGTTTATAGCAGCAATGTCCACAATAGCCAAACTATGGAAAGAACCTAGGTGTCCATCAACAGGTGAATGGATAAGGAAGATGTGGTGTGTATATATATACAATAGAATACTATGCAGCTATCAAAAGAAACGAAATCTTGCCATTTGCAACGACGTGGATGGAACTGGAGGGTATTATGCTGAGCAAAATAAGTCAATCCGAGAAAGATAATTATCATATGATTTCCCTGATATGAGGAACTTGAGCGTCAGGGTGGGGGGTCGTGGGTGGTAGGGAGGGAAAAATAATGAAACAAGATGGGATGGGGAAGGAGACAAACCATAAGAGACTCCTAATCTCAGAAAACAAACTGAGGGTTACTGGGGGGTGGGAGGGTAGGGATAGGGTGGATGGGTTATGGACATTGGGGAGGGTTTGCTCTTTGGTAAATGCTGTGAAAGATGTAAGCCGGAGGATTCACAGACCTGTACCCCTGGGGCAAAGAATTAAAAAAATAAATTTAAAAATAAATTTAAAAAAAAAAAAAGAGAGAGAGACACGGTCTGCGTCATGCCTTCTGGTACCTGGTAAAGGAGGATTTGCCCAGGAAATTAAATTACTAGCTAAGTTAAGGTTTGGGGATTATCAGTGGCCTTTCTGTTTCTTTTTTTTTTTTTTTTCCTAAAAGAGAATAACTCTTACAGGATCCAGCCTAGTGCGGAGCCCAGGGCAGGGCTCAACCTCACGAGCCTGAGATCATGACCTGAGATCATGACATGCTCAACCCACTGAGCCACCCAGGCAACCCTTTGGGTTTCTTAGTCTTCGGTGCCAGCAGCTATGGGATGGCTTCTGGGTGACAGGGAAGGGTCGTCAGTGCTTTAAGCCAGACAGGCAGACCTAAGCTCAAATGCAGCTTCTGCTTCACTCTGAGATCTTGAGGAAACTCTTTAACTTCTCTGAACCTCTGTGTTTCCATCTATAAAATGGACACAGTTACAGCCCTTTCCCACAGGGTTATTATAAACATGAACACAGAAAAATGCTTTACAACAGGAAGTGGCACATGGTCAACCAATGGCTCTTAGTAGTATTATCACCAGCACCATCGTACATGCTTCTCAATTCCCCTAGAAATTTACTTAGGACCCGCCTGTTTCTTCTCTTTTAACGGGATTCCCATCCCCTTAGACCTGCACTATCCATCACACGAGCTATAAGCCACAGGCAGTAACTCAAATTAAAACTAAAAATTCGGTTCCTCCAAGAAACAGACTCTTAACTACAGAGAACAAACTGCTGGTGACCAGAGGGGAGGTAAGCAGGGGGTTGGGGGACATAGGGGGTGGGGATGAAGTCAAGTGCACTTACTGTGATGAGCATGGGGCATCGTAGGAAAGTGTTGAATCACTACACTGTACACCTGAAACTAACGTTGCACTCTATGTTAACTAACTAAAATTTAAAAAAAAAACTTAAAAAATGTTTTTTGGGGCGCCTGGGTGGCTAAGTGGGTTAAAGCCTCTGCCTTCGGCTCAGGTCATGATCTCAGGATCCTGGGATCGAGGCCCACATCGGGCTCCCTGCTCAACGGGGAGCCTGCCTCCTCCTCTCTCTCTGCCTGCCTCTCTGCCTACTTGGGATCTCTCGGTCTCTCTCTCAAATAAATAAAAATATTTTTTAAAAATGTTTTTTGGTTAAAGAAGGGAAAAAAAGAACAGTCCTGGGTCACATATGCCATCAGCAGGTGCTCGATGGCCACATGTGGCTTGTGGCTGTTACACCAAACGGCACAGACCTAGAACATTACTGTAGCCGCCGTTTCATTATTTCACACATAGTGTGTGTGATTATTCCGCTTAAGTGTCAAGCCTGGCTTAATTTATATTATTACGATCGACATCATGTCGCTCAGTTCGTCACTACAACCCTGTGAAATTAGTCGTGGTCCTGTTACTCCCGTTTCACTGGATGACCCAACTGGGCGCAAAGCGGCCAACTTGCCCACGGCTACACCGCAAAGGCAGAGCTGGCATCTCACTATGTAATTTTGAGCATGGAAATAGATTAGTGTGCAGAAATGCACCCCCTCCCAGTTCTGGGCATTTAACCGTTGCTAGGTTTCTTCCCATGAAAGCGACAACCCTGTTCTATTCAACCTCCGATCCCCAGGGCCCACTTCGGCACTCCGTAATGCACGAGATGGATGAATGAACCCCGAGGAATCCCTACTGAGATGCTCACAGAACCACCGGGATGTCCTGTTTCCTCCAGTGCTAGGAGATCTGACCTCGTGGCCAGATATAAAGCAGCTTTCATTTTTTTAAATCGGGAGAGTATCTAGCCTGCATCAGACAATTTTAAAGCCAGGTCTCTTAAGATCCAGGACCGCTAATGGATATTCCTATCTAGCTGATAGGTCTTGGCTGCAGGAGGAGGATGGGGTCCAGAAAAGACTGTCTCCCCAGGGTTGATGCGCAATGAGACGAAAGGGAGACCAGTTACCAAAGAGGACAGGAGGCAACGGGTAGAGACAGCAGCTGTGTTACCACAGACCTAAACCTGTTATTTTACAGATGAGAAAGCTGAGACCAGGAAGGGAACCTGCCTCAGCCCCGGAACCACCGCCAGGCAGAGCTCAGCCCCGTCCTACTGGCATGGCCTAGCAGGAAAAACTCCTCAGGCCCCATGGGGAAACAGCCCTAGAGTGTAAAAAAGAAACCCAAGGAAAATCCCCCAAATCCTACAGCACAGTATCTTCAGCTCATCTGGGTCACTGCCCTGTCCCCAAAACAGATCTAAAAAAGCCACTGGAAATTTCTACACAGACCCATTTGAAGCTGCCCTTCTTGTCCTATCCAAATGACACCCGAAGCAAGGCAGCTTGCTAAATGCCAAGAACCCGGGCTGTCAGAAACACCCAGAAAGCTACCGTGCTGCTCACTGCAGCCTTTGTCCTGCTGGTGTGGACGCCATTCGCAGCGGCCCTTTACCTGCTCCTTATTGTTATTGTTCAGTAAGCCGGGTTTCTTTTTCTTTTTAATGGGGCTTGTGGATGTGTCCTGTGGCGAGTGGCCATTGGAAGAATGCGGAGGGCTGGGGAACTTTCTTTTCTGGGCTGTTCTCTCTGTGGAGCCAGGATCTGAAAGAGACACACAGGACCGCACATTTTAAAGCAGTTAGGGAGGTCAAGGCCCCCCAGCGAGGGGGTGTGTGGGACACAAGTCATTCTGTCCCCAGTTCCAGTGCCATCGGAGTGTTCGTTCACCCTCCGGGAATACACTCACCCCATCCCTTCGGTCAATGGTCTCAAAGGTCAGACACTCTTTCTTCGGTCGACATACCATTTTTGTTAAAATTTTAATTCACTGCTAGAATATAAAAATCAGGAATCTTCACATAATCACCCAGACTTCTGGCTTCTCTTAAAAACAAACAAGACAAAACACACACAAACCGGGGCCTCCATGGCCTTACGGCCCCAGACGGATCTATGTACCAACCAGTGAGCCACTTTCGTTGGAAACGTGCTCTCCATTTTGCCAAAATCCCCACCCTTCTCTACTGTGTCCCTGTTGACCATGAGCTGTGTCACAAAGACACCAGTCGTCCTCATCCCAAAGAAATATTTCTTCTCCATACCCAGGCCTGATGGCAACAGCCAGGAAACCAGGAAAGACAGACCAGCGAGGTCCCCCACTTCCAGAAATCGAAGGCACGCATACTTCTTTGCGGAAGACAACAACACTGACTGTGTCGTGCTTGTTTGTGACTCTCCTCCAAGGGGGGTAAGACACAAGGGACACTCTCCTGGATTCTCCTCCGAGACGTGCCAGCCCCCCACCCTCGCGGATTCATTCCTTCCCATTTTTTCTCGCCCAGCATCTTACTTAAACCCAGACACTTCCACCACCACGGCATCTTCACCTGCAAGGCCTTGGACCCATTCCATGCCCTCTGGCTGTCTCACTAGCGGCGGGACAAAGTAAGGGCCCAGCGTGGTGCGCCTTACATCCTGAGAAGGAGAAGTTACAGGCACAAGGAAAGACAGCTATGTGAGAGCACAGGGGACGGGGTGGGATGCGGAATCCAGAAGGACGACTATCCCCAACGCGAACCTGACGACGTGCTTCCTCCAGCTTTAACTCACGGACAAGCCCCAGCAGGCGGGATGCGCTGTGCGTCACCAGCCTCCGCGTGTGGACAGGGGCCCCAGGGGCAGACGAACACGATCCGGTACGGACACATCCGAGGCCTCCTGGGGTCTCCTTCCGCCCGAAAGGCCATCTTCCAAGCAGGCTCATTAAAGGAGATCGCGAACGACTTCTGCAAAAGCCGAGCCACAGGATGGAACGCTCCCGTCTCACTGGGCAACTTCAGAAAAACCCCGAACAAGCATTCGGGGGGCTGCACGGACACATCGCCCCAAGAGGAGATTAAATGCTAACCACAGGCACCTCGGGGGAGAACAGACCCCAGAGTTTGGAGGATCTCCTCGCGGGCTTCAAAGTGGAGGCCCAGACAGCCCGGAGGGATGGCCCCCAGGCACAGCACAGCGAGTTAACAGGGAAACTCACCGAAAAGGGGCAGCCTGGGCCTGGCGTTCCCCGAGAGAGAACCTTCTCTCTCGAGCCCAGCAGAGATCCTCACCCCACTCCGCCCTCACCTGCCAAAGCTCACCTCCTCCACCTAGAAACACAAGCTACAGACACAGTCACGGGAAGCAAAACAGCCCCCTAAGATGCTTCAACTGAGTCACTGGGTGTTGCGCCCACACCTGGAAACGATGAAAATGTCCACAAATCGAGGACCGGTCTAATAACATACCACAGCCATACAGGAGAATGTTCTTTTTTCTTTTTTTCCTTTTTTCCTTTTTTTTTTTACATAATCTCACGCCCAACGTGGGGCTTGACCTCACAACCCCGAGATCAAGGCCCGTATGCTCTACCGACTGAGCCAGCCAGCTGCCCCTGATACACTGGAAGGTTCCATAGCCATTAAGAATAAGGAGGCATCTCTAAGCAAACAGACCTATGACTGTCTCCACGCTTCTGCATCAGGTTAAAAGTGCAACACACATCTAGCACCATTAAAAGACTGACACACACACCCCAAAAACGATGTTAGAAATTAAGTTTGCACAAGCTTAGAACATTCCCAGATGAAGACAAAACCACTATAGAGCGCTCAACTGGGACTAGCAGCTGCCTCGGGGGAGAAAAACACACGGGAGGGGGGGGAGGGATGATTTTTCACTGTGTACCCTCTGTACTTTACTCATCATGAGTGTAGACTACTTTATCAAAATAAATGTAAAGTGAGGCATTTAGGAGGTTCAGGAGCACATAAAAAAGCAGCAAATGCAAACCAAAGCCAGGAATGAGCCAATGGCGAAGGCCTGATTCAAAATAAACAATGTCACCACATGGACAAAGCTGGGACCCATCACCATGGGCTTGGGGACCTCGGTCTGGGATTTGTTCGACGTGGAGCTGGTAAATCCAAATAACCCTGCTCAAGTATCAGAGGATGTGTGTTTAAGAAAGGTGTTCTGGTTGGGGCGCCTGGGTCGCTCAGTTGCTTAAGCGTCCGACTCTTGATCTTATCAGCTCAGGTCTTGAGCTCAAGGTCCTGAGTTCAAGCCCCAGACTGGACTCCAAACTAGGTAGTGGAGCCTATTAAAAAGAATTTAAAAAAAAAAAAAAAAAAACAGAAAGGTGGTGGGGGCCCCAAGGAGATGCATCCCAGAAGAAATGGCACCCTAGCCAGCCCAACGTTGAAAGCAACTAGGCAACACTTTTGGTATTTGTTATGTTTTGTTTCATTTGAGGGTAGATTTTTTTTTAAGATTTTATTTATTTGTTTATTTGTTTCAAAGATTTATTTATTTGAGAGAGAGAGAGAGAGAACACGCACGGGGCAGGGTGGGGGTGCGTGACGTGGGGCTTGATGTGGGGCTAGACACGGGGCCCGATCTCATGACCCAGAGGTCATGTCCCGATTCAAAATCAAGAGTCAGATGCCCAACCGACTGAGCCACTCAGGCACCCCTGTGGACAGATTTTTAAAGAGGAAAGTACATGAGCAAAGACACATCAGAAGAAGAGTTAGGGGCACATTCAGGACAAAAACAAGTCGTGTGTTTCCGTGTTTGTTAAAGGAGCACACTGGATTTTGGAAGGGACAGCTTTCCTCGTTGCAACGCCCACCTGGGCACCCTCCCACTCACTGCCAGCAGTACTCCCAAACACACTAACAAGACACCCCTCCCACGTCCTTCCCAAACACTCACAGAGTGGTACCTGAAGAAATCACTGGGCTAGAACACGACAACAAGGTAGATGATCAACACAGTGCAGTCAACACTGAGCCAGTCTTTGGGAGCCAGAAAGGACACCAGCCCCTCCTTGGGCATTTCAGTTACCTACCTGTAGCTGAGACCCCCTGGGATGATGGATCCCCCATACAAGCAGCAGTGGCACCTGGGAATTCATAAGAAATGCACATTCTCAGGCCCTACGCCAGAACTACAAATCAGAAACTCTAGCGGAGAGCCTGGCCATCTGTGGTTTAAGGAGCCCTCCCCCCAGAGAATTCGGGAGCCCACTGGTTTCAGATGCTCCAGAATGTGTGTTTGGGGGATGCAATCTAAGTTCTCAAGTGGAGCAAATCCTGGTCCACACTGGTAAGCCCCCTTCCTCTCCCGTCCCACCGCCACCTAAGGCTTGGTGTGGGGCTGAGAAAACGGAAGCCAAGCAAGGAGGCATGGCAAGAGAATAAAGACAGCGAAACAGGAGAAGACACCAGGCCAACCTCTCTACTTGTCGGGCTCCATCTGCAAAATGGGAGAAGGGAGGAAGGGACCAGGGTAGAACTTCTCACGTGGAGTCTGTGAACGTGCCCCAGGGACCCACAACCACATGCCAGGTTCCGTACAAGGACACAACGTCCTAGGCAAAGGGCCATGCCTACTCTACCTTCCTAAGAGAGTCATCAACATCCCTTAAGAGGGATCTTAAGGTCCCTTTTGGACTTTGAAATTCGTTAATTCCAGCGGAGACAGGGGAGAAATACACACAGAAGCAATTTAAGCCAGAAACAGCCTTTTGCCCAAGCCCAGCAGGAAACCAAAGGGGAAACCGGGGTCCTGCTCAGCAAGGAGGGGTCCGACCAGAGGTTGCCCGTGCCTAAGAGGACCCCAACCTTCTAAGCCCAGCAAACCACAAAAACCTTAATTCTGTTCCTGGCTACCAACACACTGACTGCCTCCAGAGCTCATGAGAGATTGGCAGCTGCGTCCAAGGGGCAGCAGTGGAACAGGACCCGAGCAACAGACACATCTGTCAAAGGCAGAGGCTTTCAGTGAGGCTTTAAGGAGAAACTTGAGAAACACCAACTGGATTCCCAGTCCTTCAGAAGGATGAGGGAGCAGGTCAGCATTCTGAGTTTAAAAACCTGACCACTCCCAGGCCTCCGGTGGTGACAGAATGGTGGGTGTGGGCTTTGCTGTTGTCATGGCAACAAAGCCGCCCCGCGTAGGACCTTTTCCAGAAAGCTGAGTCAAGTTTTTTTTCCCCCTTCTTTAATGATTTAATTCTGACGAGGATTTATTGCTAAACGCATCTCATCTATAAACTTGGAAGGATGACAAACAGCCACTGTGGACTGAATCACCAGGAAAATGGCTCACCCTTGATCTGAAAGTCCTCTCTGTGAGGCACCAGGGCCTGTGATTACTACAGCACGGGCCGGCCCAGCGACCCTCTGCCTCCTACCTCCTCTCCCCCAAAACAAGTCTGGTTCTGAAGGAGTTAACGTGGGCAAGGGAGGACAGCTCCTCCAGGCAAAGGACAGAGGCGTGACTCAGGAGAACAGCTTGGCATGGAGCGGGAAACAGCAGAACTTTCCCCTCCTGTGACATTTCAGTGAAATCTTAATAATATGGGAAGGCCTACGGGGTAGTAGGAACCAAGCACGTGATGAGATCCTTCTCCAACCTGTGTCTTATGAGCTGCCCGACATAATCCCACTCAGCCCCTCCGAGATGTCCCCTGACCGAAGGGACACCGGAACTTCAGGATAACCCTGCCTCTTAGCTTTCCTGAGCCACGACTATTAACAGCTGAGGCTTTCTCTTATTACATACAACGTAGGGGGCCTTGTTCAAAATGCCTTTGCTGTACTTCCCTCTAAGTCACTTGCCCATGATGACACAAGAGGCTGGGCTGGGATTAGAACCCAGGTGATGTGACTGGGAGGCTCACACGTGGCCTCCCACGGAGGAGAGGCTGTCCTCAGCTCTGTAGCAAGATGGCCTCTTCGCGTGGGATCTACGTTCATGAGCGCGCTCTCGTGTGGCCTTCTTCCCTCACGACTGCGGGTGGCGGCCTGGGGGTCGGTAGGGTGGCTGTATTCCCCAGGAAGCGCATTCGCCTCCCCATGGTGGCCCCAGAACGAGGCCCAGACCGTGGAAGAGCCTGGGGGCAGGGGGCCTGCGTGGTCACTTCCTCTCCCGTCAAGCCCCTCTCCCCCTCGCCCGCCTTCCAATCTCCATCCAGGCCGCAGCAGCACCCCCACCCCCACCCACATCCGGCACCTGAGTCACGCCCTCTGACATTCTCCAGAGTCTGGGAAATGACACACCACGACAGGGAATTGTCTCCTCGGGAGAGGGAACGAGCCCAACTGAAGCGCCCGGCACTTTCCCAGGAGGATCAGCCCTCGGGTGTGTCTCTGTGGGCGTTAAATGTCCTTCACGATGTGGACGGAGAGCCTGCGGGGCCTGAATGAAGAGAAACCCACTCAACAGAGGCCTCGTGGGCCACAAAGGAGAGGGACAGTCTCACACGATGTGGGACAAGCTGGCCACCCCAAGCTGGGTCCCAGCAGTGCAGCGCAAGGAAGCTACTTAACCTCTCTGTGCCTCTGTCCTGTGGTGGGATGGAGGTCAGGGAACCTTGAGGAGTCAGGAAAGGACTTAAGGAGTTCAGTCGGGAGAAGCTCTCAGGGTAGTGCCGACAAAGAGAAAAGCGCTCCGTAAATGATAGCTGTTCCTTCAAACCAACAATCATGCCTCCTCCTCTCCTTCCCACCCCTCCGTTGCAAAACCAGGCCCAGTTTTCTCCGAAGAGCCTGTGAAGGTCAGAGTCACGGAAACGTGGAGACCGGACCGAGCCCAGGACGTGACTTCTGCATTTCAGACAGACTGTGAGCGGTCCGGCCGGCCTCCCGGAACCGCAAAGGCAGGCTGGGCAGCAGAGGCCTGGGCCGGCTCGGGGTCCAAGGGCAAGGGCAGACAGCGCTCTGGGTCACTGCCAGCCCTCCGCAGAGCCCACTGCAAACAGGACCACTCGCTGCTCTCCCAGAAACGGCGAAGCGCAGCTCGGTTCATCAGCTCACCGTGCTGCCCAGACAGAGAGCAGGTACCCACGCGGGCCTCCCTCCCCGGGAACGAGAGGGCCCTCTCCTGCCAGTAAGTACATCGTCGTGAAACCAGAGCCTGGAATTCCCCTCAGGCCCAGAGCAGAAATGAGAAATGGGGAGCGAAGTTCTGGGGACGAGAAGGGGGCGGCATTTTTCTTCCAGCAGATAATTCCCAAGCCACGAGGAACACAGGGGCACAAACGAGTAATCCGGTCACTGGCGGAATGTCTGGAGCCGCACCCCCCTGGAGACAGGCTACGGCCTGCCCGAGGGGCCTGCACAGCCTCCTCCAGGAAAGCCGGGCTTCTCCGAGGCCTCCGTGCCTGGGAATGTGAACTTCTCACCCGGACCAGGAAAAGGGCTGGATGGAAATGAGGCCGTGGAACAAAAGGGTCATTCTCGACTTGTGGGGGGGGAAAGTCACCGTCGCAGGGATCCCGAGGACCTCGGAGGCAAAGCTAGCGAGGGACAGGGAACCCTGGGAAGGGGCGCTTACCTGCCATTGAGAAAGCTCTGCTGCTCAGAGGGCCTCCCCTCTCTTTGAAAGAGAACTGAGGCTCTCCCACGACAGACATTCCTGCTTCCGGATCCTCAGCAGCCTCTCCCAGGGGGAGGAGGAAGAAGCAAAGAGGACAGGCTAAGAGTCACCACTTACCAGGCCAGCCCCTGTCTTGTACGCGCTAGGTGGCCCCGCGCGAGGAGGTCACCCTCACCTCTCTGCAGTCGGGCAGTCCGAGGCAGGGGACGCGCCTTTGTGTCCCCAGGCTTTCGGCTCTAATTTATCAGCCTCGACAGCCAGCAGCTTGGCTAAGTCGAGAGTCCTCGCTGCACTGCACCCAAGAGCCATGGACTCCACCAGGTGGAAATAAACACGACAAATCGCCGTCGTCCCGCAGGCTGCAGCGAGAAGTCCAGAAGGGAGTGTGGTGGTTTGCAACGTGAAGGTGTTTTGAGCTTTTTATTTTTTTTTTAATAATTTTCAAATTAACTTTACTTCTCACATGCCTCTCCTCGGACTGAGAAAGCCAGCTTCCCACTGCCCGGTGTCAGCGTATCCCTCCCTCTCACGGTCCCCTGGTCCCCTCCCTGAAAATCGGGCAGACGTGCTGATAAAAAACGGCACATTCGTATGTAAAAGGTGAGCCTCCCAACTCAGCTGGCAGGGCTCAAATGGCCTGCCAGCCAGGGAAAAGAGGCTGATTTACAAGTGAATTCACTGTGTTGCCCTCAACAACTAGAGGCGCCGGCAACCACCCAGCTCCCTCTCCCCCTCCGCCGGGATGAGGCCTTCTGGAAAACCGACAACATCTCAACAGGAATTTCCTGGTTCAAGAATGCCAAGCTCTTTCACATTGCACAAAGCAGGGGGAGGCAGGGCCCAACCTCAGGCCAGAAACCACTGCACCCCACCCACCCCCTCAGCAGGCCCAGGCCCAAAAGGCTGCATGCGTCCAACGTGTGTACATATTTGAGGTCCTTAACTCTGCCAAGTCACCACAAAGAAAAGTGTGGAGCAACCGGTTGCCTTCGGCCTTTGCTACGTAACTGGTCGCGGGGAGGGCTCCTCTGGTGGTGGAAACCGCTTGCATTATTTATCCAGGCTGTGCCGCGTCCTGCCCCCTGGCCCAGCTCAGCTTCTAGAAAGCTCAGGTACGGGTGGGTGGCTTTCAAATGGCGGCGGGGGAACTGCGGCCATCGGAGAGCCAGCTCAGAAATAAAAAGCCAGCTCTGTCTGCGGCAGCTGACGTGGAAAAGTGGGCTGAGAGAAGAGAAGGGAAATGAAGAGGCTCAGATGAAGGAAGGGGGGGCCCGCTGGTAACCAGGCGCCGCTCCCCCCACGCCCTGGGAGTGGGGCGAGCCTCGTGGAAAGTCACCTCCACGAAGACAGAGCAAAGTGCTAAGACACCAGGGAAGAGGAGAAAGACCCTTGACAGTCAGCTCACTGTGGTCCTTTGACTCAGCAAGGATTCCAGGCCCAGAATGTCGCCCATATTACCCTGGTCAACAGATGCTTAACATGGCCTGGGTGTTAGTGAGGGGTTCTAGGAACGTGTCCTGTGCACCCACCCCCCGCGCCCCCCCACCCCCCAGCTCAGGAGTGCACAGGACAGCAGGCTGGCACAGCCTCTGGAAGCCTAACATGGGAAGCAACTTCAGCGTCAGCATCAGGAGGCTGAAATGCAAAAAAATCATGCAGCCGTAAAACGGAACGAAGAAGAAATCTCAGCTTTCTGTACTGGCATGGAACAAAATATAAGTGAAAAAAGGCCAGAAATAGACCTGAGCGAAAGAAACTGGGGCTGTGTAGGCTCTAGGTTTGCAAAGGCCTGGAGGAACACCCAGGAAATCAGGAGATGCTGGACTCCTCTTTTGGTTCTTTCTGACCATGTTCACATATTGAACTATGTAAAATATTTTTAAGTGGCTATGAGAAAGTGGAGCTCGCTCCATGCCAGGGGCCACATCTGCATTCCCGGGCACCCAGCACATAGGAGCAGCTCAGGACATGCCCCCAGCATTCGCCAGGAGCCACCTGGAGGCAGCTCGGGTGTGCAGAACCGCAGAGAGCGGTGGCTCTCACCAAGTCTCCCCAGGAGGCACTTGGCAATGTCAGGAAACATTTCTGGTTGTCACAAGGAGAAAACAAAAGGAGTCGCTCCTGGCATCTAGTGGGTGGGAGGCAGGGATGCTGCTGACCACCCTACCGGGCACGGGACTGCAGAGAACAATCATCCTCAAAATGACAATAGTGCCAGGGTTGAGAAATCCTGGTGTCAAGAAGCTTCCAAAGAACTGTGAGCGGCCAGGCAAGTCCGACCTTGTGTAAATACACCACCCAGAGAGGCATCTATATCCACTGAGAAGGAAAGTAATGCTTAATATTTTACCTGATGGCCCTGACTGCACATTTTAAACAGAAGAAAACAATGGAACCAGTGAGTCAACAGAGTCACTGAGCAACTGCTAGATACCTAGCCTACCCAGGGAACTGCAGGGGCAAGGTCCCAGCCCTGGAGGGAAGACAGTCAGAGAAAATCATAATAATAATAATAGCTGCCTCCTGGTGCCCACTTACCTCGGAGGCACTGTTCTAAACACAACCTATGGGCGCCTGGGTGGCTCAGTGGGTTAAAGCCTCTGCTTTCGGCTCAGGTCATGATCTCAGGGTCCTGGGATCGCGGGGAGCCTGCTTCCCCCTCTCTCTCTCTGCCTGCTTCTCTGCCTCCTTGTGATCTCTCTCCCTCTGTGAAATAAATAAATAAAATCTTTAAAAAAAAAAAAAAAAAAACTTCTAAACACAACCTATTTGCTCCCGTCAGGGTTCTACAGGAAGGTAGGTACTGAGTATTCCCATTTTACTGATGAAGAAACTGAGGCCCAGAGGAAAACAGGCCCACGATGAAGTGGCTGGCCAACAGAGAATGGATGGAAAATACATGCCGCACAGACTGTGAAACAGATCCATTACACACAGATAAAATGCTGAGCAGGAAAAATACCAAGAGTCTGTGAATGATACAAGTCAGAAGAAGGGGTGTAGCCAGCCAGAAAAATATTTGTTTTCTTCTCCAACAGAACTGCTGCGATTCACACCTACTATTTCTTGAGACGCTATTTGATGAATCCTCTCAAGAACCCCTTCTGAGGAGGGGTGGTGTTTTTGCACCCATTTGATAGACGCGGCTCAGAGAAACACATTTATGTCCTCAAGGCAGGCCCGTCAAGGCAGCGCGCTGGCGACCCCACGGCAGCGGGCTCCCCACCCTAGGGCCCTTCACCGCACCGGGCAACGGCCTTCGCTTAAGGTTGTCGGTGCCACCCTGTAATTTTCTGCCACCGAGCGCGTGCTCGCTGCGGGCCAAGGACAGCCCAGCACTATTGTTCAGCAGCCACATCCCTAGGTCTGATTCCAAGCACTGGCACCTGTCAGCTGTGTATCCTCTGGCAAGCTCCTTGGTCTCTTTGTGCCTACACTAATTCAGCGACGACTGGTAGAATCTTTCTAAAAGGGTTATTAGAATTCAAGGAGACGGCACATGCCCCATGAACAGCATCTCACGTTACTGAGAGCTCAAACCAGTGTCCCCAACTCTCCGTACCTTCCCCCTGATTTGCACCAGACTCACTCTTCCCCGACTATTTCTGAAAAAAGGTTCACTGAGAGGCACCTGGGTGGCTCGGTCCGTTGAGCAGCTGCCTTTGGCAGGTCATGATCCTGGGGTCCTGGGATCGAGCCACGGGGCAGGGAGTCAGTTTCTCCCTCTCCCTCTGCCCTTCCTCCAGCTGGTGCGCACGCGCTCGCTCTCGCTCTCTCTCTCAAATAAATACATAAATAAAATCTTAAAAAAAAAAAAAAAAGGTTCACTGAAGACAGACAAACTTTCACACCAAGCCCTCCGGCTGGCACAGGTTCAACCAAGCCAGGCTCAAAATCCCTGCAGGGCTCAGGATTTCCTCCCCGAGAAAAAGCCCAACAGTCCAGGTGGCCCTGAGTACCCTGTCCTACCCTTCCCCACAGAACTTCTTCCCTCTGACTCCTCCTTCTCAACCCTCCTCAAGTGAGGCTCTCAAAGGCTGGGAGAGAGCTGGCCTCGGATAAGATACTACAGGTGCCCGGCCTCGCAGGGTCCGCGCCTATGTGGTCCCCGGCACAGAGCAAGCAAAGGGCGCTCCTCCCCTGCCCGTCTTCTGCCTGTTCATGATCCGTCCCACCTTCACCACTGCCTCCTTGATCCAAGCGCCAAAGGCCCAGGACAATTGATTCACCTGCCCCTCAACAGCACCCTTCTTCAAACCTGAGTAAGACGGGCAGCCCCTGCTTAAAACCCACATGAGGGGCTTACTGCACACACACAACAGTTTATCCAGACATAGGCCCCCACGCATCTGGCCCTGCTCACCTGCCCTCCTCCATCCACTGAACCCTAACCACAGTGGCCTCACACAAGACAAACCCCTGTGCACTTGCTGATGCTTCCATCTAGAAAGTTCTATGCTCAACCTTCCCAGACCTGGCAACTTCAGCTTTTGGCTCAAACCTCACTCTCCAGTCTTCAGCCCTCTTAACATCCTGAAGTGTGGGTTTGACTCTGTGTGTGTGTGTGTATGAGAGAGAGAGAGAGAGAGAGAGAGAGAGAGAGAGAGAGAGAGAGTGTGTGTGTGTGTGTGTTGTTCTTGCTATCTTCGCTACAGTGATCTCTCAATGAAAATCATCGAAAATTATTCTCTTTTTTGCTGATACACTTATTTTCTTGTGTCTCCTCCAGAAGGTGAGCTTTATCTCAGTTTTTCTGTCTCTCCTTGCAGTGGCCCAGCATGTGGCACAGGGCCTGGCTCAGAGGTGTCCCCAAGGGCACACATCTGACCAGGTAAATGAGCAACAGGAGAGGGTTAGCAAAGGTTCGAGATGGGCCACCAGCCCTGACTCACAGGAAACTCCTGTTCTCTGTCCCCGGTCTAATAATTTTCTACGAATTTCTCCCAGCAATCCAAGAAGGCAGGAGGGGTATGAAGTCAATGGGGAAAAGAGGACCTGGCCATTTCAGGGTCCAAAACACAGAAACCAGAGCCGCAGAGAGGAAACCCCCTTCTCAAAGAGCCCATTTCCCCAAAAGGAGGGGATTAAGTAAGGATTTATATCCTGAGCAGGATGGGGCCGTGCCGCTGAACACAATTACTGAGAAACCATAGGGGGAAACTCGGGAGGTTTTTCACCAGCCCCCTACTTCCCAGCTCCGCATTCTTCCTGCAGAGAAGCTATTGTCTCCGAGTCATCTAGAGTTAAAGAGGGGGAATGACTTTCTCCAGGGAAAACACGCTCCTCGCTGGGAGACCCCCCACCGTGATGACCATTTAACCAAATTTTTTAGTACGGATTCTTTGCCCTTTTTTCTCCGCAGACTCTTTTAAAGCCTGAGGATCTCTTTTCAACCCCTCCTTTAATCTTCAACTGGATTCTGTCCCCGCCAGAGGATGCAAAGACCCGGGGGGAGCAGGCGCTCCTCTCAAGTGTGGGCTGGGCAGGTGCATCTTCCCTCCATCTCGCTCTTGGGCTTGGGTCAAGAGAACCTAAATCTGCTCTGTCCTGTCTCCACCTCACCAGCCTTGACAGGAGTCTTGATTTTAAGGACACATATGTGGGCGCCTGGGTGGCTCAGTGGGTTAAAGTCTCTGCCTTCAGCTCAGGTCATGATCTCAGGGTCCTGGGATCGAGGCCCATATCGGGCTCCCTGCTCGGCGGGGAGCCTGTTTCCTCCTCTCTCTCGGCCTGCCTCTCTGTCTACTTGTGATCTCTTTCTCTCTCTCTCTCTCTCTCAAATAAATAAATAAAATCTTTAAAAATAAAATAAAGACACATATGTGTTCAACAATTCCCACCAACGAGTGTGCCTGGTCCCAACCAGCAACCTGGTTTCAACGACAGCCCCCCACCTGCCATGCGGGGACAGGCTGGTTCCTCGAGGTGGTTAGAGAGATGAAGGACAAGACCAGATCATCCTTACTAGGAAGGGGGCCCTAGAGACCCTGATGTGATGATCCGGTCACCTAGACGGGGCGGAATCTCCGGGACATCCGTCTACAGCCACTGCCCGAGCTGCTGGTGGCCCAAGGGAAAGACTGCAGACTGAATTCAGGCCACTCGCAGCTGGGTGATGCGTTTAAAATTTTAGCCATCAACATTTTAAAACTGGGGGAAACGCCGCCATCTAGAATAAATCCAGATTAGTAGCTTCTCTTAAAACAAAAAAACAACAACAACACAGAAGACCCGGCCACACAGGGTCCCCAGCTCCCCACAAAACCACCCTCCCAGGCTGCCGACCCCCTTAGGATGGAACCCAATACTCCCCGCTTGCCAAGGCCTCCATTACTCTTTAACTGTCAAGAGAATTAAAGCTCACCTCGAAAATCTCTTAAAGGCAGAGTGTAGCGAAGAAAAGCAAAAGGCAAATACAGGGAGAAGAGCTACAGGACACTTTGCTAGGACAGCCAAGTCCCAGACAGCTCAACCCCATCGTGGTACCGCAGGGGAGCAGGACAACCAGCCCAAAACCTGTGCGGCTCTGTGGCACAAGGGTTCATTCAGGAGGGTTATTTTTAAGAAACGGCAAACACAGAAGCAGCTCTGAAAACACCAAGGAGACATTACCCTTTGGTAAGAGACATTTAACATAGATCAGAAAAATCTCCATTTGTAAGAACGTCTTCCCAGCTGTACGAGGAAAAGCGGAACGACTAAATCAATAGAAACTCTTATCAAGGGCGAAGACTACGACTTAAATCTGCATAACAAACTGACCCTTGTTCCCTGTGCTTTTCCTGGGGACCTCCCCGCCCCCTACACCTTCTGTCTTTAGCTAAAGACCGTCTATGTTTCAGGCAATGGCTTCAGCCATTTCAGAAGTTACCGTTTTTTCTGGGTCTCTCTCCTGTAAACATGCATTAATAAACTTGGGTTTGTTTTCATCCTGTTAATCTGTCTTACATCAATTATTAGACCGGCCAATCAATCTAGAAGAGAGAACTTTTTCGCCCCTACAGTATAAGTTAGTTTATATTTTTATAAGGGCGGTTGAAAGAATAAGTGAAAAGATATCAAACTGTTGGGGCACCGGGGTGGCTCAGTGGGTTAAAGCCTCTGCCTTCGGCTCAGGTCATGATCTCAGGGTCCTAGGATCGAGCCCCGCATCAGGCTCTCTGCTCAGCGGGGAGCCTGCTTACCCCACTCTCTCTGCCTGCCTCTCTGCCTATTTGTGGTCTCTCTCTGTCAAATAAACAAAGTCTTGAAAAAAATATATATATATATCAAACTGTTAACACTAGTTACCTGGCTTGAGAAGATTTTTAGCTTTTTCTTTGTATACTTTGGCTTGTTACAAATGAGATGGGGAAGCAGTTTACAAAGGCCTCTGCTGCTTCTCTGCTCGGCCCCATTTACTCCTGCTCTACATTTCACCTTGCATCTGAGTCAACCAAAAGAAGTGATGCCCCCGTCTCAAGGGGGAAACAAGAGAGTGAATCGTTCTCTGAGTTTCGTTCTAGGTCCCCAAACACCTGATAACGTCTAAGAAGAACCAGATCCCGAGCTCAAGGAGGACATTAGCTTCAAACCTCAGTCGACATTGGCATCAATACCCCTACCCTGGGTGGTGTAGGGAGTAACACCTATTGTTCACCTGACTCTCGCCTTTGATGGGACGCTGCCCTGGATTCCTGAAGGAACATCTACCCTGGACCGCAGTGTAAACCCCTAGCCCCAAGCGGCGGGGAGACTCACTCTTGCTTTTCCGAATCTCCCACTCTGTCTGCTCTACTCTCTCACTCACACTATTCAGTAAACACTCCTCTCTTCCTCCTGGATGTATTTGATTTCTATCCCGTAGGAAGCCAAGGATCCTCTTGGTGTGTCCTGTGGGATGCCCTCTGGGTCCTTGGAATGGCCTGCCTATGTCTCAAAGAGATGCACTGCCTTTTTCGTTTAAAACGGAAATCCAATCATCCATTTTCTTCCCTTTATTAGTTTATATTTCTTGGAAGAGATTTTTCTTTCCCCAAAAAACACTTACTGAGCAGCTACTATAAATCGCTACCACTGTGGTGTTCAGAGTGAGACAGGCATGGTGCCAGGCGAAGAGACACAGGTAAACGAATTCGACAGCACAGGGCTTATTTTGGGAGGCCGAGGAGACGGTGGCCCAGCACACCCTGCACTATTTGCCTCCAGCCAGCCTGTCGAGATGCCAAAGGGCCTGGCAAAGAGTCGGTTCAATGGGGCCTGGACAAGAAATGCCAACTTGAGAACATGGGGAGACAGCCATGCTCTCTCCTGGCAGAAGTTCTGGAAAAAACAAGGGGCCCAGGAGGGTCTGATCAAGCAAAATTTCACCCCTGATGTCACAATTATTTATTCAGCATAGTCTATGCTGGGCCAATCCCTGACCAGGTTATTTTCACCCACAACACCCAGCACGGCACCCACCGAGGTACTAAAGTTCCAGAGCAGTGCTGGCCAACAGACCTTCCTGTGATGACAGCAACGTTCTACACCCGTGCCGCCGAACGCGGCCCCCTCAGCTCTACGCGACTACTGGACAACTGAAATGTAGCTGCTACAACTGTAATTTTTTTTAATTTGAATTAATGTAAATTTAAACAGCCACATAGAGCAGACAGCATCGCAGTAAGAAGCTCTGTATTAAACAGACAAAAGAGTCAACCAGGCAAGGCAAGTAAGCAGAGAGTACCTCCTGAATCCTACCCACCCATCCCTACTTGAGGGATTTGGCGGGTGTCTTCAAGGCCTAATGATCTGATTCCTAGAAACAGGTCTGTGGACTTGCCTTTGATTCCTTCCTCAGCCTAGCTTGAAAATTCTCAAGCCTTTAGTATGTATAAGAATGCCTGATCAGAGCTGATTATGTACTTTCATGGGCAAGTTAAGGGGCTTTCCAGGGTGATTTTGATTTGGAAGCCAAAGGACTCCACTGAAGGAGGTGTAAATGACGGCTTATAAAGGGGAGGAGGGGTGGGCCTGGGTCCCCAAGCAGGTGGAGAAGGTGAGGGCAAGACAGTCACCTAGGAGAGCACTCTGGAAGGACCCGCAAAGGTGTGCCTCGGCGAGGAGCAGGAGACAACCTGACCTATCCCAGGGCCCACACTTGGGCTGGAAGGCTGTACAGGGCAATGGGCCGGTCTGCAGGGATGCTGACCCAAGCCTAGAAAGGACAGGGAGCAGGGCCTTGAATCTCTCTCTGCTCAAGACTGTGGTGTTCAGGGAGCCCTTGGAAATTTCAAGCAGAAGAGTAGGACAATCGGACTTGTGTTCTGAAAGGGCCCTACCAGAGTGGTATTAAGACTTTGGGAAGGAAAGAAATCAGAGGGAAGGGGGTCATTTTAAAGAGTGCTATGTCCCTGAGGGGGGAAGAAAGACAGGCCACCAATCGTTTCAGAGAGAGCAGACATCTGAGCTTGGGTAATTATTTCCAGGCACGAATTATGCTGGAAACAAAGCCACCCTCTCTAGCTGAAAGGCTGTTTTTACTTCGTTCTCCAGGATAAAAGTTCTATGCATCTGATAGACAAAGTCAAGCCATTCACTCATTCGTTCAAAATAAATATTTATTGCACACCAACCAGAACAGGCACAGTGGTAATAAAAGAGGCACTGGCCATAATGGGATCAAGAAAAACAAAAGGCAGGGCCCACCCTCATTTGGAGCCTCAGACTCAGGGGGGCTGGGAGGTTAGGAGAGAGGAGAGGGGAGGATCTCCCAGGTAGGAGCAAAGACTCCGTGGCTAGAGATGGCACTCTCTCTGGAATCTCAAAGACTGGTGTGGCCCAAGTAAGAGAGAAAAGGGGAACACAGAGAAAGGCTGAAAGGGCGGGCAGAGGCCAACACATGGGGATTTTTAGGATTTTGATCTTCATCCTCAAACTAAGGAGAGAGCACTTAAGAGCTTCGAGCAGGAGATGTTCCCTTCATAAGGGCTGAGAGGTAGACAGCACAGAGACCTCAGGACCAATTAAGAGACCACTGCAGTCCAACACTGATATAACCTACAGAATGATATTTAGGACCTAACACTAAGAAAATGACACAAAAGGGCAAAAGGACAGAATAAGTAAGAGTAAGTCCCATATTTCTGACCTGGAGACCTTATCTCTACCTTACCCATCACCGCAGAGAAGCAGGTGTTTTGTAGGGGGTGGGAAGGGTGGGCAGCAGAGCAGGCTGAGATGTGACATCGGCTTGGGACACGTGGAGTCTGAGACACCCCTGAATGACAGACAGGTAGGGAGGTCAGGTGGGCAGCTGGGCCTCTCTGCCTCATGACTCAGGAAAAATCTGGGCTGGAAATAAAAAATGTGTGAGTCACAAAGCTACGGATGTGGGCGAGATCAGTCAGGGAGAGAACGCGCTGGGAGAGAGGAGGCCAGGGCCAAATTTCTACGCCAACAGTTAATGGCTGATGAGCAGGGAAGGTGCCAGGGAAAGAGGAGGAAAACCAGGACTGAGGTGGCAAAACAACAGCCAAGGACGAGATGGTTTCCGGGAGAAGAATGAAGGGCAACGTCCAATGCCTCTGTCAGATCAAGGTGGAGCAGCATGGAAAGCTCCACCGGAAAAAGCAACAAACATGGAGTCTGCAGGGAAGTCCGACCTCAGGAAGCTCAGTAAGACGCTCACACGGAGGGACCAGGCAGAAGGCACGATGGAGCTAGCGGGACAAATTGGGAGGTGAGGAACCCAAGAGACAGGAATACAGACCCTTCTCATGAGAAATCTGGCTTTCGAGAAGAAGCCACATGGGAAGAGTGGCGAGTAGAAAGCATGCAGGATCAAGAGGGTGGACGGGGAAGACACTTCAGGGCGCTCAAAAGTCTAAACATTCATCAAAACGTTCAACAGACTCACCCTAGGACCCCAGAACCCCACTCCTACCTACATTTACAACCAAGAGAAATGAAACCATCTATCCCCACAAAAACGCATACAAAATTTTCACATCGGCATTTATTCAGAGTCGCCAAAAAGTGGAAACAGATCGAATGTCTAAGGACGGATGGATGAGTGGGTAAACAAAATGTGATATACCCACAATAGAGCATTCTTCCGCCATAAAAAGGACATCCGGACACACGCTACAATGTGGATGAGTCTCGAAAGCATTATGTCTAAGCAGTCAGACACAAGAGATCATATAGTCTGTGACTTCATTTATATGAAACAACCAAAATAAGTAAATTCACAGAGACAGAAGGTAGACTTGTGGTTGTCAGGGGCTGGGGTCAAGGGACAATGGGAAGTGATTATTAATGGGGAGGGGTTTTCTTACTGGGATGAGGAAAATGTTAAAAATCAGTGGTGACGGCTGCACAACTCTGAACATATTAAAATCCACTGAAGTGTATACTTTAAAAACGAGACGTGTTTTTAATATGCGAACTGTATCTCAATAAAGCTTTTGGTTTGGGTTTGTTGTTTTGGTGTGTTGTTGTTGTTTTTAAGTCTGTGAAATGCTGGGAATTTCGAGGTTCCCAGGAAAGCCGGAGATGGGTAGAAAAACTTGGAGTAGGGGTTGGGGGTGCCCTACAATATTACTCTCCTCTTCCACTACGAGATGCAGGCTTTCCAAACTTGCTCCCCTCATGTCAATGGCAAAGGAGCCACAATCAAGGGAAGAAACCTTTTGGAAAGTTTCAGGCAAAAAAAAGTGCCAGGATCTCTCAAAGGCCTCGGACCTGGTACCTTAATTCTACAGGCATTTAGAGGAAGAAAAGAAGATGGTTCTTTTTAGTTTTTTTTTAAGATTTTTATTTATTTATTTATTTGACGGGGGGGGGGAGATCACAAGTAGACAGAGAGGCAGGCAGAGAGAGAGAGGAGGAAGCAGGCTCCCCACCAAGCAGAGAGCCCGATGCGGGACTCGATCCCAGGACCCTGAGATCATTACCTGAGCCGAAGGCAGAGGCTTTAACCCACTGAGCTACCCAGGCATCCAAGATGGTTCTTTATAAACTAAAGTTGAAAACAGTCCATTTTAGATCACAGTCTTCCAGAATAACAAAAATCACATAAACATAATAACATGGGTCGGGCTTCAAAACTGGGCCCCCTCCCTGAAAAAATGGGGCAAACACAAAGTTTTCCACAAGTGAACCACAAAACGAAATTGCACAAACAGGGCGACAGGATCCCATAAACGGATGCACAGCCGATGCTACTCTGGCCGGGGGAGGGTAGATTTCTCATCTGGAAAGCCATTCTCCAACATCTTCAGAGTTCTGGGACATTTTAAACCTTCTTAGGAGAGAACAATCTGGTAATCTAACTCACAAATAAATGCTTTCTGCTGCAAAGTACATGGATGGCACTTCTTAGGCTACAGACGAGCTAAAATAGAGTTAAAAATACTGATGCTCATTTTTTAAAAGAAAATTCTCAGTAATGCTGTATCACACTGTGATTTAAGAATGTTTACGGTTATATTTTCTTAAAGAGTTTCTTAGAGGGAAAAAAATGACAGAAGGTCTCTATCTCATAGCCATCCTCATAAACAATCCCTTTGTGAAACAGTCTTAATTTACATACAACAGTGAGAACAAGGATCCTGTACTAATTAAGGTCTGGGGCTGGTTAGCAAATTGCTGTAATTGTATATTCTCTAGCATCCTGTCTCGGAAAACATATCCCTAACCCAGGCAAATCTCAGCAAGAATGATACTGTTCAAGATTTTAATATCTTGGGCTTCCGCTGCATCTGTGCACGGTTTCCAAGTGGCTCATTCCCTTGTGCGGGTGACATTACACAGACATTTTTAAAAATGGTTTCAGCTTTGGCAGCCTGGCATCCGCACACCACAATCATTACCGCAAAATGCACACAGAGCAGGATCAAGAGGCAAGCAGCCCAAACAGGGGAGCCTTTGTATGGAGACGTGAACTCCCGGAGACCATCATTTTTCAGACTTCAAGTCCCTGGCCTTGGAGAGGCTTGCTCTGAGTCATGCCTCATGTGGCCAAAATCCTGCAAGGAACTTTGCTGTGACCAGTCTAGTGCAGAGAATGCAAACCGACAAGCCATTTCTGACCTGGAAGATGTGTGCTGCTGGGTTCGTGCGTGGTCTTTGAGAAACTGACCTGCACAGACCACATTTCCAAGCCAGGCGTTTTTATTGGGGTCGGGGGGTACATCTGGGCAACACTGGATGAGCCACGTTCCTGCTGGTGAGCAGTCAGATGGATGCCCACTCCCGAGTGAGAGCAGGCACAGGCCCAGCACCCCAAGGTGCCAGTCAGCTCATCTCACTCGTCTACCTTGCAGACATGACTTAGCACCCATGGGACAGAGCACATGGCTAGGTACACAGGTTGAAACTCAAAAGATAAAACCTGACCCCAGTTCTCCACTTCGCCATTCCATTAATCCCACTGAGCCTCAGTTTCCTTGGCTGTAAAATGGGAATAACGACACATCTATATCCCAGCATTATTGCCAAAATCCAATGAATTAATTTGCATAGAACACCTGGCACCTAGTAAGTCCTCAGAAGATGTCAGCTGGCCCCACACATCCGGCATCCAAACGGTACTTCCAGTTTATACTTGAGCCTCTTCCAACAGACCACTGTCCTCGGACACAGATATCAACTTGACATCTTGAAAGCTCGGAAGCTTTGTCTCCAGAGAACTAAAAGGCTCCAACAAATCCCCAGGCTGGGGTAATGGCCAAGACTGGCTTGGGAATTACTCAGTTAATAAATGGGTACGTGTCGTGGGTGTACAAACTGAAATTTAGAGAACCTAAAGGGTCCTATGGACCAGATGTTGGGAGAGGATTAAACAACGATGAGTCAGTGACTGGAGTTTCTGCGTGTCCCAAGCAGAGGACATTTTGGGGCCCGCTCTCCACCTGCAAGTAGGGAATGATGGTGCCACTTTCCCAAGATGCCAGAGTGGCCACATCACCTCCTAAAGATTTATCTCCTCCCTTGCAGGGGCAGTTGGTGGGACCAGGTGTCCAGACACCAGCCCTTCCCTGGCCGAAGGGCAGATCCATGAAACAAGACGAGCAACTCTCCGACGGGACTCTGTCCTTGTTGACCGTGAGGTGGCGGCTGCACACTGGCTTGGCTCCCCAGAGCAGCGCTGCACCTCCGGCCTTCCCGGGACTCTGTCCTTGTTGACCGTGAGGTGGCGGCTGCACACTGGCTTGGCTCCCCAGAGCAGCACTGCACCTCCGGCCTTCCCGTCAACCCTGTGAACCAAGGCACCCCCTTCCATCCATCCTTTTCCTGCTGCCATTAACCAGAACTGGCTTCCATGACTCACAACCAAAGAATCCCGACTCAATGGTGCCGGGAACAGCAGGCTGGAGAAGGACAAGAGTTCGCTGGGTCCAGATCATCCCACTGTGGACTGAGATAATTACGACTGATGAGAGGGATAAGGTCAGCCTCTCCAACCATCCCATTTTGACCATGCTGACCTCAGCTCTCGGCCACCTGAGCCACCCAGCAGAGCTCCAGGCACCTGTGAATCGACTGACTCGTCAGACCCCAGGCTCTAGACACCAAAGCACCCGTCGCCAGGCCACCCAACCCTGCAAGACAGGAGCTCAGTTCCACACCAAGAAAGCCACCCAAGGCAGTCCCTGGGGGAAGAGAAAGGTCTCCCTCAAAACCAGGTGACCCCTTCCATTCCCCCTCATGGTTGCCCCAGCACAGCAAGGGCCCTGGGAAAATCAGTCCCAGCCGGCTGCAGACCAGCTTTCTTTGAATGTCACAGAGGCCAAGAGGACAGGAAGTCTATCCGAGCCGGCCTTCTGGGAAGCCTACGACTCTTCACAGTCTGGGCATGGTTCCCCTGTTCTCCATGCCCCCTTCCTAGAGGTTCTAAATGGGGGAAACAGTAGAATGTGGTAAGCAGGGCTTCCACCTGACAGGCTTATCAACACAAGCTCATCATCGCTCATCCTCAGGTTCTAATCCTGGCTGACGCTTCTGAGCACACACTCCGCCCCAGTTCCGAGCGCTCCCTGTATGTGAGCAAATACAATCCTCACCCCAATGCTCTAGCTTTACCAACCCCATGGATAAAAGAAAAATGAGCCACAGAGAATAACCCAGCTAGGCAGGGGGCAGGCCAGAGTGGGAACCCGGGGAATCTGGCTCCAGAAGAGGATTTTTTTTTTTTTAAACCTCCATACTGGGATGCCTGGGTGGCTCAGTAGGTTAAGCGTCTGCCTTGGGCTCAGGTCGTGATCCCAGGGTCCTGGGATCGAGTCCCCCCCCATCGGGTTCCTTGCTCAGCAGCAGGAAGCCTGCTTCTCCCCCTGCCTGCTGCTCCCCCTGCTTGTGTTCTCTCTCTCACAAATAAATAAAATATTTGAAAAAATAAAATAAAATCAATAAATAAACCTCTGTGCCATCCTGCTTCTCAATTGGAAGGGAGTGGTTGAGCATGGTGGTCTAGAGCCTGGGGAGAGAAGAAGCCTAAATTCCAGCAGAGGAGACTATCAATAAACAAATAAGAAGTACAAGGTCAAGGTCACGGAGAGGGCTAGGAAGAAAATCTGGAGTGAGCTTGAGGAGCCTTCTGGAATGCCGTAAATGTTCAATTCTCTTGATCTGGGTTGTGGTCCCACAAGCGTATATACATGTGTTTATCAAGCTGTACGCAGATGATAAGAGTTAAAATGTACCAGAACGTAGTAAACAAATGGCAGATGGTGAAAGGCAGCTTTCTCAGCCCAGGAGTGAGAGGTTATAGACAAGGGAGAAGAGAACTCTGGAATGATCCACATGGTCATGGATCAGAACTAGAGACAAGTGTACGAACTCACATTTAGTTTAATGTAGGCAGAGAGAGAAATCGTCAATAGCCGTGTGTATACATACGGGTCACTGTATACACATACGTTTCCCTGCTCTGTTGGCCAAGAGGACCAAGAAACAAAGACATCTCTGTAGAAAAGCACACTGAGGAACCAGAGCTTCGTTTCCAATGCTACGCTCCAGTAAAAGGAACCAGGGGGCCCAAGGGAAATGGCTAAATCCAGGGCCGAGGCATACAAGATGAGCCCAGTGTATCTTGTCGTGGCTGAAAATAAGAAAGCGTTCAATCCATCAGTCAGTCAAACGACCCATCAACCCCACTGATAACAAAGGGACACAGGAGCTAAAGGAAAGAGCTCCTCATGGCCTAAGCCGGACCACCTTCTTAAAGATTGTATTTTTAAACAATCTCTACACACACCATGGGGCTCAGACTCACAACCCTGAGATCAAAAGTCACACATTTTGCCAACTAAGCCAGCCAGGGGTCCCCTTAGAGCTAGCACATCTTGAGCAGCAAAATAAAGAAGCCATACTGGACTATAACCCAAGGTTTAAAATAATAGAGTCATGCTGCCATAAATGACTAAGGAACAAATAACTGGGCAAAAGGGACAAATCTCTCAAAGGGAAGAATTCCAAATAATTTGGGTAAGAGCTCTGGCCTGAAGGAGGTAGAGCGTAACCCCACTCGGTAGGTGTGGGTTGGCGTCGTGACCTCCTTATGAAGAATACGGCACAGGAGGCTGGTGACCTGACCCAACCAGCCAGGTGGTCAAGATCAACAGCACCAAGAAAGCACATCCGTGATAAGTACCGTGAGGAGCACCGGAGCGCCTGACTCTTGATTGCAGCTCAGCTCATGACCTCAGGGTTGTGGGATCAAGTCCCATGTTGGACTCACACACCCCCCCAAGCAGAGCATCTGCTCCAAAATTCTCTCTCTCCCCCTGTCCCTCTCACCTCCCCCCGTAATCGCTCTCTAAAAATAAATAAAAAATCTTTTTTTAAAAAAGGTACCCTTGATGTGATGCAATGTGATGAAAATGCTACTTCACTCTGTGCTCTTCCTCCCAAAAACCCACAATCCCAGTCCATCGGAGTCCAGTCGTGAGGAAAACATCCGATAAATCCCAACTGAGGGACATCCCACGAAATACCTGAGCAGTACTCCCCAAAACTATTAAGGTCATCAGAACAAGTCTGAGAAACTGACGGCCAAGAGGACACTTAAGGAGCCCTAACTATATGTAACGTGGTTGACTGGGTGGGATCTTGGAAGAGAAAGGGACCTCAGTAGAAAACCCCAGGGAATCTGAACAACGTACGGACTTGAGTTGATAACGACATACCAATATAGATTCATCGACTGTGCCAAAGGCCCCAAGCTAGTGTATGATGTTAATAACGGGGAAAAGCTGTCTGTGTGCACACGAGTGTGTGGGGAGTGGGAGGGGTGACATGGGAACAGTCTGCACGCTCTTCCCGACTTATCCAGAAATTTAAAACTGCTCTAAAATCAGAAGTTACTTTGAAAAATATAACAGAAAATGATGGAATGTCTCCTTTGGACTGGGAGGCCACCAAAGGCCTCTGGGAGAAGGGGTCTAAGAGGAATCTGAGAAGTAAGAAAGAGGCAAGAGGGCCCAGAGCCGCAGGTTCCCGGCAAAGGACACAGGACACCCAGGGCCCCCGAGAGGGACCAGAGGGGAAGCAGGGGGGGGCAGCTCAAGCGGAGTCAGGCAGAGAAACTAGTAGAGTCCAGCAGAAGGTCACAGGGTGAATGAAGGTAAATGGGTTGACCCAGGGAGGGAGCCCACAGTGACCTCCAACTTGAGCTGAAGGGCACTGGAAGGTCAGCGGAAGGAGTTCGCAAGATGCGCCAGATCTGCTCCATCTTCTAAAAGCACCTGAGCTGCTGTAGGGACAGGACCAGATTGGGAAAATCAAACAAGGGACAATGGCCACTGAGGGGGATTATCCCATCAGGTGCCACAGTCATTGGGAGACTAGGAGCTGGGAGCATCCAGGGGGTCTGAAAGATGAGAGGAGGGCTCTCCCACCCAGGGTGGAGGATCCTGAGCAAAGTGGGCCTCCCGCCCTGATGGATGATCCCTGAGTTTGACCCTTGTCTCCAAAGGGATGCCTGGTGGCTCAGTAAGTTAAGCGCCTGCCTTTGGCTCAGGTCATGATTCCAGGGTCCTGGGATAGAGTCCCGCATCTTCCACATAGGACTCCTTGCTCACTAGGGAGTCTGCTTCTCCCTCTGCCCACTGCTCCCTCCTCAACTTGTGCTCTCTTTTGCTCTCTCTCTATCTCTCTCTGGCAAATAAATAAATAAATAAAACCTTTAAAAAAAAAAAAAAAAGGAGAGAGAAAGAAAGAAAAGTCTCCACATCAAGGCACGAGGCATTCCAGGCACTGAGTGCCCAGGAAGGAAGCGCCTCCTTGGCGGTAGCTGGAGTCTCTCGGTTGAATCCCATCTTATATTTCCTACCTGTGAGAGGTTGCTAGTCACAGCCTCAGTGTCCTCATCTGCAAAGTAGGAACAACACCTCCCATCTCCTAAGGGGACTAGAATAATTCAAGAAAAGATCCTGATACAAACAGAGCCATAAATGCTATCAGTGATGGGGTGCCTGGGTAGCTCAGTTGTTAGCATCTGCCTTCAGCTCAGGTCATGATCCCCGGGTCCTGGGATCGAGCCCCCCATCTGGCTCCCTGCTCCGCGGGAAGCCTGCTTCTCCCTCTCCCACTCCCCCTGCTTGTGTTCCCTCTCTGTCTCTCTGTCAAATAAACAAATAAAATCTTTAAAAAAATAAAAATAAAAATAAAAATAAAAAAATACTATCGGGGGCACCTGGGCGGCTCAGTGGGTTAAAGCCGCTGCCTTCGGCTCAGGTCATGATCCCAGGGTCCTGGGATCGAGGCCCACATCGGGCTCTCTGCTCAGCGGGGAGCCTGCTTCCTCCTCTCTCCTCTCTCTCTGCCTGCCTCTCTGCCTACTTGTAATCTCTCTCTCTGTGTCAAATGAATAAATAAAATCTTAAAAAAAAAAAAAATACTATCGGTGAGCATTTTTCCTGCAGGAGAAGCCCAAGGTGGAAGGATCTTAGAATCTGACCCAACACCCCATTTTAAAGATAAGAACATGAAGGGACAGAAGTACAAAGTGTGCAAGTGCGGAGCCCAGTGAGGACAAAGATGCCATGTCCCACTCTGTCTCTCAGTCCCAAATTCCATTCTGACCACAAGAGGAATGGGATATGCTCCCTCATCAGAAACCGTCTCAAGACCCCTCTTCGGGAAGGTTGTTTCGTAGTTCAAAACTTCCCCATGGCTCTCCTGATCATCACAGGTGCTGCTGAGCCAGCAGGGGTGAGGCAAGGGGCTGCGATAAAGAGGCAGAAGCTCTCTGACTAGGCCCGCCCTCCCCAAATCCTCAGTCTGCTCCTCCATTGCTCAGGCACACACCCCCGACCCCCACCACCCCCCAAGCACAGACCACCCACCCCTGGCAGCCTGGCCTTCTCACCTAGGGCACCCCCACGCACCCGGTCAAACCATGCCACCGCCCCCCAATCCGTGAGCCCAGACCCCAACAACGGCCAGCTTCCACTTCACAGCCCTCATTATCTGACCCTCATCTTTGCCCCAAATGAAAGGGCTATCTTATAAAAAAGCCTCAAAAACCTTTTGTTGTTTTAACATGCCTCCAGGGAGCCACTTCTTATAATGCTCTCTGGCTGGATTCTAGAAAGATCTAGAATCTCTCTGGCAGAGTCTATAACAACCCTCCCCCCAGCCCTCCCTACCTCCCCCATATCCCTCAGCTCACAGCAGAGGCTCAGTGACTTGTCGAAGGAATACCACCTTGGTACAACGATTAAGCTTGGAAACAAGCATTTTCATCAATCAAAGATGTGGAAAATGCTCCAGTAGCTCATTCCTAAAAACACCCTAAAGACAAAAACTGAATAACCACCTCCTTCTGGGAAACCTCCTACAATCTCACACAGACCAGATGAAAAGTACCAATCCCACAATTAGAAGATTTTGAGGGGTCTAACACAGGATTCTGAATTAAAACAATCAACTGCGTTTGCTCTAATTCGCTAACTTTCGTCCTAAATGCAAACACTGGCCCCAGCATTCCAGAAAGTCCTCCATTTCCTCTTTATCTCTAACCAAGACCACCGTTTTCCAAGGAAGTGAGCCAACTTTGTTTCGCCTCTGTGATTCCAAAGAGGCCTGTTATTAAAATCAGAAACCCAGCAGCAGCTGGACACTTTGGTTGCTTCTAGAACATTCTTTACTTAAATGGTGAATTCCTGAAAGTCACCCAGCAGAGAGGCACCAAGTCACCCTCCCCCTCAGTCACGATATACATGTAAAATTTACTGCTGGGACAATCCCCACCCCCACCCCCAACAGACACACCTACACAGACACACAGGAAATCAAAAGGAGAGGATTTCTCCACAAATTAGGCCCACCCATCAAAGGTTCCTCTCCAAATCAGAGGAGTGTTACAGCCTCGGATCCTAGAGCCACACTTCACTGCACAACAACTAGAAAAAGAAATTCCAATTTCCTCCTCTGCTCTGTAATAGATAATACAAGATTTTTACTCACCTTTGGAGCGAGTAGAGATATCCATGCCCTCCACCACCTCCTGTTCAGTTTTTATTTCCTCTTCGGCCAGGCTGAAACAGAGCAAATTAGGTTCACGTTTAGGCAGGCAGAGAACTTGCCCCATGGGGGCCGCTATAAGTTCTAACAACAAACCCACATTTCAGACAATTCCCCCATCCTGATGCAGGGCTGGGGCAGGGGGTGGCGGGGAGACCCCCCCACACTTGACTTCCAGCAATGTGCTAAGACTCCTAAAGGAGTTCTTCAAACTAGGTTGTTCTTTTTTTAAGTCAGATTACTATTCCAGTTGTCATGCTGTTGGGGGATGCAAAAAAAGCACATTTTTAGACACACAATTACAATCTGCCCCCGTGGGCCAATGAGAGGCCAGCCGGCAAGTAAACAAGTTTCTCCTTGTTAACACCAGGTTCAGGTTGGAGGTGGTTCGCAGGGTACCCAGAGTTCTGATCTCTGAATTCTGCAAGGCAGAGAGCATTTTGCAGACCTCCCAGCTAATTCTTACAGTCTCCCAATGAGGCAGGAACAGGAGAAACATATATATAGGTTAAACTGCAAAGTGGGAGAATATGCCCAGGTTAAAAGCAAAAGGCCTGGGCTCAAAACATTCCAACCGGGCACCTGGGTGGCTCAGTGGGTTAAAGCCTCTGCTTTCGGCTCAGGTCATGATCTCAGCGTCCTGGGATCGAGGCCCGCATCGGGCTCTCTGCTCAGCAGGGAGCCTGCTTCCTCCTCTC
>LNAC01000191.1:447419-479362 GCA_002007465.1 Ailurus styani
AAAATCTTTAAAAAAAAAAAAAAAAAAAAACCATTCCAACCACTTATCCCAGGAATTGGGGTTGGGGTGTCCACACTCCCAATCCCTGGATGTTTCCTCTCTGTTGCACGCATGGCTTAGAGAAAGCATTCAGCACTCTTGAGCTGTGACTAATTATCCCCCACCACAAAAGTGGAATGAGGAAGGATTACTTAAAAGACAGGCTGAGATGAGGGTTGGGGGGGGATGGGTAGTGGGAAGCAGGCCCCTTTGGCTGAGAAGGTCCACCAGAATCTTCTCTCACTCTCTCGGCTGGAACTCCCGTTGAATAGGGTACAGGCCACTTCTTGTGTTCCCCACACATACACACCTCCTAGGCAAGCCAGTAGAGTTCTGCTTTTGTAAGTGCACAATGTTGGAGGTGCTGGAACCTTCCAAGCCTTCAGGCTGACAATGAAGTGATAAGAATATGAGCAAAGTACTCTAGCGGGAACTCCATCAGTCTGTGATTCACCATGAAGAAAACGGGTGCATCACCCATTGATACAGCCGGAATTTTCCATTTGGAAGACTCCAAGCCAAGACTGGAGGGAGGGCTGAGCGAGAAAGGAAGGATTAGAATGTCCCTTCTGTGTTCCGTGGTCTGAGACTGTGACAAGACAAAAGATGAGTTCAAAAAGGCCTGGAACCTCAGGGTCAGATGGAGATGGCTTTAGAAGAGGGCCATGTCTGATAGGGGAAGGGGACCCAGGATGGGAACCAGACAGAAAGGAGGAAATTACAGCTCAGGATAAAATTAGAAGAATGTGCACACCTCAAACTTAACTAGTCCCAGCAGAGAGAAGAAAGAAAGGTAGTTTGAAATTGGAATATTAACACATTTAGCGCTCTGATACGGAACCCTATTAATAATTTCATTTACACTGTGTCCGTGGAGAAAGCTGTGACACCAAATGCCAAAGAAACACCCGGCATTTTGTCACAAATGGTTTCCATCAGAAGCAGACTCTTAAATTTAAACACTTCGCTAACATACAATGTTACAAGGTGATCTGTGGAAGGTGATTTTAGCATGAAGACTTTTTCCTTGAACTTCAGAGACATTCTCAACTCAGAAACACACTCTGCCTGCAATACACACGGTCCAAATGAATACTTGCTGAGGGTTTCTTGCCTGGGATGACTGGAAATACATTTTCATAAAAAATATACACATCTATCAAGCAGCCCTCAGAGACGGGGAGATGGTCAACTTGAAAAGAACAAATAGCAACCTTGATCTTTCTAGCAACCTTGATCTTTCTAGCAACTAGAATTCTGTTTCCCTCTCTGGCATGAAATATGTGAAATCCTAAAGTTACTGCAACCGATTCCCTGTTTTGAGGGACAGAGAAAACACTCCTCTGGGAGCCCACCCAAACGTCCAGTGGTAAAAACAGTTACGCAGAACAGAGTCCCTAAAACGCAACTGAAGGATTTCTGCAGTGATGAAAACATTCGAAGGTGTATTGATCATGCATTCACGAGAACAATTATTTGGCTTGTGGGAGCCCAGGAGGAGCGGGGTCCTTCGGGCAGGGATGCTGCTGAGAAGCTAGGGAAATGCAAACCAGTTAGGTGGTGGCTATTTGCTGCTGCAGAAAAGAAGGGAGAAAAGTGAAGCGGTTTTATCTTTCCAAGTATTACAAGTGGGCCCCATAATCACCTAACTTTAGCAACAGCACCACCAGCTTCAGCCAAGGATTTCAAGCACAATTTCAGAAAACCATCTTTTTTTCCGCAGATTACCAAGCCATCCTTTCAAAGGGAACCTGGGCGCTCACATGCACGCACACACGCACAATAACTTGCATTTGACTAAAGGAAATTGCAGTGTCTATGCGTTAAAAGGGAAAAAAACTTCATTTACAAGAGCAAAGACCAGAATGCAAAATGAGTCATTCTGAATAGCCACATCTAAAGGGACTTCCTTTTTTCTACACCACTGATCTCAGTTTTTTTGGTGGTTGTTTTTTTTTTTTTTTTTTTTTTTTTTTTTTTTTTGGTTTAGTGTTAAGGACTAGTATGTTATTCGGGAAAAAAATTATGACTATTACTTCAAAAGTGGTAGTGAGAAAAGATCTGTACCTGTCTGAATGACCCATAGATCATGGTCAATTTAGGTTAAAAACTGTTCAGTCGTTTGGAGGGGGGAAAAAAAGTCAAATAACAATAATTGTTAAAAAGAAAAGGCAGCTGCACCTGGAGAAAAGACTTTGAACTCTTGTCATTAACACATTAAAGTCTCAGAAAATATACAGCATCTTTCCTGTCTGCTGGCTTCCAGCAACCCCGACTATTTAAATCAAAAACAATGGAACAACAAGCCCTTGTTTCAAACTGATATTACTTTTTTTTTTTTAAGGTCCACTGGGGAGGCTGGGGGCCCCCCGCTAAAGAAAAGGGTAAAATTAGCTGAAAACCAAACAACAGCCTTTCACCCCAATAGGAAAATACACCATCAACTAGTTGTAGACATTGTCTGTCCCCACCGCCACCACCTCTTGCACTCACGTTTACCCTAAGTCACTTGCCTCTGAATTTCACAAACTGATACGTTTCAGGCAATTAAAGAAGAAATAACAGCGTCTGCAAATACAACCAAGACTTGCCCATCCGGTCCCAGAAAGAATAAAAGATTTGCTCCCCAGTGCCTGAGCAAGAAAACCCAGGCTTACTTCTTAACCTGCATGCACTGAAAAAGAGCAATTAAAAGTTGCAGATGAAGTGCTGCACCTCCAGGATGTTTTAAGCCTTCTGATTATTAATTCTGAGGACTCAAGGCTGGTCCGTAATTCCCAGGAACGCCATCCCCTCAACACTTTCCAAAAGAGAGAGAGAAAGAAAAAAAAAAAAATCTAGTTTTGACAGGAGGAGGAAAAAAAAAAAAAGCCTGGATACACAAATGCCCAGATATCTCCTTTCCCCAAGTGCCCCTACTATTTGACTTCTCACCAAGAATATCTAACCCAGCTAGAATATATAACCAGCATGCACAAGACTCTGCTTCTACAGATGAGGCTCGTCGCACGGCAATTCAAGAATCATGCATCATTCGCAAGGACTTTTCCTTTAGCTTTTTACTTTCATTCAAAATACCAAACTGGTCCAGGCGGTAAGAAATATTTAATCCCCAAGACACAACATCTTCCTCTGCTAGATCACAAAAGAGTGAACATCAAAATAAGAAAACCATGCTTCCCTAAATCTGCAATTAATTTTTTTTTTAAATTGGGGGTGGGGGGAAGGGAATGGTTAGCAGAACAGCTTTATATAAGCACTCACCTAAAACAGGCAGAGTCATCGGGAGCTAAGCTATTTATGCAGGATTCTTAAAATGGCGTCTGGCAACACTGCCTCATTCCTGTATTGAAGCTAAAATGGTAGCAGGTTGTTCAATAGCTGTAGCTCTCTGGTGGAAGCAGCCCTGCTAGTTTCAAAGCCACCTTCCTAAATATCAGAACTAGGAAAAGCTCAACCAAAGGACACCAACAACCCAACGTTTAGAGGCTTAAAAAAAAAATCTGCAATGACAGGGGGAGTTTGTGAAGTCACAGGTTCCTGAGGAAAGCCCTTTCCTTTTCGATCCTGAGCCTTCCACACGAGGCTCTGAGATGGGGCCCCCTTGCCCTCCAATTAGGTGGGTGGGAGGTTAGGAATTATGCAGCCCGGTGGCTTAAACTGCGGCCAGACAGGTGTCTGCACAAATGCAAAAATGTTAAAAGGGAGCAAGCTGGGAGGGGGGGAGGAAGCCCATTCCCCCTTCTTGATACATTAGGAACCAGCTCTGCATCCCTACCAACAAGGAGCGAGGTGAAACGCAGAAAGTGTTGCAAGGACAGCAGCCATCTGAAAAGCCAAGCTGAGGGGCTGCACCCCTGTTCTGAGGCCAAGGTAAAAGGAAAAGGCTGTTGATAAGCCTGAAAACAGCCACCAAATACCCAGCCAGTCCTAAGACAGTTAACCTCAAGGAAAGACAATCTGAGTCTGCAGAGGAGAAACAACAGTCAAACGCTCCCTTAGCCAATGCACGGGATACTCACAAATCAGATTTTTGTCCACCCCCAACAGAGCCCTGAAAACTAACAATGGGTTTTGCAAAACCCGCTTTCAGAGGCCGAACCAGCAGCCTCGCAGTGGATAATGTAATTTACTGTTACAGGTCTGAGAATTGGCCTCACCACTCTGGCGCTGAGTGGGGAGTTTCAAGGTGACTGCTTTTGAGCTCCAGGGGAGAAAGGAGGGCATGGTGCCCAAGGCTGTGCCGGGGCAAGGACGGGAGGTTTGGCTGCTCGCCGGCCGGTAGGTAGGTAATCTTGATGAGGAGAGCCAGCCAGCCTGGCAGCAAAGCCGGCCGCACTGCTGACATGGCTCCCGCCTGCTTGTTTATCTGTAAGGAGAGTGGGGAGTGGGGGGAAGGGCAGCATAGCCTTAGCAACCTGGAGCCAAGGGTGAATCCTCACTTGTTTTGCATGTAAGATCAAGGAGAAAGGGCTTCGAAACGTATTCCCTTACTAAATCTCTGCTGTGGGGTGGCAGAGGCCACTTTTGCACGTATCTTTCTTTTCAGGGTCAACTGGAGGCAAAGCCAGATCTAGGGCCTCCCGGCTGACAAATGTTTGTCGCCTCTGCCACAGGAGAGAGAAGGAGAAAGAAGGCAAAAGAAACAAAGAGATCACACATTGGAAGTGGTTGGACTTTTTAAAAAACCTACCTTTGCCTCCAGGGTTTTCTGGGTTACTGTCATCCTGGCTTTTTAAAAATGTGACTCATCCCCCCCCCGCCCCATTTAAGACCTGAAGAAGTTTCCCTACTGTTCTCCCAGGGAAAGAAAAGGGGGAATGTTTTGTTTAAAAGAAAAGGGGTTACAGGACAGAAAAAAGAATAGAGAAGAAAAGAGAAGAAAGAAAGAAAGAGAAAAAGCCATTGTTTTCATTCCTAATTTATAATCCAAGAGGCCCCATTGTTTCTTTCTTTCTGACTCGAATCTTTGGGCTGTTAATTATAAAAGTAACTGGACTCAGCTCCAACAGGCTAACTATGTTCATGCGCAGCAATTAGAAAAACTCTGTAGAAAGTTTACTGAGTGATTATATATAATTAATTCCTAGTTACAGACGGAACACTGACCATTTTCTGGAGCTAATAAAAGCAGTTACTCCCCCTCCCCCACGTGAATGCCACTTAATTTCCCAAAGCAGAAAAGTGAATCCATCCTGGAGGGTCTTGAAGGGAAAAGAGAGAGAGAAGAATCAAAAGCTCCAGTGTGTCTGTGTTTGTTCCTTGCGCAGCTGTGATGCGTCCTCTTTGGGGACTGAGGAGGCAGAAGGAAAAAGGGAAACAGCCCAAGTTCCATGCCTCCCCCTGAAATGTATAACTGTGGCGGAAGATCACTCTACCTTGACGTGAAAAAGAAAAAGGGGGTGGTGGGGGTGGGTGATGGGGAGGGGAATGCCCCGGGGCTGGAATGTAGCAGACTCTTCAGCTTGGCAGAGAGGCTTCTCCTAAAAGGAACAAAGATGGTAGAAACTTCCAGAAGGCCCCTTCTCGGTCTGGCCACTCCAATTGTCGATCTGTAACCTTTCCTCCAAGTCTATTGGTTCAAAAGCCGGAGAGAGGAGCCCCATTGGGCTGCTCTGTAAGCCAGCACTGCTGTCCCTACCTAGTCCTGCAATGCAGACATTTCTGTTTCCCCCTTAGTCAAACTGGGAAATAAGCTACTTTGGAAGCAATTAACTTTTTACAGACTCATGCTTGGTGGTGGCCACAGTACCAGAGGAAAAGTGGCCAGCTTGGTCCAGGGCTGGGAACTTGCTGGGACTGCACATTTGAACACAGATCTTGGCTTTGCAAACCTGTGGGAGCCATTTTAATGCATGCTTTTAGAGGACAAATGCCTTGCCCTTAGGTTTCCTTCCAGCCCAACAAACACACCATTATGCAAACGTTGAAGGCACCAAACCAGGAGTCTTGTGATTAGCTATTGCTTCTAGGGAGGCCACAAGAACCTCAATATGTAATTTCCATTTACAGCCAGGAGATAAGAACAAAGAAAATAGCTAAGTGTCTGGACTGACTTGTGTGGGGTAGTAGCACTGTTCAGTTTTAAGTACACAACATCATTAACTGCCTGCACTTCTTAACTCGAAAAGCTGGCCTCGCACCGACTTTTCTTAACTTAGAATTGGTACATTTCTCGTTATTAAATCCGCCTTTTTCCTACTGATGCTAAAAGGTGGGTGGCTGGACACTAACTTAAAGGAAAACAGATTACTGACTCCATAAAGTTGGCATAACACAACAACTGAATATATTTCCAGCATTTGCAGTCATGCTAGATTGGTCTCCAGGCTGGAAATTTATGTAGTGAACTTCTGGGCAAATTCCGAAGCTAACGATAAACAAGCGTCTACTTTTTTTCACTCCTAAGTTCTAGCTACAGCATTAAGAGATCAGGGGAAGTGTAAAAAGTGAGGAATAAATCATAAGTAGAGGCAAGCGTGCATACAGATGTGTGGGTCAGGCTTGGGAAAAGGCCAAATCTGTTGTGCAGGGAGTCCTGAATCAAACCAAGTTTGGTGGTGGGTGGGATTTTACACTACAAGTAATACCTAAGAGGGAGGGCTGGCGCCCCCGCCCCCACACACCACCACCACCACCAGGCTCCTGCCCTCACCAATGTTTAAGGCTCTGTGACTCCAAGAACAGGCACTTTCGTTACATTTCACAAGCAGATCACCTCCCCAGTTCTAGCTAATACCCACACGATCCCAATTAAAGGTCTCCAGTCAAGTCACAATGAACTGAACATTCCTCCCCTGTCTGAGGGTAAACAGGAAGTGTGATCTTCAATCCTAGCAGCAGGTTATCAGGAAAAACAGTGGATTCAAACAGTCACCTAAAATCAAGACACTATTAAAAAGCCCTTATTTGGTTCCTGCTAATGAAAAGCCCCCCCCCCAATTGCTGTAGCCAAGACCCTCTATTACAAACAGACCCCAAATGTCCGCCAAACTCTTTATACATGGTCACAGAGGAAATGGATTGCTTTACTTACCCAACAAATGTTCAAGCAACCGTCTCATTTTTCCACAGTTAAGAAGAGAGAACAGGCTGGCAGATTTGGGACTTGATCAAAAAGGAAATTTTTTTTAAACAGTTACATGGGATTATTAAAAACACACACACACAACAACACAACCCAACAACTGAATATGGAATGCTGTCATGAGCCACAGATATGATTTTATTTCCTCTGTGCTCCATCACGCAGGAGGACAGAGGATGATACAATGTAAAAGAGGGAAAAGAAAATGAAAACAAGGAGAAGAGATACACTAGTTCATTGAAAATCATGCAAGAGTAGAAAGCTAAGAGATTCAAAAAGAGTCCTCACAGATTTATTGCAGGATGTTGTCCAACCTCCCTCCACCTCTACACACAGCCCCCCCCCCAACCCCATCCCTACTCCAAAAACTTCCTCCAAAGCCTAGAAAACACTTTCAGAAACATTTGCTGGCTGTAGGCTGGCTTGCAGAAGAACACTCTGTATCAACAGAAGTCAGGAAAAAAGGCTGAACAATGTAGTTTCAAGTGAAGCAGCCCTGTAGGGAGAAAACAGACTCTGTAGACACACCACCACCCACCTAGGCCCCAGGAGCTAGGATCTCTCCTTAGCACTGCTCTGCTGAGGGCTTGGTTCTTTTTAAAACACACGTCCTCTCTTGTCAGAACTTACTCCAGCCTTCCCAGAACCTCTTTGGAGAGGTAAACTTGCCTGCTTTGCTCTCTGCCATGAGCTCTCCTTGGAGAGGAGCCTGCTTCCTTACCTTCCATTTTCTTCCCCCAACAGGCATGTGACACAGGAGAAGACAATAGTGCAGGGGGGGTGGGGGGAGAACTGCTCAGAGAGAGAGAGAGACAGAGAGAGAGAGAGAGAGAGAGAGAGAGGAGGAAGAAGAAAAAAAAAAAAGCTTCTTTTTTGGCATTCCAGGATCTAGCTTCAAACTATTCCAGAAACACCATGCCCTGGTGAAGAAAAGGTGTGCCAGGCCTTTGCTAGTTTGCAAAATCAAGCTATGGCTAATGGCTACTTAGCCATGTGACCCAAGAAAGCAAAAAAATTCTCTCTAAACAGTTCCAAGTTAACCTGAGTGCTGTGGGGGTGAGTGTGGCACGGCCAGCCACAGAGAAATCACACTGCTCGCCCACAATTCGGATGTCTCAGAGGGAGGGGGAGAAAAGATGGTTAAAAAGTCGAGCTTACCTCTGTGGATGCATTGTTAACACTGTGTAATGTCAATACTTATAAAACATGGAGGACAGGCTCCTAGTTCTCACAGAAAAAGGGTTTGGCACTTCGGCTTGATGATCTGGCCGCCTAATAAAAGCTCATCCCCGATTGGCTGCCCCGGCAAATCGGAGTGTAAGGCCGCCCGGGATTGGCTGAAACACTTCCTGAGCGATTATCTTTGTGAGGCTCTGGTGAGCAAGAGCCATCCTGTGCATAGAAAAAGACAGGCTAAGCTAGGCCTTTTGCAGCAAGAAAAACTTGGGAAAGGGGCCCCCAGACGCACTTCTCCCACACCCTGGCTAGATTTCCCGGCACGGGCAAACCAGTGCAGCCAGCCTGACCTGCTCCAGCAAAGCCCGAGGCCCGGATGCCACTGGGAAGGGAGTTTTTGGGGTGAGCTGAAAGGGCTCACCCTCACCTGCCCCCACAGAAGCGGCTCTTGGCTGGAAGGAAGCCTGGCCCTTTTCTAGAACCATCCAGCAGAGTGGCTCTCCCCCGGAAGGCGGGGGGAGGGACGGAGGGGGCGGCGGAGTGAAGCGGAGGAGTGGGGAGCCCCAGGAAAACAGCCAGGGGGGTTAAGAAAAAGGGGTTTGAGGAAGGCCTCTGAGCTGAGGGAAAACAGGACAGAAGAAGCCCCAGAAATCGCTACAGGGCAGCCCTGGCTTCTCAGAGAAGAGGACTCGGGCTGCTGGGAAGAAGGAGGGGAGCAGAGTGGTCAAGTTTGCATAGTCATTGTCAAAACGCCTCCTGGAAAAGCAGGCCAGAGAGCCATTTGCCGGCGGAGAATCTAACTTCTCACCCCCCTCAGCCGGTACTCAAAGGAAAACCAAAATGGGTTCCTGCCTCCCTGCCAGGATGCCAACGGGGGCCCCCCTCTCCGTCCTTACCCTAAGAAAAGCCAAATGCGCTCCTAGCAGGCCACATGCCTAGATCTACAAACTTCCCTTCCCCTCCCGGCCCCCTCCCCCACCACTGAGGCCTGCTAAACCTGTCAGTTAAACAAAAATCTGACTTCCGTATTAGTCTGCAATGCCTTCAGCTTCCTGCCTATTAACCCTCTCTCGGACTCTGGGCCTGGCTGGGAAAAACTAGGCCCTGAGATCGCAAAAAAGGCCTGTGGAAAAATACCAGCTGCAGCTCTCCCGGCAGATGCAGAAAGAGAGAGAGAGAGAGAGAGAGAGTGAGCCGCTGTCTCTCGCCTTTGCTTCCCAAGGAGGCGTGTACCTTCTGAATCCAGGGCACAGGCAGTGCCTCTCGGTCTGAGAAGCCATTTAAATCCAGAGGGAGAAAGAAAGATGTCAAGCCCAGCGAGGGAACAAGAACCCCCATTATGAGCCAGGCCTACACCCACAGCTTAGCCCTTCCTGCCACAATCATCCCTGTATGTATGTTCTTGGGGAACTGGGCCCTCGGTGGGCAGACGAATCCCATGAGCTTTATAAGGATTCTTGCTTAAATTTATTTCCACAGAGAACGGCTTCTTTTCGTCCCCTAAGGCAGATGGAATAGCTCCTTCACACACAGACCTACTCTTGGCAGCCCCCCACCCCCATCTCTGGCACTGCTCCCCAGTAAAATATTAACTAGTTTTTCAGAGCTACTTATAATTCCACCCATTTCAATAGTATTAGGAGGTCTTTGCCTGTTTCCTCCCGAAAGCTGCCTTTGTAGTTGGTCTGTACGCTGAGAAAGAAAAGGCAAATCCAGAAGGATCTTAAAATGTCCATGCTTGCTTGCTTGCTTTTTTTTTTTCCCCCTCAAAGACAAGGTGCTTAATTAACAAGATTTTTTTTTTTTTAAAACAGCAAGCTGGAACGACAGAAGCTAAATAAACACCATTCTTCAGAGGCTGGAGAAAGCTTCCAGAGGTGACGCAGCCATATGCCAGGAGGTAAAACTATGGCCCAATAAAGTCTCCCCTCTCCTCCTAAAATTAGGACTCGTGGGCTTTCTGGTCCCACACCGTTCGTTCCCACAAAGCAAACGTAGAGCTGATCGCCTGCTCTCCCTGCCCCCGCCCCCCCCACATGGACAACAGATGCCCACCTCGTGCACATAAATTCTTCCTGGCTGGGAATCTCATATCAAATAGGAACAAGCCAGGAATCCACACAGTACTGCAGGGGCAGGGCCCAGGCTTTACGAAAAGGAAGGGGATTTTGCTGCTGTTGTGTATTAGCCGGAAGAGGCCCAGATGCAGGGAGGGACACCTCCATCACCCGGCCTGACAAGGGTCCGGCGCTTGGACAACAGGCCTGGGCCGCGCTAGAAGGGAGGGGCCCCCTCTTCCTGGGGGTGGGACCTCGTCCAGGGAGACCAAGTCGGGGGTGGAGGCCAGAGCTGATCAGACCGTGGCGTCCCTCCTGGGGCGTGGGCAGCAGCCCTCCGCCACCATCCCCTAGGGAACACTGTCTACCTCTGCGGGCGCAGCTTTGGGGGTAACGGACGTGTCTCTGAGTCTGTGGCAGATCTCGTGAGCCACCAGCTTCACGACCCAATGAGGAAATGAAATACGCCACCAGCGCGCGTGGTGGATTTTAACCCGGGATTAAAGCTTGTTGCATAAACGGCGGCGTCCTCCCCGCTTCCCCCACCCCTCTCTGATCACTTGATCACTTGAAATGTTTTCTGGGGCAAAGAGCAGGAAGCTGCCGGCTTATTCTGGCAGCTCCGCTCTGTTTGAGGAATGCTATTGGCATTCGGGTAGGTCTGAGGTTATCAGAAAGACAGCGATTGGGCTGGGGACAGAGACAAAGGTATGGTGGCAGATGGAATCCTGGGAGGGACAGGGATGGAAAAGGAAGCCCAGGGCAGGCCTACTAAGGGCCCATCCTGCGCTTGATGGAATGTGGCTGATAAGCAGGGAAATAAAGAAACCAAACGTTGCCAGCCTCAATCTGGAGATCATTCCGAGGCCCTTCTTAAATACCCCCTCGCACGGAGTAGTCCCAACAGCTCCCACATGTTTGCCCGGGTCCCGGTACGATGCAAAACTGGCGCTTTGCACTGATGACTCCATAAGGTAGGGAGCATTGCTGGAGATTTGCAATCCAGCCCAGAGAGGTGAAGTGAGCTGCACAAGGTCACACAGCTGGCAACTGCCGGAGACCAGACTTCCAACCCAGTTAGGAGTCCACATCCCTAAACTTGGTACTTTCACCTGCCTCTAAAGAAAAGGACAAAAGAGAAGCCGAACCAAGCAGAGCGGAAACAAGGCTAAAATCTACCAAGCACAACTGCAGGATCTGTGTCTTCTTTTAGGAGATGGACTCCCCTGAGAATAAGTTTTACTGCATGATGCCACTGGGACGGAGAGAGCGCCTCTCTCCCTCCAAGCCTCCAGCAAGATGTTAAGCGGAACACTCTGCCATCTCTAAAATTAGGTTTTTATATTCCTGGAAATCCGTGGCTCTCCACAAAGGGTGGGTTGGCCCCGGGGGGGATAGGTGGCGATGTCTGGAGACTTGGGGGTTGGCACACTTGAGGGGAGAGGGAACATTGGCATCCAGGGGGCAGAGACCAGGGAACGTTGCTAAACATCCTACAGCAAGCAAGGAACAGACCCCTCACCGCAAGGAACTGGGCTGTCCACAAGGTCCACAGTGCCGAGGGAGGGAAATGAATAAGCAAGGAACTCATACAAAGAGATGAAAACACGTCTCTCTTCATATTCCCAGGGGATGGAGAGAATCGGGAGCAGAATCAGGCTTACGGAAGCCAGACGGAGCGTCTCAGCGATAAAGCTGGCCTCAAAGGGGAGGAAGGGCTGACCCGGCCCCCTTCCCCAGGCAACTTACTGCTGAGGAGGCCTCACTGGAATGGCTCTCCCTCCGGCTGGCCTGCAGCCAGGCGAGCGGGAGGAGCAGCGGCCGCAAGCTGCATCCCGAGATAGCCCGCTCTCCGCCTAGGAAAATAAGCCCGCTCGGAGCTATCTGCCTCGAGCTAGCAGCAGGCCGCTCCGTCCGTTAGGTGACACAGGCGGGACCCAGGCGGGGAAGTGTTTTAAATATCTTGTTTTGTTTTGTTCCTTTTTGGCCAATTGGAACCGAGGCCAACTTCGGGCATGGTGACAGAAGGGCTCACCTTCAGAGCATGCAACTGACCGAGTCATGTTACAGCCGCAAAGAGGTCAATGAGGACTAGTCCCCTACCTTGGAGAAGAGGTCCCCTCTGGAAGGGTCTTCTTTTTTTTTTTTTAAACATCTTCCTAGGAGGGGCTGGTTGATAGGATCAAAATGTTGGAGGGAGGACGGAAGGGCAGGTGGAGAGGAGGGGGGGCGGGGTACGTGACCATCAGGCAGATGGCCACAGTGTGGGTGCGGAGAGAACGAAGGGATGCAGGAAGAAAACGAAAATCGAGAGGAAGGAGATTCGGGACCTCCCCTGACCTGCTCTTGTTACCCCCAGCAATTACCGTTATGGAAAGAGCAGCACGTATTTATTTGCTGTTTGTTTCCCACTAGACCACTGGCAAGTGGCAGAGCTCAATTAAATACAACCTCCCACCTGGACAGGTGCACTCATCTCCAACCTGAGCAGGGGCAGGGGAGGTAGACTAGGAAGAAACTGGGGAATTTACACACACACACACGCACACATGCATGCACGCACGCACGCACGCACGCACGCTGGCAGGCTGCATGCAATCCTTTGCTAAGAAGTCAGACCTCATTCCTGCTCATCAGTAAGATTGCACCTCATTCAGAGTAAAAAGCCCAAGTGCTAAAAATGGCCCACCGGATCAGTACCCTGCTCCTGATCCCTGACTCCACTGTGTCCTTCTCTGCTCCCAGGGCTCACTCTGCTCTCTGTCCTCCCGCCACCCTGATCCTCCATCTGTTCTTTCCACCGCCTAACCGTCCCCTCCCTCCTCCAGCCCTCTTTCCCCTTGATCTCCTACTTCCCCTCCCCCCAGACCATCTCCCCTGCTCCCCCAGGCACCTAACACAAGCCCTGTTCCCTCCTGGGCCTCCACATATCTGCCTTCCTGCCTGGTCTTCTGCCATCACCATGTCCCCCCTCCCCGTGCCCTCCCAGATGCCTCCTCCCCTTCTTCTGCGTTAACCTTTTCTCTTGCTTTCCACATCAAGAGGCAGAACTGTGCAGTGATCGAGTGCATGGCTGCTGGCGTCAGATTGTCTGACGTCTGGGTGTGAATCCCGCTGCCTCACTAGCCAGCTGTGCAGCCTCGCTTGAGGAACGAAATTCTCTGTGCCTTGATTTCCTCATCAGTTCGATGGGAGCAATAATAATACCCACCTGGAAATTCACTGGATCAGGGTGGTCAAACACTAGTAGCCACACAACACACAGTGAACACTCATGCGGTGGCTGTTAACATTTTAAAAGGAAATTTCTGGAGGCTTCCCAGTCATTTTTCTTCCTTTTTTCAACATCGAACTTTCCAAAGGAGGGTAAGGATAAATCCCATTAGCTGGCATGCTCCAAGCATTGTGTCAGGTGCTATTCTAAGCAGTTACCCTCCCCCAAACCTATAAGATGGGTGCCACATATTCATCAACCCATTTCCTAGATGAGGAAGCTGAGGAACTATCAATAGTCTCGTCCTATTAAGAAAACTTCTCGGGGCGCCTGGGTGGCTCAGTGGGTTAAAGCCGCTGCCTTCGGCTCAGGTCATGATCCCAGGGTCCTGGGATCGAGGCCCACATCGGGCTCTCTGCTCAGTGGGGAGCCTGCTTCCTCCTCTCTCCTCTCTCTCTGCCTGCCTCTCTGCCTACTTGTGATCTCTCTCTCTCTGTGTATCAAATAAATAAATAAAATCTTTAAAAAAAAAAAGAAAAAGAAAACTTCTCAGGTGCCTAGGTCGATCAGTCAATTTAATCCTCTGCCTTCAGCTCGGGTCATGACCCTGGGGTCCTGGGATGGAGACCCGCATTGGGCTCCCTCCTCCACATGGAGCCTGCTTCCCCCTCTACAGCCCCCCCTGCTTGTGCACTCTCTCTGTCAAATAAATAAATAAAATCTTAAATAAATAAAATCTTTTTAAAAATCTTAAAAAGAGGGCGCCTGGGTGGCTCAGTGGGTTAATGCCTCTGCTTTCGGCTCAGGTCATGATCTCAGGGTCCTGGAATCCAGGCCCGCATCGGGCTCCCTGCTCAGCGGGGAGCCTGCTTCCCCCTCTCTCTCTCTGCCTGCCTCTCTGCCTCCTTGTGATCTCTCTCCCTCTGTGAAATAAATAAATAAAATCTTTTAAATAAATAAATAAATAAATAAAATCTTTAAAAAAAATCTTAAAAAGAAAAGGTTTGCTTATTATACACTGGATTTCTTGGAAGCATACTTAAGAAACTGCTAATAACACTTTGTATCCAAGGGGTACTGGACAGCCAGGAGTCAGGAACGGAAAGGCTTTTTTCTCTTATATACCTTTTGAATTTCAACCACGTGAATGTATTACTTCTTCCAAGGTAAATTAGTAAATGTAATATTAGGAAAATTCTGGAAGACTATGATCTATCAAAGAAAGATTAGTGGGCGGCCCATCCAGGCATCCCCCTTGGGTCACCTGCACCTTTCATTGTTTCTGAGCTGTTTCCAGCTCAGACACCAGCAGAAGGCTAATACTAATGCAGAAGGCTCCCGTCCATAGACATGCAAATTGAGTCCCTGGAATGCAATTGATTATTGCCTTGTGGATATTGGGGAGTTTTGCTCATTTTTGCATCTATTCATAAATTCATGTCAGCATTTCCTGTATGAGCAGGGCTTTGACTCCATCTTTGAATTAGCTGGACGATGGTACACATGCCCTCACTAATAATGAGTTACATAAAATGCATAAAAAGTTCATTTCATATTTGTATGTTACATAAAATACATACAACGTGTTCATTTCATATTTGTGTGCAGCTGATAAAAATAAATTATTTTGAACAGTAATATCTTTTAAAAGAGAAAGAAGTCCTCATTCACTTCCAAGAACCAGCTTCAACAGGCTGGTTAGTCTCAGGCCCACTGTTCGTTGATCTCATGCTAACATCTGATGCTGGACACGTCAGAGGTTCCAAAACACTGCCCTGCCCAGCGACTGCAGCTCTAACTGCTGGAGTTCTTCCTCTTCCTTCAGACTCTGCTCTCTCTTGGCCATCCAACTCTCACGTGACCATCAGGCAGATGGCCTCTGGAGCCAGCCTGTTAGGGGAGGGGCAGGGGAAGGGGCCCATTCCAAGCTTCCTCCCTAAGGAACCTGAGCAAGTGACTTCACTTGTTTGTGCCTCAGTTTCCAAGTCTGTGAAACGGGTTATCGTCCTTACATCAGGGACAGTGTGGGGATTATTTAACACAGGTACAGAGTACCCGCTCAAGAAATGTTAGATGGTTTTGCTTTCCTTGAAACCATATTATCTATTACCACAGCAGATTCCAAATCTAAGTATCCAGGTCTGACCTCTTCCCTGAACCCCAAATCTCTGTATCTAGCTCCTGGACAGGCATTTTCTCGCTACTGATCCAGGCAGTCTACAAAGAGGTGTGGAGCCCTTCCTCTACCTTGAGGCACCAGACTTACTGTCTGTTGCTCCTGCTTTCAAGGAGCTGCAGGTTGAACAGAGGAGGTCATGAACAATTAAATGAATACATGAATAAGATTAAAAAAATACCCAATTGAGAACAATGCTATGCAAAACTGGGTGAGAGTAGAGAAAAGTGACTGGAATTGGGAGGGGGGGTTGTGGCGAGTCTGCTTTAGACAGGTAAGAAGCGCTCTAGTGAGGCTGTGACGTTTGAGATGAAGGAGATCAGGAACTTTCTTGGTGGTGGGAATAGCAGGTACAAAGGCCCTGAGGCAAGCCTGAGCTTGGTCACTTGGTATTTCTGGGGCACAAAAAAAGGCCAAGTGTGGCTGCAGTGAAATGAGGTGCAGAGGAGTTGAGCGTGGAGATAAAGGACATGGTCACTATTTCACCTGCAATCCTTTCATTACTCAGACTCAAAATATTCCAGAATGTTCTTTACCATTCCATACCCCCTGCCTTTACCTTTCCATGCACCTGCCAAACAAAGCACTTCAAAACAAACGTTGGCTGCAATCAGTTCTCCTGATGTTTCCAAAAAACCTTCGGCAATTCTCCACTAATTAACACAACCCTGAATCCCCTGCATCAGGACCCCTTTATCTGACTCCATACTTGATTCTCCCCCCCCATCTCCCTCTATTTTTCAGTGAAGCTGTAAAGTATGTTGCAAGTAGGACTCACTATAGCTCCTCCTCAATGTATCCCTTTTTTTTTTTTTTAAAGATTTTTTTATTTATTCATTTGACACAGAGAGAGAGATCACAAGTAGGCAGAGAGGCAGGCAGAGAGAGAGGAGAGAGGAGGAAGCAGGCTCCCCGCCGAGCAGAGAGCCCGATGCGGGCCTCGATCCCAGGACCCCGGGATCATGACCTGAGCCGAAGGCAGCGGCTTTAACCCACTGAGCCACCCAGGCGCCCCTCAATGTATCCCTTATTGGGATAACAGCCCCCTTCAAATCCAGGGGGCACCTCCTGTCCAGTGTCTTTCCTGCTTTCTCACCCGGGGGGCCTCCCCAGCTCCTGATCTCCCACATGGCCAGACCACATACCCCTCCCTGCCTGCGGGGCTTCTCAGCATGGGGGCTGCTGGAACCTCTCACTGGGCAAAGCAAACCCAGCTTCTTGACTCCCTCAACCTAGCCCCTCCCCCGGGCTCCCCAGTTCAGTCCAAAGAATCAATCACCCCAAAAAGCCCTCTTGGTCCCAACCACGGGCCAGCCTGGGCGCTGGGCCCTGCGTGTGTGTATTCTGAAGGTGGCTCTTCTGCTCCTCACCTAATCCCTTTGATGGGTGCCACCATCCCGCTCCTAAGACTGCTCCTGCCTCAGGGCGCCTGGATGGCTCAGTCATTAAGCTTCTGCCTTTGGCTTGGGTTGTGAACCCAGGGTCCTGGGATCGAGCCCCGCATCGGGCTCCCTGCCTGGTGGGAAGCCTGCTTCTCCCTCTCCCACTCCCCCTGCTTGTGTTCCCTCTCTCGCTGTGTCTCTCTGTCCAATAAATAAAATCTTTTAAAAAAAAAAAAAAAAGACTGCTCCTGCCTTTCTCCAGGGATTCCCAATCCTTCACTGTAGAACTGCCTGGAAATTCTGCCCTGGTTCCCAGGACTGCGTGTTCTACCTCCCAGCGAATCACACTGTAAGTCAAGGCTTTGACTTCTGTTCTAACTGGTCTCCTGTTGAAGGGATCCCCGTAACAAGACATCGCCTACCTGTTCAAAGCCTTCCAGGGGCAACACTATTCCTGATACAGCTGAAAGGTGAAAACAACCCAATTGTCCATCAGTGGATGAATGGATCTACCAATGGAGAAGTATTCCACACAAGGGAGTATTACTATGATTCAGCCATAGAAAGGAATGAAGCACTGACCACACAACATGGATGAACCTTGAAATCGTGATGCTTTGTCAAGGAAGCCAGACGACAAAACCCACATACAGTGTGATTCCATTTCTATGAAATGTCCAAAATCGGCAAATCCATAAAGATATAAAGACATAGGTAGAAGGTTTGCCAGGGGCTGGGGAGATGGGGGATGAGGAGTGACTGCTGAACGGGTACTGAGAATTTGGGGCGCCTGGGTGGCTCAGTCGGCTAAGTGTCTGCCTTCGGCTCAGGTCATGATCTTGGGGTGCTGGGATCCAGCCCCATGTCGGGGTATTGAGCTGCGTGGGGATCTGTACTCAGCCAGGTTTCTGCTTCCCCCTCTCCCGCTGCTCTCCTCCTGCTCCTGCGCGCCTGCGTGGGGCTCTCTCTCTCCCTCTGTCTCAAATAAATAAAATGCTTTAAAAAAAAATGGGTAGAGAGTTCCCTTCTGGAGAGATGAAAAAGTTCTGGGTCGAGATACTGGTGACTGCACGACATGGTGAAAGCACTTGATGCCTCTGGACTGTACACCTTGAAGTGGTTAAAATGGCAAATTTTACATTATTTATATTTTATCACCATTTTTAAAAACCTGCCAGGGCCTTCCCATCTCACTCTGGATAAAATCCCAAATCCTCCACCTGCCCTCCCTCAACTCCCACCCATTCCACTCCCCTCACTCCACTCCAGCCATCTGGCTGCAACCTTGCTGTTTTCCGATGCAACTATTGCTTTTTTGGGTCTCTCTCTCTCTCTCTCTCTCTCTCTCTTTTTTTTTAAGATTTTATTTATTTATTTGAGAGAGAGAACATGAGAGGGGAGAAAGTCAGAGGGAGAAGCAGAATCCTCATGGAGCTGGGAGCCCGATGTGGGACTCGATCCCAGGACTCCAGGATCATGACCTGAGCTGAAGGCAGTCGCCTAACCAACTGAGCCACCCAGGTGCCCGGGTCTCTCTTTTTGACCTTGAAGCTTGTATTTGGATCTCGGTCTTGAGTCGTTCCCGTTAGGTTATAAACTCCAGGAGTACAGAACTGTGTCCCCTTCGGCAACACCGTGACTATTAAGGGAACTCCATGCTTGACGAATGACTAACAAAACGACGGCTCCATTCTACATGGTTACATCCAATTTCAGCTTCATGCTGAGCCTTCAGTCCTTCCCATTTTCTTTTCTTTTTCTTTTAAGTAAACTCTACCCCCAACGTGGGCTCACAACCCCAAGATCAAGAGTTGCACGATCAACCTACTAGGCCAGCCAGGCACCCCTATACCTTCCCATTGTAAGTCACAACCTTTCAATCCCCCGCTCAAAATGCTCCAATGGTTTCCCGTGACTTTAGGAGTCTATTAACTCTGGCTTTCGGGCCACATCACCTGCCCAACCACCTGTTTCCCTCTGGCCCTCACGCTAAAAATGATTTCTTACATTTTAAAATGGTCGGAAAAAGGGGCACCTGGTTGACTCAGTTGGTAGAGCATGAAACTACTGATCTTGGGGGTGGGTGGGGGGCAGTTCAAGCCCCATGTTGGGTGTAGAGGTTACTTAAAAATAAAACCTTGGGCGCCTGGGTGGCCCAGTGGGTTAAAGCCTCTGCCTTCGGCTCAGGTCATGATCTCAGGGTCCTGGGATCGAGGCCCGCATCGGGCTCTCTGCTCAGGAGGGAACTGCTTCCTCCTCTCTCTCTGCCTGCCTCTCTGCCTACTTGTAATCCCTCTCTGTCAAATAAATAAATAAAATCTTTAAAAAATAAAAATAAAAATAAAGCCTTTAGGGGCGCCTGGGTGGCTCAATGGGTTAAAGCCTCTGCCTTCGGCTCAGGTCATGATCTCAGGGTCCTGGGATCAAGCCCACATAGGGCTCACTGCTCAGCAGGAAGCCTGCTTCTCCCTCACTGTCTGTATCCCCTCTCTCACTGTCTCTCTCAAATAAATAAATGAAATCTTTAATAAATAAATAAATAAATAAATAAAACCTTTCGGGGCGCCTGGGGGGCTCAGTTGGTTAAGCATATGCCTTCGGCTCCGGGAGCAATCTCGGGGTCCTGGGATCCAGCCCAGCATTCGGACCCCTGCTCAGTGGGGAGTCTGCTGCTCCCTCTCCTTCTGCCCCTCCCCCGCTCATTCTCTCTTTTTTTCTCTCTCACTCTCCCTCAAATGAATAAATATAATCTTTTTTAAAAAATACGTAAAATAAAAATTTTTTTAAAAAGTGGTTGAAGAAATCATAAAAGTAATTTGTAGCATGCATAAATTAATGAAATCCAAATTTTGTAGTGTCCCTAAGTCGAGTTTTCCAGGCACACCAGTACAGGCGTTCGTTTATTGTCTAGGGCTATGCTCGGGTTACAAGGGCAGGGTCAAATAGTTGCAACAGAGACCAGACATGGCCGTCAAAGCCTACACTGACTATGGTCCTTTACAGAAACCCTTTGCAATCTTGCTTTCAGAAGAAAATGCTGTCTCTGAACTGGGCCTGCAGAGCACTGGGTGGGCTGGTCCCTGCTCTCTGATCGCATCTCAGGTGACCCCCCCTCCTCCCTCCCTGGGCTCTGGTTGTGCTGACCTCCTTCCTCAACTCCTCCCCCTACCTCCCTCCCCCGCTCCACCTTTCCAGGCTTCTTCCCAACTCAGGTCCTGAGCACAGGCCGTCTCCTCTACCTGGACCACCTTCAATCGCATGGTGGCTCCCACTCATGACTCAGGTCCCACTGCAAATGTCACCTCTTCCGAGAGGCCTTTCCTGACCACCCACTGGATACCGACTCCTGTCTGTTTCCTGGGACATCAGCCTGTTACTGCCTTCCTAGGACTTAGCACAATATGTAAGTACCTTCTTCCTTTGTTGACTGATTGTATGTCTGTGTACAGAGGCAGAGACTTTGTGTACCCATTCACCAGTACTCCCTGGGCCAGCACAGGCCTGAGGCATAGTAGTTGCTCAATAAGTATTTGTCTACCGACCTGCATTTTCTTCTTCCACAAAGCAGTTTCTATACGAGCTCTCCAATAGATCAGCCGAGGCCCTGATTTGTTTTCCCCCCTCTTGCTCAATCTACCAGGTAGAATCGTATAGAGTCAAAACTTGTACATGAATTTAAAAGGTCGAATACCACTAATTTCAACTAGGGCAATATGTAGAAATACAAATAAAGTAATTCTCCCCTTCAACTGTTCACTGCACTCCGCCCACCTTGACCTACTTTAGGGTCCTCAAAATGTGCCAGTTGTCTCCTGTCAGCTAGAACCCATCCCTTATGGAACTTTGCACATGCCCTTTCTGCTTCAGATCCTGGATCCAATGTCACCTCCTCCACGAGGCCCCTTGGGATCACAACCTCTCACATAAGTGGTTTCCTTTTCTCCCCAGCACTTAGCACATTCTAAAACTCAGAGCTGCATTTGCTTTTCAAGGAAACTTGTCGTTTTCCTATACAATGACGTGACCTCAGAGTCTAAAGCAGGCCTGGCACTGGAGAGTCTCTCCAATGTTTGTTCATTGGAGTGAATGTAATTCCTTGGGCTTCTGCACATACTTTTTATTATTATTATTATTATTTTAGATTTTATTTACTTATTTGTTGGGGGGATGGAACACAAGCAGGGGAAGCAGCAGGCAGAGAGAGAAGCAAGTTCCCCGAGGAGCAAGGAGCCCAATGCAGGACTCGATCCCAGGACTCTGGGATCATGACTTGAGCCGAAGGCAGAGGCTCAACTGCCTGAGCCACCCAGGCTCTCTCTACATACTCTGTACAAACTCTAAGTTTGCTTAAGACTGGGTACAAAAAGGTAAAAAACATGCACTTGCTCAGTAACTGGAGTGACTTCTATGGGCTTCAACCTCCTCCCACAGCCACCCCTGCCTCCTCCAGCCTCCTGATTGTCATGACAACATCATCAGCACCAGCACCATCATCTCGGCCTCAGAAGAGCGGCAGGCGCTGGTGGAGCCTTCACACGCCAGGCATTGTTCTGAGCACACGTCCCTTATTAATTAACTGAATCATCCCAACAACCCTATGAACCAAGTACTAGTCCTGCCCTCATTTTACAGATGAGGAAACCGAAGCACAGAAAGATTAGGTAATCTTCCCGTCTGAAAAGGCAAGATATTCGCAAGAAAAATGAAGTCCAAGCCCTCTCAGCCTCTAACATCCCAAGAAACTACGACTGTGGAGATGGGACCGAAACAGACCGGAAACTCCAAGGCAATCAGGAACCGATGTAGCAACAAGGACAACAACAACACACCAGAGACAAAGAAATCTCAGACATGGGGCAATCTGACCCAAACCCAACTCCCAGGAGCTCTTGGGCCACCAAGCTCCCTCCCAGGCATCTCCCGTGCCGTTCTGAAGCCCCAAACCTGGATGTTACCCTTGACCTCTCCCTCTTCCACCTCCCAGCCCGGAGCCCTGTGGGATCTACCTTCGGAGCCGCTTCCATCGCCGACTCCGGCCGCGTAGCTCCATTCTGCAGAGCTGGTGGCCAGCTCCAGAGCCACCATTATCTGTTATCTGGGCAGGAAGGGAACAGCCTCCCACCAGCCCCCGGGCTCCACGCCGATCCCATCCCCCACCCCCAGCAGCCAGAGGGATCTTTTGAAATTTCAATTTGGGCCAGGACACACCCCCCTCCCCACCCCCACCTCTAAACCCCTTCAAAGGTTTCCCATTGTTCTCAGGCCAAAGTCTCAAATTCTTAACTGAGCTTTTGCGGGCCTGCGGGATTCCCTTCTGCAGCTTCCTCTCCGGGCTCGGAGCTTCAGTCAGATCCTGGCTTGCTTGGGAGGCTCTGAGGCCAGGCTGGCTGGGTTCAAATCCTCACACTGCCATCCACTCACTGTGTGACCTTGTGCAAGTGACTTAACCTCTCTGGGCCTGTAAAATGTGGGTAATGCCTCCCAGAGTGTCATCAGTACCAAATTAGTTCCTGTAGTAAAAAAAGGTTATGTAGGGCGCCTGGGTGGCTCAGTGGGTTAAAGCCGCTGCCTTCGGCTCAGGTCATGATCCCAGGGTCCTGGGATCCAGGCCCACATCGGGCTCTCTGCTCAGCGGGGAGCCTGCTTCCTCCTCTCTCCTCTCTCTCTGCCTGCCTCTCTGCCTACTTGTAATCTCTCTCTCTGTGTCAAATGAATAAATAAAAATCTTTTAAAAATAAAAATAAATAAATTAATTTTTTTAAAAAAGGTTATTTAGCAGTGTTTGGCACCACTTGGGTATCACTGTTGTTATCAGGTAACTCCTACTCATCCTTCAAAACCCAATACAAAATTAATGTCTTCAGGGTAGGCTCTGTGTACCCACTTCCCAATAAATCAGACACAGCTCCCCTACTGTATGTTTCCCACATGGTGCTTATGGCAATCATAATTTAATACCTACTGCATGTTTAATAACGGAGTATAAATTTCCGGATTGATTTCTTATTTAGCGTCTGCTTTGTCCAATTCTGTATCTCTCCGGCACATAGCACGTGCTCAAAAGTAATTTGGTGAATGTTGAGCAGGAAATGCCCACGAGAGTCAATTGCAAGGATAACCAGATCTCTAATTTTCAAGTCAAAGCATGAGCAAAGTTGAGTTTTAATGAGGACACCAGAACACTGGCACTTGGTGGGGGGACCAGGGTTACAAAAGGAAGCTACAGTGATTGGCAAGGCAAGGGAAACCGGGCGTGGCCCAGAGGGGAGGCCCTGCAGGCCCAGGTCAGCCTAAACTACAAGGCCTACAGGGGAGCAGTTGTCAAACCCTGGAGCTGCTGATTAGCTAAACCCGAAATGCTGAAGCCTAAGCCTCCAGGCCCAAGTGGTGGGTTACCCTGGGACAGGTAGCTGCAGAAATACCTGGCTTCTGGGCCTTCCCTGCCTTGCCCCTTCTCATTGCTCTTACCCACCCTTTTAGCGCCCTGGCCCCAGGAACAGGCTTGCCCTGTTTCCTGTAGTCCCAGGGTGACCCCAGGCCTCCCCCAGCCTGACATCAGAACCTCTGTATGGGGCACCTGGGTGGCTCAGTGGGTTAAGCCTCTGCCTTCGGCTCAGGTCATGATCTCAGGGTCCTGGGATCAAGCCTCGAGTCCCGCTCTCAGCAGGGAGCCTGCTTCCCCCCCTCTCTCTGCCTGCTTTCTGCCTATTTGTGATCTCTCTCTCTCTCTCTGTGTCAAATAAATAAGTAAAGAAAATCTTAAAAAAAAAAAAAAAAGAAAGAAAGAAACCTCTGTAGGGTGGCCAAGCTTAGCAAATAAAAATAGAGGATGCTCATATTTAAATTTGAATTTCAAATAAATGGACAACTTTTCTAGTCTAAGTGTGTCCTGTGTTTCATCTGGGCCCCCTGACTCTGGCCCCGTCGAACTCTCCCCAGCAGTGTGTGCCCTCAGTTAACTTCCTGTTTTGGAGTCCTGAGCTTCTTGGAAGGACCCCTCAACCCCTTCGATCTGTTTCTGCCTCTGGGTAAGGGAATGAATAGCACTAGCCACTTAGACTCAGTTGAAGACTCTAGCTCTCTCCCACTCCCATTTTTCTGGACACCATCTCCTAAGGCCCTCACCACAAACCCCTGTGAGTTATGCAGCAAGGATGGCTGAATGCATTTTACAGAGGCGGGAAACTGAGGACCATTGATTCAAGAGAGGGCCAATAAGCCAAGTCCCCAGTCTTCAGGATTCTGATACTAAAAGCCCTTCTTGACTCTCTGTCAGATGTGAATATGCAGTAAACTGTAAGCTACAGAAGGGCAGGGAGTTGTCTTTGGGTTTGGGGGTCCACCCCCCACCCCCAGAGCCCAGCACTGTGCCTGGCCCTTAGTAGGCACTGCATAAATGTTCACAGAATCAGCGAATACAAACCCACCAGAGTCTCCATGACATGGTAAGAGCGTGAAGGGGGGGATGGTTAAGCTTAAGTGGGTCCGAAATGAAGCAAAACAACAAAATGTAGCTTCAAAAGGCAAGAAACACAACCATGGAATGTCAAAACAGCCATGCTGGTTGTTTTCTCGCTGGGAAGAAGGGACTTTGAGAACTTAATTCACCCCAGTTGCTTTCGGTAGTCATTAAACACCTGCCACACCTTACCGTTTGCTGGCAAATCGCCCTGAAACAGTAAGGGAATAAATGAATTCCCAGGAGAAAAGGATTTTCTAGGGTATCTGGGGAGATGTGTTGAATCCAACCCAGAAAACCCTTTGAGAACACAGAGCTACAGGATGGACTTGCTAAATAACTCTCCCGGAGAATCAGCCACCAGGTAAACAAGGGCACCCACTTCACGGCCCCCACCTGGACTTGAAGTCAGACCTGAACACTGGGGTCTGCCTCAGGGAATTATTTTCTACCTCCCACTGATGTTCTCTTTGTTTGGTGCTAGGGATGAGATGGCTATGAAGGGTGGTATAAAAGTTTGGGGTTTGGGTGCCTGGATGGCTCAGTGGGTTAAAGCCTCTGCTTTCGGCTCAGGTCATGATCTCAGGGTCCTGGGATCGAGGCCGCATCTGGCTCTCTGCTCAGCAGGGAGCCTGCTTCCCCCTCTCTCTCTGCCTGCCTCTCTGCCTCCTTGTGAACTCTCTCCCTCTGTGAAATAAATAAAAATAAAATCTTTAAAAAAAAAAAAAAAGTTTGGGGTTTGAGGCCTGTTTCATCGGGATTCATGCTCTTTGTAATTAACCAGAAGTGACTTGGAGGCATTTTCATTACGTTCTTACCTTTGGGGCTCTTCCCCCGTGACCAAAGCCAGCCAGGTCGCGGATCTCGGTCTGCCCAGGGGACGTGTCTCCATGGACTTCCCCTACCGCCTCGCTCATCTGGAGAGATCCCTCAGCTTCTCCGAGAGGCCTTATCCAGAGACGCCCAGCCCCACCCAGCAGTGGCCCTCTGTGACTTCACGCTGCTGTCCTGAGCACGGAGGTTATCAGCCATCACACCACATGCTCCTCTTGTTTATTGACTCGTTGGCTCTGGGTCTCCCCAGAGAGGCCCTCAGCACCACCAAGACCAGATGCTGTCTGACTAGTTCACTGTGGACCCCCAGCCTCACAGCAGGCGCTGAGGCGAAGCCCGGGAACAGCAGAGATAATGGCAATGATCCTGACTGCGGCTGACTGCGTGCCAACCTTTCGGATTTTTTCATCTGTTAAGCCGCTGAATCCTCACAGCGTTGTGAGGCAGGCATCTTGATTACAATGCTTTGCACTGGCCATTCCCTCTCCTTGGAATGCCCTTCCCCCAGATGTCCACAGGCCTCACCCCCTCTCTTCATTCAGGTCTCTGCTCAAATGCCACCAACTCAGAGACCTTCCCCCACCCCCTCCCTAAAGCAGCACCCTTCGAACCCAATCCCTGCTGTTAGGGGGTTGAACTGTGTCCCCCCCAGAAAAAGATATGTTCAACCCCCCCACCCCCACCCCAATAGCTCAGATTGGGGCCTTTTTGGAAACAGGATCTTTACAGAGAAAATCAAGTTAAAATAGGGTCAGAAGGGTGACCCTAATCCAATATGACTGATGTCTTTATATAACAGGGAAATTTGGACGCTGAGACAGACAGGCACAGAGGAAAGACGATACGAAGAAAAGCACAGGAAGAAGGTCTTACAAAGACACAGCCTTGGAGTCAGGTTATCTACAAGTCAAGGACAGCCAAAACGGCCTGTAACCCAGCAGAAGCAAGAAAGGGGCTGGACGTATTCTCCTGCAGGGCCCAGCCCACAGTTTGGTTTCAGACTTCTGGCCTCTAGAACAGTGTCACAGTAGGTATCTGTTGTTTCCGGCCGCCTGGGATGTGGTGACTTGTTAGGGCAGCCCTAGGAAACTGATACACCTGCTTTATTTCTCTTCCTTGCTCTGATCACCACCTGCCCCCTGCATGGGCTTTATTCCTCTGTTGACTCCCAGCACCCACATGGGAACGCGAGTCTCTCAAGGCCACGGTCGGTCTCATGTTCACGCAGCTGTTAGGAGGCCTGGCGTTTATTTGTTCCTTCAAGTGTTTGTTGAGTGTCTACTATGTGCCAGGTCCTGCTGTAAGTGCTGGGGACACAGCGTGAATGCAACAGACAAAGACAAAGATTCTTGACTTTGGAGATAGGAGGAAGCAGGCTCCCTGCCATGCAGAGAGCCCGATGCGGGCCTCGATCCCAGGACCCTGGGATCATGACCTGAGCCGAAGGCAGCGGCTTTAACCCACTGAGCCACCCAGGCGCCCGATTCTTGACTTTTTAAAGCTTATGGCCTATTAAGAAGAGACAGATGATAATAAAAAATGTTGATGAGGGCTACAGAGAAAAATAGAGCAGGAAGGGAGGTGGGGATGTGGGTGGGCGGCAGTGATAATCAGGGTAGACAGAAGACACAGTACAGAGGGGACCGCTGAGTCAAGGCCTGAACGAAGTGAGGGAGGAGGTATGGGGGTGTCTGGGGGTGGCATTGCAGGTGGACCAGCGGTTCCCAGCGTGGGGTGATTTTGCCTGCCAGGGGATGTTTGGCAATTTCTGGAGACAGGGAGGTGCTCACGGGGAGTGGGTGGGGGCGCTCATGCTGACTGTCACACAGTGCGCGGGACAGGCCCAAACGTCCCGACACGAGGCCAAGAAGCACGCCTGGGAGTCTCTGTGTGCACCTGTGTCCACGTGCACAGTGCAGGTGCTGTGGGAATGGCAGGAAGCTTACTGGGCTGGAAGGTTCTGGAAGAAATAGTGGTGGATGAGGTCAGAGGCTACCCAGGAAGGGAGGGACTGGTGGGCCTTTTTTAAACAGGGTCGCTGTTTGAAGGAGCTCTTTCATTCCAAATAAAATGGCAATCACTGGCAGCCTTTCAGCAGAGCAGAGAGACAGACTGACACGTTCTGAGCGGTTAACTTGGCAGTGGGCTTGGAAACAGATTGGCTGAGGGGGCAAGGGCAGAGGAGGGAGCCCAGGGAGGAGTCTGTTGGAATATTCTAGGCCCGAGGTGAAGGTGGCTCAGAGAGGGAGGAGACTGAGGGGGGAGAAGGGGAAAGGTTCTGGCTCTGCTTGGAAAGTTCAGCTGACAGCGTGGGAGAGAGGCATGGGCAGCTTCAGGGGATTTTTGGCCAGAGCAGCCAGGCGGACAGGGGTGGAGCCTGCAGGATGGAACAGCAGCAGGGGGGCAGGCTGGGGGAGAACATGGGAGGGAAGGGAGGAGCCAGCAGTGCTCCAGGTGGAGCCTTCCCAGAGGGAGCTGGGTAATGGGGTGCAGGGGGCATCTGTGCTGGGAGCACAGATGTGGGCCGCATCAGCATATAGATGCTGATGAAGCCAAGGTACAGGGGTGCCTGGCCGGCTTAGTCACTAGAGCACGTGACTCTCGATCTCGGGGTTGTGAGTTCAAGCCCTGCCTTGGGTGTAGAGATTACTTAAAAATAAAAGCTTTAAAAGAAAAAAAAAGCTACATGGGGTGCCTGGGTGGCTCAGTGGATTAAAGCCTCTGCCTTCGGCTCAGGTCATGATCTCAGGGTCCTGGGATCGAGGCCTGCATCGGGCTCTCTGCTCTGCAGGGAGCCTGCTTCCTCCTCTCTCTCTGCCTGCCTCTCTGCGTACTTGTAATCTCTCTCTCTGTGTCAGATAAATAAATAAAATCTTTAAAAAAAAAGAGAGAGAGAGAGAAAAGCTACAATACCAATACATGACCTAGAAAAGGGGGTTCTAGGGACAAGAGGAAGGTCCAAGGGCTAATCCCCATGGCTCTCCACAGCTAGAAGTTTTGGCTACAGTGAGCCAACAAGATGATGAGAAGTTTCCAGTGACAGGGGATAAGAATCAGGACAGGGGTGTCTTAAGACCCCAGGAAGAAAGTGTTTGAAGGAGGAAGCAATGACCCCCTTATCAAGCGCTCCTGACTGGTCAGGCTGGGTGAGGCCTGGGGACTGACACGCAGAAGGACTTGATCAACCTTCGTTGATGCGATGTCTCAGATGTCTCAGAAGCTTGCCACTCCCAGCCATGGGAAAGGAGCACAGAAAGGTGTGGGTTCAGGTCTGGCTGAAAATTGGGCATTTTCCAATTGTGTGACCTTGGACAGATTCCCTGCCTGCCTCAGTAACCCCCAACATTGTCAGGGTAAATGAGATCATGAAAAGTAAAGAGGCTCTCAGCCTTGGACACGGTGAAGTACCTTATAAGGGCCAGAGGTGACTGTTGACAACGAGCATTTATGTAAAGACATCATCCCTGAATTCAGCTCTCAAGGTCATTCAGCTTCTGTTGACATCATTCAGCAGAGTACAGATTGAGAATTCTCAACCTTTCAAGAATGGTGCATCCTGTTCATCTGAGGTCCAAACCTTACTGCTTCCTGACAAAGACAGGACACAGAGATTAGATTAATTTACCGTTTATTTTGAATAGGAAATGCATGTATGTTGTAAAGAATTAAAATACAGAATTAAAAATAAATAAATAAAATACAGATTTTTTTTTTTAAATACAGAAGTTTATCCAGGGAAAAACCAAGTCTCCCTCCATCCCTGATCCTTTGAGGCTCGGCCCAGAGGCATTGACTGTGAGCCGTTAGCAGAAAGATTCTATGCCGGTCCAGCACAAGATCTGACCTCCCTTCCCCCTCCTATTCAAAGATTTATTTATTTATTTGACACAGAGAGGGAGAGCACAAGTAGGCAGAGAGGCAGGTAGAGAGAGAGGAGGAAACAGGCTCCCCGCTGAGCAGGGAGCCCATGCGGGCCTCAATCCCAGGACCCTGAGATCATGACCTGAGCCGTAGGCAGAGGCTTAACCCACTGAGCCACCCAGGCGCCCCCCCCTCCTATACACACAAACAGCCACAAGTCACCCACACTGCTCTGCTCCCTGCTCTGGGCCCTTACCAGTCCGTCTTGGAGAATTGTTCCCTATCCATTCACATAGGCCTGTTTTATTCTTTTTATTTTATTTTATTTCTGTATTAAAGATTTATTTATTTGAGAGAGAGAGAGCACAAGCAGGAGGGGCAGAGGGAGAAGAAGACAGCATCTTGAGCCGACCCCATGCTGAGCTGGAGTCCCAGCTTGAACTCACAACCCTGAGATCCCAACCTGAGCTAAAATCAAGAGTTGGACTCTTCATTGACTGAGCCACCCAGGCGCCCCTGTTTTATTCTTTTTAAGTGGTTGTGGAGCAATATCCATTGTGCTGTTGTGTCATTATTTATTTAACCATCTCCTACTGAGGGACATTGGGGTGTTTGCAGTCTTTGGCTATTACAAACAACACAACAATAAATACACTTATTCCTCTGTTTTGGGCAAAGGTTACCCGTAGGAAAAATCCCTAGAAGTGGAATTGCTGGGTCAATAATGGGTCTCTGTGTATTTAAGCTTTGCTGAAAATACCTGCAAAGGACTGTGTCTGTTTAAAATTAGGTATTATGTCACATTACCGATGTGCACGCTTCTCGGCTGTGTATGGGAGAAGGGATCAGAAGGCGATTTTTTAGGAGCTTCATTTTGTGTGTGGGGGGGTGGGAGCAGATTTGGGGTGACAGTGCCTGAGACCTGAGGTGGCTGGGTCCTTAGGGAGGAAGTCCCCAGTCTGGGCCTGGGCATTCTTAGGAACAGATGTGCTTCCTTCTGATAGAGAGGGGGCCATCTTGCTGGGAAGACAGCAGGAGGGATAGGGTTTAACCATTCATTAGCAGAATAGATATTTGTCAAACCCACACTGTATTAGTTCAGCGTTCAGCCCTCAGGGCATGCAGAGAGCTATTTCTCCAAAAACCTAGAATCTAATGGGAAGACGTGAAGTCAAATGTCAATATGAGGATTGACTCACAAAGCTAGACAATAAAGAGTGACAGTGTATGTGGGTGCTGCCTAGTGAGTACAGATACAGAATGCTCTTTTTTTTTTTAATATGTTTATTTATTCATTTGAGAGACAGAGAGAGCACAAGAGGGAGGGAGAGGCAGAGACAGAGGGAGAAGCGACTCTCTGCTGAACTGGGAGCCCAACATGGGGCTCGATCCCAGGACCTGGAGATCATGACCTGAGCTGAGGGCAGATGCTTAACCATCTGAGCCACCCAGGCGCCCCAGAAAGCTCTTTATTTTTATTTTTTTAATACCTTTTTAAAAAAGATTTTATTTATTTATTTGACACAGAGAGAGAGAGAGAGATCACAAGTAGGTAGAGAGGCAGGTAGAGAGAGAGGAGGAAGCAGGCTCCCCTCTGAGCAGGGAGCCTGATGCGGGGGTCGATCCCAGGACCCTGAGATCATGACCTGAGTCGAAGGCAGAGGCTTAACCCACTGAGTCACCCAGGTGCCCCCAGAAAGCTCTTTTTTTATTTTTATTTTTATATTTTTTTATTTTAAAGATTTTATTTATTTATTTGACACAGAGAGAGAGATTACAAGTAGGCAGAGAGGCAGGCAGAGAGACAGGGAGAGGAGGAAGTAGGCTCCCTGCTGAGCAGAGAGCCCGATGCGGGCCTCGATCCCAGGACCCTGAGATCATGACCTGAGCCGAAAGCAGAGGGTTTAACCCACTGAGCCACCCAGGCGCCCCAGAAAGCTCTTTTTTAACAAAATATTGCATGAGCTTGGATGTGCAGGCGTATGGCAATGATAATATTTGGTTTACTCTCCAGTGGTGCCAGGCCCTGGGCAAAGCCACGTTGGCTTGTGTAAATATCGGAATGATCCCCTAAGATAGGAGCCGTTGTTGTCTCTACTTAGAGATGGGGAAACTGAGGCTCAGAGAGGTTCATCCAGTGTCACCCAGCAAGTCAACAGCAGAATCGGATGTGAAGGCGATTCTTGTGAATACCAAAGGGGAGGGGGTGGGCACGCAAGTGGTCAGACTGCAGGACGCAGAAACACTGCCTGTGGAGTGCCTGCGAGTCTGGGGGCTCCTGCTCCCGCACAGGTGAAGCTTGGCGGTGTTACTCTGGGACTCAGACACAGAAGGACAGATACTGTATGCGCCCACTCACAGCAGGTGCAGAGATAGGCAAGTTCACAGAGATAGCAAGGAGTGGTCCAGCCTGGAGGAACAGGGGAGAGGGGGTTATCGTCTAATCCCTGTGGAGCTTCCCTTTGGGAAGGTGAAAAGGTTCTGGAAAAGGGCAGTAGTGACGGTGGTACAACCATGTGAATGTACTTAATCCACTGAACCGTACACTTAAAAGGGGAAAAATGGTAAATTTATATTATGTATGGTTTTTATGTTATGTATATTATGTACGTTTTACCACAATTATTTCATTTTATTTATTTATTTATTTATTTATTT